>BSBK01009221.1:0-457566 GCA_027943335.1 Chamaecyparis obtusa
GAAGATCTTTTCTTTAAGAAAATTGTCAGATTGCATGGATTACCGAGGAGTATTATCTCTGACCGAGATAGTAAATTTGTTGGATACTTTTGGAAGACTCTTTGGAGAAAGTTTGGCACTGAGTTTAAATATAGTTCTACATTTCACCCACAAACCGATGGATAGACAGAAGTTTGGGAAATATTTTGAGATTTTTAGTTGGAGACACACCAAGTAATTGGGATTCTATGTTGGCACAAGTAGATTTTGCATATAATAATTCAATGAATAGGAATACTGGAAAAACACCTTTTGAGATTGTAAATGGCATACAACTGAGAGGTATATCAAATTTTAGGGATATTGCTGATAAAAGAAAGAGAAGTGCTGAAGGAGTAAAGTTTGTTGAGCACATGAAGACATTGCATGAAGATGTGAAATATAAGTTGGAGAAAAGTAATAAAAAATACAAAGATAGAGTTGATAGATCTAGAAGACATAAGACTTTTCCAGTCGGTGATGAAGTAATGGTTCATTTGAAGAAAGGCAGATTTCCTGTTGGAACATATGGGTAGCTGAAAATGAAGAGCTTTGGACCTTGTAATATTTTGAAGAAATTTGATAGTGGAAATGCTTATGAGATTGAGTTACTTGATGACATGGATATATCACATATTTTCAACATTTTTGATTTTATGAGTACCATTAGTCACTAGTACATTTGAGGTCAAATTCTGACGACCATTTGTTAGATTTGCAATGCTCATTTGTCAGCATTTTGACACGTGTCTGTTGCCATTTTTGTGTTGTAAATTGCAACAGAAGAGACCTCCATCGGTTTACCGACACCCCATTACGTCAAAAACTTTCACATCATAATAGCTTTGTTATGGCATTTCCTACGGTCAATTTATCAAAATTTTGACACAAAGACCTATAAAAAAATATACAATCACTGTTGGAACCAACTGTCGAAAAGATATCATTTTTTACATTAGAACTATTGGAATAGCGATAGATCTACAACCAAATTCCAACAGATAAACCCGTCGGTGACATAGCATTACTATTGGAAACATCTTGTCAAAAATGGCATATCTGCGACATTTTAACTGTCGGAAGAGCGACGGTAAGGCAGTATATCTTTGACAAGTTGCCCTGTCAGATGTATAGCACTACTATCACAATAATTATCATAAATTATTTTCTTTGACATTTTATCTATCGGATAGGTGACGTGTTGGCCTATTTTCCAATGGGAAATGATGTCGGATGTATAGCACTACCGTTAGAATGAATTATAAAGTGTCAAAAAATTGATGGATTTGCACATTAAAGATAACACAGCTCAAGAGACCATCATAGGTTGTCTCTTTCTTCGATCTATATTATTTACAAAATGTTTTACCTTTCATTAGCTCATCAAATCTGGGGATTTGAAAGAATTTAATAGAATATTTTCATGACAAAATATATTATTTAAGTTGATGTTGCACAAATTTATCTACTTCACACACTTGTAGACTATGAGGATAGAGATAAAGAAGCATGTCCATGGGAGGAGATGCTTCTTTATCGCCATCCTAATAGTCTACAAGTGCATGAAGTAGATAAATTCATGCAACGTCAACTTAAATAATATACATTGTCATGAAAATATTCTATTAAATTCTTTGAAATCTCTGGATTTGATGAGCTAATGAAAGGTAAAACATTCTGTCAATAATATAGACCGAAGAAAGAGACAACCTATGATGGTCTCTTGAGTTGTGTTATCTTTAGTCCTAGCTACTAGGTAAGGCCTAGAAGACATATACCTGTCAATCGTCGAGAATAATCACCACCTTGCATTTATGTACACTGCACAAATTGATCCCAGTCTCGCAAAAACATTTTACACTTGTACATCTCATCAATACTGGAGGCCTAAAGTAATTTTATATGATCACTAGCACATTTCGTGCATGGATGAGAAACAATATCCAAAGTTTCTAGATAACCATTTTTGAGAAGAGGAATGAGTGGAGGCCAAAGAAGGGATAATTGTGAAGGTTTTATAGATGTAGGTCACTAAATCATCATCTCTGCACTGGTAATCACTCTGGCCTCCACTCCATATACGTCTTCTCAGAATCTAAAAACTCTCCATCATTGATTCCCGTCATTTTTTTAGCATCTCCATGGACTGAGACCTTAAATTATTGAGCTTCTCTTTGTTTTGAGAATAGTTTAACATTCTCTACTTAACAGGGCCAACCACATGAAGGTGGAAGCTCACCTGGCCCCTCCTAGGAGCCCTCTTATGACCCTTTACGACATTTTAAGACCTCTAAGATGTAATCTTAGGGATCGTAAAGGGTCATAAGGGGTCCTGGGACACAACAGCTAAGAAACATAAATGTAGGCATCATGGTCACAATTTTTTGGAGACACAACATAATTGAGTGGTTTTCCCCGGATGATGCAAAGTAGTGGTTGCTTTGCATCATCTAGGAATAGCACTCAATTATGTTGTGTCTCTAAAAAATTGTGACCATAATGCCTACATTTATGTTTCTCAGCTGTTGTGATATCTACATCGTAGTCTATCATTGTTGCAATAGTAGAGCCTATATTCCACAACAAAAAGGAAGACATCTTTTTAGCGTGGGTCTAGATCCTACCCCAATTGTTGAAGGATCCAGGGCTAGGCTAGAAAGATGTCTTCCCATTCTATCTGCAACATTGTGTCCATCCATGATCTCAGGAATATGATCATCTTTCCACTCTTCATTTGCCAAAATATACCACTTCTTCAAGCTTGCAAAGTAATCTTATTAATAAAAGAACTCTTGCCAACATTAGGGTACCCACATATCAAAATAGTTGATGTTATTGGTGTTTGTTCTCAATGATATTGATTCACTATTTTGAAACGGCCAAATCATTTTTATTTTAATTGTAGAGAAAAGGAGTGGGAGAAAATGAGTAGGTGAAAGCTGATCGAGCACGAGAGAAGGCATTTCATTTTATTTGATCATGAATGCTCTCTAAAATGACCAATCATGTTTTCTATTCAATTCTTTTTGGTGCTTTTTTTTCCCATATTCAGTAGATAAAAATCATGGCAGCAACCACTTAGCCATCTTTTTGATGTTCCAGGTATTTTACAAAGATATAGGTATGTGGATTTATCATTCAATTGCTTGCAGTTATTGGTCAAATGCAAATATTTTGTCAAGTTGAAAGGGCAAGATATCAGTTTGGTGTTTCGGTTTATGTTAAAAGTTGATTTGGTAAAATCCTCAGAAAACACGCTACACGTTCTAAAATGTAAAGAAGTTGAATGTTAAATGTAAGATATATATCTCATCCATAGTAATCAAAAGAAAGGACATGAAACTTATAAGGAGATTTACCAATCCAAAAATATAAGCGAATAGGAAACATGATTGGTACCTTATGAATTGGTTTTTGAGGTGCACAATCTTCATCAATCTCCTCAGAAGAAGACCCCTCACAAAAAAGGCATTTAACACAAAAAACAAATATACAAAACTGAACCAATGGCATGTTTAGAACAAAGGAATAGAATGATAATAATATGTTGAAAATTCTATTATGTTTAATACATGCAAAAGGACCAGTCCCAACAATTCTTAAACATACTTTATCTGATATGATAATAACATGATAATTAAATGGATAAAGGTGTTATCTACATTTAATCTGCAAATTACTAATTACACAAAAAAAAAAATTACAAAAATGAACCAATGGCATGTTTTTCGTATGTGATTTCTTCATCTTTCGAGCATCTAGCATCATATTCAACCGCAAATTTCAAATGCATTGCATTTTATTTGATCATGAATGCTCTCTGAAATGACCACATTCTACTGGTGTCATGCCCTAGCCCCTACTTTATCTCCATTATTTGATGTTATTGGTGCTTTTGCTCAAGGATATCGATTCACTATTTTCAAATGTTTGGATCATTTTGGTCGTGACTATTCCTCTAGTACACAGTCAAGAAATGTAACTATCTAATGATTATATGTAATGTTGAATGGATTAAATGCTTTATTCTTGGTAGAAGTGAATGGAAGGAATAATGTTGGTGTTAGGTTTCATTTATTATTGAATTCAATGGTTTCCAAGATGTGTTGAGGAGTTTCCTCCTTGTTTAATGTTAATTGTTCCTGCACAATCCACTCATACAACAATGAAATGCTATGTCATTGACAATTTCATACAACTGGTCCTTTGGCATGTATTAAATACAATCCAATCACTTATTGAATGCTTTGGAGATTACTGGTTTAACTGTCCATGCATTACTAGTGACTGAGATTCATTAAAGGATACAAAACCCTTCATTTTGGCATTATTGTGTGTGGATTCAAATGTAGGTTTGATTTGGTTAATGTCTAGAAGAGATCAATAAAGTATTTAAAGACAATCTTACATGCTTGGAGAGGTTTTAGAGGCACTTATCATGACTATACCCTCACAAACAACGGCATAGACTGGTTTTACTAAGTTTCCTTTCTCTATTTTGAGGTTTCCTTTCTCTGTTGCAAGGGTACAGTGAGAGGGTTCATTAACAAAATGATCCTTTGAATGGTTACTATGAATATGAATGATTTGATATAGCATATTGCTCACTTTAATTGAATTTTGGAATAGCTTGTGCAAGGGTGAAAGTAAGTTTTATCATTTTGGTCGTGAATGTTCCTCTACACAGTCAGAAAATGTAACTATCTAATGATTATATGTAATGTTGAATGGATTAAATGATTTATTCTTGGTAGAAGTGAATGGAAGGAATAGTGTTAGTGTTAGGTTTCATTTATTATTGATTTCAATGGTTTCCAAGATGTGTTGAGGAGTTTGCTCCTTGTTTAATGTTAACTATTCCTGCACAATCCACTCATACAACAGTGAAGTTACAAAACTAAACCAATGACATGTTTACAACAAAGAAATAGAATGATAATAATATGTTGAAAATTATATTCTATTTAATACATGCCAAAGGACTAGTCCCAACAATTCTTAAACATACTAGTTACCCGATATGATCAATTGTTAATAAAGGTCTAATTATGTAGACTGCTAGCACGAAGGAAGATTTGACCTAGCCAAATATTCCTTGTACCAAACAAAAAAATGTGTGATAACTATGTCTACTCCAACCTTAATTGTTTAATAATTTATCATATCAGATAAAGTATGTTTAAGAATTGTTGGGAGTTCTATTAGACCTTTTTTGTAAACATGTCATTAGTTTTCAAATGTTTGGATTCACGTTTGTTGATATTACTGGCACATTTAATGATGCCATTGTATATTGTTGTCATTGAAATGACCGCATTCTACCGGTGTCATGCCCTAGCCCGTGCTTTAAACCCCATTATTTGATGTTATTGGTGCTTGTGCTCAAGGATATCCATTTTTTTGAAATGTTGACTGTGGTTATCAAATGGACAGCCCATGGGCTTCTAGCTAGGCATTATTTGTATTGATAGCTTAGGGAATCAAATGTATTGTATCATTGATAGTTGAGACTTTGTTAAAAGGAAATAGGACAAAGAATGATTTTGATTTAGTTTCTCCATTTTGATCTTTAAGTGGCTTACAACCCTAGAGAAGTATATGCAAATTTACAGATGCAGTTCCAGGATACATAGCAGCTGATAATTCACAAGAAATCCATGCATCCAATTTGAATAGCAATTAATACAAATAAATAGGGTCCTCCAATGGCCCTATCATCCAGACCTTGACTGTCCCCTCAACCAGTGACCCTTCAAAACTGGGTTATCATGTAATCAGTGAGTGATTCTTCATTCTCCTAGTCTGCCCTGCATCCAAACATATTGGAAATACACAATACAATGATAACAAGTCTTTCACAATCCCCCTTCCCTCAAGGAACAATATCAACCATCCCTTCCACATAGCATTTCACTATTGTATGAGTGGATTGTGCAGGAACAGTTAACATTAAACAAGGAGCAAACTCCTCAACACATCTTTGTTGTAAACATGCCATTGGTTTAGTTTTGTAAATTTGTTTTTTGTGTTAAATGAATTTAAATGGAACATTAAGCATAGTAATAATATGCTTAATCTATTAGTAATTGCAAATTAAATTCCCATAACACCTTTATCAATTTAGCATGTTATTATAAGATACTAAAGAAGACCTATTGTTTGTCAAAGAAATCTTCACTATCCCCCACAATGAAGACAATGAAGATTCACCTCCTACCCCACAACAAAGAACATTGTAATAAGAATAAGATATAATTTAGTGTTAGAATAAACTTTGAACAAAGACATGTAATGCCTAAGTTAATGATCTAAAAAGCTGTAAATATAGGAATTGAAAAAGAAGATAGTGCCAAGAAACATTTTCACAAATATGAAACATAAGGAAAAGTAATAACATTAACAATGCCAAGATTCACAGCATTAAATTTTGCCCGTGGATGAGTTTTTGCAATGGGTTTCCCAGCATCAAAAATATGTTGAGTTGCATTTGAGTTGTAACTAGCTAAGAGTATCATGTGGAACAGACCCTAAACTTTGAAATCGTTCTCCAGCCTGGCAATTCAAAATTCAATCTAGGCAAGCATCAATAAGTGAAATAAATTATAGACATCAACATCAACATCATCATAAGCATTAGAAATAAACTTTAAAGACATATTTTGGATATTAATATGTTTCTTGAAAGTTTTTGTGATGCTTCTAAACTTTAAAGACATATTTTATCGCTTAATGATATCATAGATTAGTCTTTTGTTTTCTGATGGAATGTTGTTGATCATTCATGGTCTTGAAGAAAATTTTGATTGTTTTGATTCTCGAGTCTTGACATTGTTTCTCAATGTGATATAGACTAACCACAAGATGGTTCAATTGGTTCTTTCTTTCTATTTAATCATTTGTCTTCTTCATGGTGTAAGAGTCAATATGTTATAATCCAACTAGCATGTCATACCCCCACTTATGACAAACCTCACAGCATACAAATCACAACCAAAGACTTGCGTGATCAGCATACACAAATGATGATTACCCTTAGGAAACAATGATCATTAATATTCATTAATGGCGGGCAGTGATTCCTTGGTAATAAAGGCATTGACAACATTCATCATCTTAACCAAGTCATGGGTGGTGATCCTTTAAATAGAATAATTAGTAAAAGGAAATAAAAACATAGCATAATTTGGAGTGAGGAAGAAGGAAAATTGGAAAACAAAATATGGAATAATCAGGTTGGAATTAGAGAAGAATTTAGAAATAAACTTGAATTAGGAAAAATCCAAGTTATCCAGTTCTTTGTTTGAGGCTAAGTTCTAGTTCTACTTTCATTCTCCTTTGGGTTTGACTTGGGTTCCTTTGGTAGGAACTTGGGTGCCTGGGCCAATCCTGGGTGCACCTGTAGTATTTTATTCATAATTTTATAGGCTAACTCATTATTATGGTAACATGGGTATGACCACACTCCATGCCTTATAATGGTACCCGGCATGGAATGTGGTTCAAATGAAGTTGAACCAAATGCTAACTGTGATGGCTATGATCATGATGAAGATGAATATGAATATTAAATCTAAAATATGGCTTGTAATTTGAATTTTCATTGTGAATGAAGAAACTATAGATTCAATTTGACTCATTCTATGTTGTAGTATATTTGTTCCCTAGATCTACCATATTATATATGTGTAGCCTGTAAGGGACATCTTCTACTCATCCATGTATCAAAGCTTGGTGAGAGTTCTTAGGAGAAAGACAAGATGTCAGTGGGAGATGGAGAAACCAATCTCAGAACACCACTTGAAGCCTTGCAATGTTGAGATTGGGATAAAGGCTACACTTGAGAGCCTATATAAGGAACAAACTTATTGAGCTTCACTTTGTTTCGAGAATAGTTTTATATTTTGTACTAAACAGGGCTGACCACGTGAAGGTGGAAGCTCATTTGGCCCCACCCCCCCCACCTACCTAACATCACTCTAAATTCCCCATTAACATCTAACATTCATTCATTATTTCATCCATTAATAAAATGTAACATTCATTAATTATCACATGATAAGATTCATTCACACATTAATAAAATGTGACATTCATTAATTATCACATGATAACATTCATTAACACATTATAAAATTTATGAACATTCAATGCAACATAATTAAATTCATTGGCATATAAAAATCAGTCATTATCAATTAAGGTGCATAGATGACAATCATTTCTTTTTTTCTTTTGATTTCTAGTTTTTAAGAAGTAATCATTAAGAGGAGTATCGATAACATCATGATGATCATCTACCCTCTTATTAGATCTCAATGCATGCCTAGTTCTTTGTTGATGCAAAGGGGGGTCATCTGCAATAACATATAAAAGGGTTAAATTAACAACATTTTATTATAATTAAAAACATTAAAATTTTTTTAAAGTATTTCAGTACTTTACATGCCATAATCATATAGCTCTTTACCTGATCTAGTCACATCATCAACATCGAGGTCAGTTTGTCTGGCCTTAGCCTCAATCTCAACCTGCTCATTAACAATGGCCTCTACACTCTCTACAACTACAATACAAATTGTTACATTAATCCAAACACCAATTGAAATTAAATTTGTATTACTACACCAATCAATTTAAGATTTTTACTTGTATTACTATGATGCACATCCTCATTGTCATCAACACACATAGGCTGTGTACGAAAAGAATCGGCAGGATGCATTTTAATTTCATACACATTCATGTTATCATTGTTTTCTTACTTAAAAAAAATTTACTCACTTTATGTTGGAACTTAACATCAAATAAACTAATTGGTAAATAATTAAATTTGAGGTAGTGTTCTTGTGTGTGAAAAAGGTTGAAGGTAGACACTTTTTCATTTCACATATTAGATGAGGAATTCTTCTCTTCCAATATTTTATATCTGCTCTATGGATTTTCACTGCATATACGTCTTCTCAGAATCTAAATACTTCGGCCCATCATTGATTCTCATCAATGTACCAATTTGGATAGTAAGTCTAATTTAATTTGTCTGTGGACTAATACCTTAAATTATTGAGCTTCTCTTTGTTTGGAGAAGAGTATAACATTCTCTACTTAACAGGGCCAACCACGTGAAGGTGGAAGCTCATCTGGCCCCTCCTAGGAGCCTCTTATGACCCTTTACAACATTTTAAGACCTCTAAGATGTATTCTTAGGGATCGTAAATGGTTGTAAAGGGTCATAAGGGGTCTTGGGACACAACAGATGAGAAACATAATTGTAGGCATCGTGGTCACAATTTTTTGGAGACAACGTAATTGAGTTGTATACCCAGATGATGGAGAGCAACTCCTGCACCTCTGATTCCAAGTTGACTACATCTATTGCTCATGAATACAAGGTTCTCCAATAGATGTATTAAACTTGGAATCAGGGGTGTAGAATTTTCTCTCCATTTCTTGGGTACACAACTCAATTACGTTGTCTCCAAAAGATTGTGACTATGATGCCTACAATTATGTTTCTCAGCTGTTGTGAAATCTACATTTATGTTTCTTAGTTGTTGTGTTTATGTGCATGTTTTTTATGTGTTTTGGATAGTAAGTCTAATTTAATTTTTCCATCAACTAAGACCTGAAATCATGTAATGAGGAGGCTTAGAACACTAGTATATGCAAATTTCATTATTTAATAATAAAAATCTATTAAAATGTTTATACCTTCTTCTCTCATTTGCTAGTGTAATTCCTCTTTGAGTATCCCCTTTCTCCTTTGCATCTAAAATGAACTCATTCCAATCCCTCACTAGAATAAAGGGAGGATGCTCAAACTTCAGCAAGACCTCATACCATGCAACATTCAATGATTACGTTCAATGTGTTATTTATGTTTGTAAATCAGCATTGCGTACAAATCTACAGACGGTGCATAGTACAAAGCCACGCTCAAGCTTGAAAATGATAGTCAATCCATAGTCAAGGTCAAGGAACAAATGGAATAACCAAGAAAACACTATACATTAAATCATGTGATTGATAGCAGATTGGGGCTCACCTAAGCCATAAACATGAAGAATTATTCTAAAAAAAGATGTAAACCATATATATGGGCACTTGAGGCAAAGAGAAGTTACATCATATCCATATTAAAATGTTAGTTACAATATGAAAATACTAAACTAACTAATTCCTGAGTTCATCTTTGCATATAGTCGCAACAAAGATATGCGATTACAATACAGAGAAGGCATCGTAAAAATATAATTTTGGAATTTGCCCCATCTTGACACGTTTTGCACTCAAATCCTTCATCGTGGATAAGTGGAGATGGGTGGACAAATGCAAATGAGTTGTCATTCACCCAACTAAAGTATCTACAACCATTATTTCCCTATGATGCCTAGTCTACATTAGTTCTTATCTTATAATGAATAGTATTTACATTAGAAACATTAAATATATACACATTAGCAACCTTTTTTCTATTTGGGCAGCACCAAAATTATCGTCTAGGATTGTTTGGTGTCCATGAAGTCTTCAACACACACTGCCCACCACCACATTGACAGTTTGGCACATTGACAAGAGTCATTGAGCCTATATATCAATAAGGCACCGCACCATCATTAATACATTTATTATTTTTATATGAAATACACCAAGGAGTACCATCAGAAATATTAACTATTTACAATAATGAAAAGTAACCTAAATCAAATAGCTCATTTTTTTATCAGCATGTGTACAGTCTCTGTGTATATGAAAAATGAAATAAATATGAAGCTGAAATAAAATAGTGAACAAAATAGTATTCTACATAGACTGAATGAAATATACCATCAAAAGAAGGTGACAAAATCCTGTCACGAAGCATAGGCATAAGAAATAAAAAAGGGACAAAATACAAGAAATAAGAAAAATCATTACGACTATAGAAAAATCATTTATACTATAATAAAAAAAAGAAACACTCTTTGTCAAAAAGTTTCAAAATCATTAGGACTATAGAAAAATAATTAAGACTATACAAAATCAAATTTTAGATATGGACGGTTCTGATGCTTTTCCATTACAACAATTGAGCATTCATCATTTGGTATTGTGTATTCCATTTATGTATGTCAACAATGTTCAAAATCCTGTCACCAAGCATAGACAAGAAATAAGAAAAATCATTAGGACTATAGAAAAATCAAGTTCTAAAAATGGACAGTTCTGATATTGCTTTTCCATTACAACAATTGAGCATTCATCATTTGGTACTTCTTGGTGTATTCCATTTAATTTTTTTAGTTGTCGTGTTTATGTGCATGTTTTTTATGTGTTTGGCTTCTCTCCCTCGCAAGGGATACATCGATAGGTAATTGATTTGAAAGCATAATGATTTGACAGTCTTTTTTTAGGATAGGCGTAATCATCCTACCAACCTTAATTAGCAAAATTTTTTATATATGTCAAGTACTTATAATCAGTATGCCCAACAAACATATACTTAGTAGTAAAAGCATGTCTTTTGGTTTACTAGTTTACTTATAATCAATATGTCCTTTGGTTTACTAGTTTAATCTGGTTTAAGAATGGTTTGTTTCATGTTTGAATGTACCATTGAATGAAGCTTGGCTATATTAAGTACAATCTTAAGACTCATGACTCTTCAAATTCTCTTGTTTCCTTTAGACCTCCAAACATGTGTACTTTGAGTAGCCCTCCAACAAATGGACTTGTGATGATTTTCACAATAGTACATGTGTAGAAGGACTACTCAAAGTACTACTTAGGCAAATCTGAATGTTCATCACCTGTGCATATAAGAGTTGATCATAGAAGTTATATGCTAGACCCAGAAGCAAATAGATTTGTGGTGATTTTCACAATAGTACATGTGTTGCTGGGTAAGCTCCCAATAGCACTTAGGCAAATATGCATGTTCATCACCTATGCATATGAAGTGTCTCTAATGGAAGATACAATCACTAAATTCTGCAGACTCCTTATTTTGTTCTGCATTGATATTGTTAGACATGGTCTTTCTTGAATGGAATGACTCATTACTTGTACATTGACTAGAATGTTGATGGAAGAAGGATGATTTGTTTGCAACTATTTTTTCAACTCTAATTTTCTCAACACAAAAGGACATTTATCATAGTCATAGAAACATGATTATTTTAAAATTAAATACACCAAGGAGTACCATCAGAAATATTGACTATTTACAATCATGAATAGTTAACCTTAATCAAATAGCTCATTTTTTTATCAGCATGTGTAGTCTTTGGGTATATGAAAAATGAATGAAATATCAAGCTTAAATAAAATAGTGAACAAAAATTCAAATTCAAGGCCTAATTTATCAAGAGAAACAAACACTAGGATGAAAGAAAAATCATTAAGAGTATAGAAAAATCATTAGGACTATAGAAAAATCATTAAGACTAGAAAATCAAGCTCTAAAAAAATCATTAAGAGTACTATAGAAAAATCATTAGGACTATAGAAAAATTATTAAGACTAGAAAATCAAGTTCTAGAAAAATCATTATGACTATAGAAAAATCATTTAGACTATAAAATCAAGTTGTAGAAATGGACAGTTCTGATGCTTTGCCATTACAACAAGTGAGAATTCATCATTTGGTACTTCTTGGTGTATTCCATTTAAGTTTTTCAGTTGTCGTGTTTATGTGCATGTTCTTTATGTGTTTGGCTTCTCTCCCTCGTAAGGGATATGTCGATAGGTAATTGATTTGAAAGCATAATGATTTGATTGTTCCAAGTAATGTTTTTAATCCTTTGAAGTTTCTCATGATCCTGATGTAAGTTGATTGGATTAAGCAATTTGGGGATCCAATAGGACTTTAGGGGTGTTCAATAAATATTTTGGAAGACTTAGAGGAACTATTAGCATGACTATTCCTTCATCTACAATGAGTTAGACTAAATTTGCTAATTTTTTCCTTTGTTTTGAAGTGTATTTTGTAATCTATTTCCTTTCCATGGACCCAAAGACCTAGGACCCATGGAAAAAAGATACTAACAATGTATTATACAACTCTAATGTTCTTGACTTATAGAGATTTGAGAAAGTAAAGAGAACACTAGCTATGTTTAATGTTAATTGTTCCTGCACAATCCACTCATACAACAATGAAATGCTATGAGATTAACAATTTCATACAATTGGTCCTTTGACATGTATTAAACATAATAGAATTTTTAGCATATTATTATCATTCTATTTCTTTGTTGTAAATATGTCATTGGTTTAGTTTTAATCTACTGGTGTCATGCCCTAGCCCATGCTTTATCTCCATTATTTGATGTTATTCACTATTTTGAAATGTTGACTATGGTTATCAAATGGAAAAAATAGAAAAAAAAATTTGTACATGAATTTTTTTTTACAAAACTAAACCAATGGCATGTTTACAACAAAGAAATAGAATGATAATAATATGCTGAAAATTCTATTTTGTTTAATACACACCAAAGGACCAGTTGTATGAAATTGTTAATCACATAGCATTTCACTATTGTATGAGTGGATTGTGCAGGAACAGTTAACATTAAGCAAGGAGAAAACTCCTCAACACATCTTGGAAACCATTGAATTCAATAATAAATGAAACCTAACACCAACACTATTCCTTCCATTCACTTCTACCAAGAATTCTAGCACAAGCACAAGCTATTCCAAACTTCAAGTACAAGCTATTCCAAACTTCAAGTAAAATGAGAAATATGCTATATCAAATCATTCATATTTATAGTAACCATTCAAAGGATCATTTTGTCAATGAACCCTCTGACTGTACCCCTGCGACAAAGAAAGAAACCTCAAAATAGAGAAATGAAACTTAGTAAAATCAGTCTATGCCATTGTTTGTGAGGGTACAGTCATGATAAGTGCCTCTCAAACCTCTCCAAACATGTAAGATTTTCTTTAAATACTTTATTGATCTCTTCTAAACATTAAGCAAATCAAACCTACATTTGAATCCACACACACAATAATCTCAAAATGAAGGGTTTTTTATCCTTTAATGAATCTCAGACACTGGTAATTCATGGATAGTCAAACCAGTAGTCTCCAAAGCATTCAATAAGTGACTGGATTGTATTTAATACATGCCAAAGGACCAATTGTATGAAATTGTCAATCACATAGCATTTCACTATTGTATGAGTGGATTGTGTAGGAACAATTAACATTAAACAAGGAGAAAACTCCTCAACACATCTTGGAAACCATTAAATTCAATAATAAATGAAACCTAACACCAACACTATTCCTTCCATTCACTTCTACCAAGAATAAAGCATTTAATCCATTCAACATTACATATAATCATTAGACAGTTACATTTTCTGACTGTGTAGAGGAACAATCACGACCAAAATGATCAAAACTACTTTCACCCTTGCACAAGCTATTCCAAACTTCAAGTAAAATGAGAAATATGCTATATCAAATCATTCATATTCATAGCAACCATTCAAAGGATCATTTTGTTAATGAACTCTTTGACTGTACCCCTACGGCAAAGAAAGGAAACCTCAAAATAGAGAAAGGAAACTTAAGTAAAATGAGTCTATGTCACTATTTGTGAGGGTACAGTCATGATAAGTGCCTCTTAAACCTCTCCAAACATGTAAGAATGTCTTTAAATACTTTATTGATCTCTTCTAAACATTAACACATGGATAGTCAAACCAGTAGTCTCCAAAGCATTCAATAAGTGAATATGAATGTTTGAAAGCTTTCCTCTCAACTTCCCCAACCAGTCCTAATCAGTTAGAGGGATTAGTTGAGTGTTTAGGCACTAAAACTTTTTAAACATACTTTATCTGTTATGATGAATTGTAATATCAACAAATGTAAATCCAAACATTTGAAAATAGTGAATTGATATCCTTGAGCACAAGAACCAATAACATCAAATAATGGATATAAAGCACGGGATAGGGCATGACACCAGTAGAATGCAATCATTTCAGTGAACATTCATGATCAAATAAAATGCAATGCATTTTAAATTTGTGGTCGAATATGATGTCAGAGGCTCGAAAGATGTTGCCTGTCAAAGATACCAATCAAAGATGAAAAAATCACATACCTTCTCTCGCGCTCAGCTTGCATGAAGGAAGATTTGATAGCCAAATCTTCCTTGTACCAGATGAAGAACATGCCATTGGTTCAGTTTAGCATGTTATTATCATATCAGATAAAGTATGTTTAAGAATTGTTGGTAAGGATAGGAATAGTGGAGATTCTAGAAATATCCCTCTAACCAATTAGGAGTGGTAGGGGAAGTTGTGAGGAAACTTTTCAAACATTCATATACACTTATAGAATTCTTTGGAGACTACTGGTTTGATTGTCCATGCATTACCAGTGACTGAGATTCATTAAAGGATACAAAACCCTTTATTTTGGGTTATTGTGTGTGGATTCATCCACTTTAGCCAGGAAGATCAAGAAGATGGGGCAGGAGGACATTGTGGTAGAAGAATTATTTAAAGAAGAAACAAGAAGAAATATAAATTTTTTTAGGAGTTTGGAACAATATTTTAGAATCCATGAATGGTATGGGTAAGGTGACCTTCATTCTTGGTTGTGACTTTAATGAAACATTGGATATGGCTGATAAGAAGAAGGATCACTTGTTGATATTGTTCCTTGAGGGAAGGGGGATTGTGAAAGACTTTTTATCATTTTATTATGTATTTCCAATATGTTTGGATGCAGGGTAGACCAAGAGAATGAACGATCACTCACTAATTACATGATAAACTATTTTTGAAGGGTCGTTGGTTGAGGGGATAGTCAAGGTCCAGATGTTGATAGTAATTCATTGAGGGAAGGGGGATTGTAAAAGACTTGTTATCATTGTATTGTGTATTTCCAATATGTTTGGATGCAGGGTAGACTAGGAGAATGAAGGATCACTCACTGATTACATGATAACCTAGTTTTGAAGGGTCATTGGTTGAGGGGACAATCAAGGATTGGATGTTGATAGTGTTCCTTGAGGAAAGGGGGATTGTGAAAGGCTTGTTATAATTGTATTGTGTATTTCCAATATGTTTGGATGCAGGGTAAACCAGGAGAATGAAGGATCACTCACTAATTGCATGATAACCCAGTTTTGAAGGGTCACTAGAAGAGAGGGAAATGAAGGATCACTCACTGATTGCATGATAACCCCACCAAGCATTCTTTCCTTTAAGTTTCCATAATATCTCAAAATATGATCATTATTCTTTACTTTCTTCTATATGCTATTCTTTCTATGGTTTTGTTATCTCAGAAATATATCAAAAACATTGTAGATGTGCATATAAAAGTAAAATATTGTCCTTCAATTGTTCCACATTGAAGCATTTCCTCTTGGGAGTATTCTCTTCATTTGTACAATATCTATTCAAAATGGTTCCCATATTTCTTCAAGATCTATTTTAATCTTTATATTACAATTTTGATTAGATTTGACCAATAGTTGATTTCATTGGTATTTTATAGCATATACTCCTAATGTGAAATGTGGAGAGAAAGAAAGAGACACACTAGGTATGAATTACACGATATGCCCATCATCACTTAACACTTAAATAATAAATTAAGGATAGGGAACAACCCCCTAACTTCTAGATGTTTGTTTCATGTTGGCCTCTTATTATACGCAAAGGTAGGCCTATCTTAGGCTAACAACCATAGTGTAGGGGCCATAAATTATGGATCCCAAAATAGTGCACACTTGTATTAAATTAGGTTCACTATGCTACAAGGGAATGGAAACTATGCAATAGTGCCTCATGGGGATGGAAGCAACCCTTCACCAAGAAGATGATTGTGTTTGCAATATTTACTAGAGGCAAAGAACATAATTTGGTTCCAGCAATTACTCCTAGAAGATAATGGCACCCAAAAAACACTTGTAAAAGATAGCAGTCACTATATCTTTTATCAATCTTTTAAAGCTGGGACAATAAATCTCAAAGATTGATCAATGGATTCTTGAACACAAAGAACCATTGATAGTTATGATTCATGTGTACAATAGCCAACAACTAGTTGTTCCAATCATGGTGTCCAATAATTATGTTAGAAAAAACATCTACAAATCCCTTACACAACCATAATAGATTCAAACCATGAACCATAAGAACCTAACAATGGGACTAACAAAGATACATCCTAAAAAAATCTTGATCATATTCCACCCTATTGTAAGGCCCAAGAAGTAACTCTATCTTAAAGCTACACATTACTCTAGATGAAGCTCAAAGGTCAGGTAGCTGAAGCATAGCAATACTTGAATGAATATAGGAATAATTTGATGTACAATCATTTTCTATCTTGGTTTGTGGGTTTTCCACATAATATTTTCCCTTTAACCACATTTATAGTTTGAGAAAATCAGAAAAAATTGTTTCAGATTTATATTATCCTTTTGAACTAGCACACTACCATCAAAATGCATAATCATTGGTCATATCAAGAAAATTCCTATTGATTAGTAGGATATCCTTATTAAAATTTGATGCATGGATTTCTTGTGAATTATCAACTGCTATGTATCCTGCAACTATGGAAGGAATAGTGTTGGTGTTAGGTTTCATTTATTATTGAATTCAATGGTTTCCAAGATGTGTTGAGGAGTTTTCTCCTTGTTTAATGTTAATTGTTCCTGCATAATCCACTCATAAAATAGTGAAATGCTATGTGGAAGGGATGGTTGATAGTGTTCCTTGGGGGAAGGGGGATTGTGAAAGACTTGTTATCATTGTATTGTGTATTTCCAATATGTTTGGATGTAGGGCAGACCAGGAGAATGAAGGATCACTCACTGATTGCATGAAAACTCAGTTTTAAAGGGTCACTGGTTAAGGGGATAGTCAAGGTCCAGATGATAGGGCCATTAGAGGACCCTAGTTATTTGTATTAATTGCTATTCAAATTGGATGCATGGATTTCTTGTGAATTATCGACTACTATGTATCTTGCAACTGCATCTGTAAATCTACATATACTTCTCTAGGGTTGTAAGCCACTTAGGGATCAAAATAGAGAAACTAAATAAAAATCAATCTTTGTCCTATTTCCTTTTAACAAAGTGTCAACTATCAATGATACAATACATTTGATCCCCTAAGCTATCAATACAAATGGTGCCTAGCTAGAAGCTCACAGGCTATCCATTTGATAACCACTGTCAACATTTCAAAAAAATGGATATCCTTGAGCACAAGCATCAATAACATCAAATAATTGAGTTAAAGCATGGGCTAGGGCATGACACCAGTAGAATGCAGTCATTTCAGTGATAGAAATATACAATAGCATCATTAAACATATATGCTAGTAATATCAACAAACATGAATCCAAACATTTGAATACAGTGAATCAATATCCTTGAGGACAAGCACCAATAACATCAAATAATAGAGATAAAGCACTGGCTAGGGCACGACACCAATAGAATGCAGTCATTTCAGAGAGCATTCATGATCAAATAAAATGCAATGCATTCGAATATGATGCCAGAGGCTTGAAAGATGAAGAAATCACATACCTTCTCCCGTGCTCAACTTTCGCTCCTTTTCTCCCGCTCTTGCTCTATCCAATCAAAATAAAAATGATGAGTTTGTTTCACTTTTTTTTTATCTATACCCCAAATCTGTTGGAATTCCAATGGTCAATTAAACACCCATCAGAATACCGACATCATCGGGGCCTATTACAAAAAAAAAACACCAAATTTGCAATAAAAAGTTACTCGTCAGAAACTTCTATCAAAATTTGGCCCCAAATGTAGTAGTGAGTTGGATGAAGAGATGACAGTACCAAATGATTATCCTAAGAAATAGACATAAGAAGTTGAGCGGATTTTGGAGCAAAGAATTGGTAGAAGTACAGGAGGAAAATAATATATGGAATATGTGGTAAAGTGGAAGAATAGACTGATTGAAGACAATTCATGGATTTCACAATATGAGTTGGATTTAGCTCAAATTGTACCTATTTCATGTTTCAGAGAATCATTTTCAAATAATCCTAGGTGTCTGATGCAGGACCATCTCGGATCCTTGGCAATCTTGTGTCACCAAAAGCATGTTTGTGTTTTCTTGTGTTGCTCGGTTCTTGTTTTGACTGAGTTGGCTCAGTAGTTGCTTGGTTTCCTTCGTTAATCAAGTTGGTCAGTTATCTCTCTGGTGTTTGGCTATTTCCCTGGTGCTCAATGATGCTTATCTAGTGCTCAGTTATCCTTTCTTACTGAGTTGTTTGTTTTAGTTAACTATTGAGGCTGACTCTTGTAATTAATTTTGGTCATGGATTTAATGATGGAATCTATCATTGGGAAGCATGTGGACCTAGATCTAGTCATTCCTTCTGTTGATGGTGGATCTGAAGGCCAACTTGTTTGGTAGCCTCTTGTATATAATGTCATCTTTGTTTGTAGTTTTAGGACATTAGAGATAGAAGCTAGGAGATTGAAGATTGTTTCATATCCTTGCATGTTGGAGGACTTTTGTACTTGATTGTAATCTCTAGCCTAAACCAGGAAGGCCTTATAGCCTAACATGTATGAATCAATTGAAGTTAATATATGAAAGATATCTACATTTGTTGGCATTAAGTAGGATTGCCACTAGTGACAACACTTATTTGCATTCTGAGTGCAAACCGAACAGAATAGTGCAAACTGAGCAGAACAGTGCAAACCGAGCAGAACAGTGCTAACCGAGCAGGACAGTGCAAACCGAGCAGAATAGTGCAAACTGAGCAGAACAGTGCTAACTGAGCAGAATAGTGCAAACTGAGCAGAATAGTGCAAACCGATCAAAATAGTGCAAACCGAGCAGAACAGTGCAAACCGAGCAGGATAGTGCAAACCGAGCAGGACAGTGTAAACTAAGTGATATTATGTATACCGAGTCACAAGTATTTACCGAGTTTGAAACTTACCGAGTTTGAAACTTACCAAGCCTTCACTTCTACCGAATGCATGACGATGCTGAGTAATGCAGTTGACGCCGAGTATCAGAAAGTCACCGAGTTAGTTTGCAGGAACCATGTAACCATACTTGGGCCAACTTAGTAGCACTTATGTTTATTTGTCAAGCTGACTTTATAATTGTAATTAATTGTTTAGACTTGTATATAAACAATGTTGTACAAATACCAAGATGTATGAATGTGGAATAAAAAGGAGAGATAAAAGGTAGAAACTAGTGAATTACAAAGGGCTACTATACATAAGAAGCAACAGAGACAAATTCATCACAGAAGGTGATCAATACATCAGTGAATCTCATTCAGCAATCCAGTTGCAAAGTAAGAGATCTACTATTTCATCCTAACAGGTGAATCAGCTTGAAATTCTCTAACCAGGTAGACTTAACAATCTTTGTAAAATCTCTTAACCGAGTGCATACTTCATTGTATGTTTGTAAAACCTCTAACAAGGTGGACCTAGCAGTCCTTATTGCTCCTAGCAGGGCAGATCATCAGAAGTGATCAATATAAGCCTTAACCGGCCAACTTTATACTGCAGTATTAAAGATTTGTGGGTTTCATCCCCACCCTAGTTTTACTTTCTTTTGGAAGGTTTCTGGGTAACCAAATCTATGTGTCATTGTTGTGAATGCTTTTATGTTTCATGCTTTCTATATGCAAAAGGATAAAGTGAACTATATGATATTGAAAAAATTTGAAGTTACTGATTCACCCCTCCCCTCTCAGTAACTTGGTTAATTCTTGAATATTCCCAACAACATTCTCTCTCTCACTTGTGTGTTTGTTACTTCCACGTGTGATCTCTGCAAGGTGGATCTGGTTAGGGTGTGCCTTTGGCCCCTCTCCCCATCCTCCCTTGTGTCAAGGAAGCAAGTTGAATGTCTCTAAATGCTGCCCATAACCCAAAGACTTAAATGATGCCATCGATGCCTTTGAATGATGCTAAAAAATATCCAAGCCAATGTTGATGTGTGACTGATCATATACCATGAAATATTTTGGAATAGTGACCATGGATGTATGGTGATGTTTGCACCAATGTGAATTTGATATTGTTGTAGATAAAGATAATTGAGATGGATATAAAAACTCATGAATATCTATACAATGTGTCATGATAGGAGATGATATAGGAAAGTTAAGAGAAATGTCCAAAGATGACAATGGTGATGCAACTTCATGAAATTTATCACCAAATAGAAGATGAATGTATTCAATGTTGTCATCCAAATTTGCAAGATGGGACTCTGTAAACAAAGATGCTAATTCTAACAGATATGCATCCCAATGTGGTGGATATGGTATGAATATAGAAAATACCTTATGCAAAGAATTTGTGGAACTCATGTGAATGAGTGAACAACATATTCAACTGTAGCAACAAGTGATGGTGTCCCACTAGATGGCCAAGTAAGACTAGATGGTATTTATGTATGAGTTGAAGAATCAAGTAACACAATACCATGATTGAGAATAATTTGTTGTATTTCCTCAATTTGATGAAGCCAACATTCTTCTATTGTATGCCTATACTTTCCACTGTATCCACATTTAATTTTCCATTTATTAGGAGGATTGTGTAGAATTGTCAAATGAAAGAGATTGTTTGTGGGAGACATGATCTCTTCAATCAATAAAATATAAACACACAAACATTTCCCCTAGATTATTTGGTCCCTCCCCTCCCACTCCCCTCCCCCAACCCTGCCTCTTTTGGTTGGCACTTTATAAGGATAGTGTGTTGTAACCAATACCAAAAAGCATAAAATGACACTTTATAGTAGTGTGTTGTAACCAGTACACAAAGGAATAAAATTGCACTTTATAGAAGTAGTTTGTGACTATGCTTGATGGATTTTTGGTGAAAAAACAAGTGCTTTTGTAAAAAACAACACACTTAGATTCAATTTTCCTAGCAAAAGTTATGGCATGTGCAAGTTTCTTCTACATGTACACTTTATTTCCAAAAATGTTTCCTTACACATAGAAGGAACACACATCACTAAAGGGAAATATTTTTTAATCGCCTCTAGTTGGAAGAAAACAAGGGCTTTATTCCCATGTGACAAAACCAAAAGGATCTAAATAGGCTCATTAAAATACCTCTTTACAAATGAAGAAGAGGAGATGAATATACTGATTTTATCATCAATTAACAGAGGGTCTTTGTGTCTTTTGTAGACTACTCAGGACATAAAATATAACTCATGCCAGCACCAAAATTCCTCCCACACACCACATGGTGCACCCACAGCTGACCCTCTCAATCAGATCTCACCTGAGGTTCCAAGATGGCTTGTGGATGCCAAGGTGGCTTGTAGATGTCATGGTGTCAAGGTGGCCCACAGATGCCATTTCCTCAAATGGGTGTCGATGTGGAGATGCATGATAAAAACTACCCATAGGTGGACCAAGATCTACCCAAGTGTGGGATAAAATGCCTCAATAAAAAACCACTAAGGGATGTGAAGGGGTCACCCACATGTGACAGGGTAACTTGGTTGTCCAACCACAAAAATCTTTTTCTTTATATAACTTTTTGTAAACTTTTGAATTTTATTTTTTCTCCTTTGTATGGTTAACAATTTTCATGGCTGCATAGGCACTACCCATGTGATAGGATTGACATGCCTAGAGGGCTACGAGCACCAACCAAGGTTTGATAGGAGTCACAATAAAAATACACAAAACCTCCAAAGATACTTGCACATAGATTTAACAACTTTCGAAACATCGACTTTTGTTGGTTATAGGCCTCAAAAATCTCTCATATATTCTCTAATACCATGTATAAACCCAGTATCTAAAGAGATAAATTAGAAGCACAAGATAGAGCCACAAATTTTATTTTTTATTCATTGGAAAAGTGAGTACATATAAGCGTAGAGTGCAACCAAGTGTAACCATGAAAGGAAGAAAGAACTGGAGTGGTGGTAAAACTGTCCAAGAGACTAGGATGATGTGTCAAAATGAAATTGACAAATCTCTAGTAGACTCCTAAATGATGATGACTTGTGTAGACAAGTGTCAAATGAACATAGATGACTAATTAAGCTTAAAATACTAAGTGTAAATTAAATAAATACACTAACAATTATGATAAGGAATGATGTAAGAACAAGATGAAATTATTTAAAATTGACAAAATTCAATGTAAAAATACACAAATAGATAAAAAGAAAGAAAATTTGTACAGATCTAGAAATGAGATATAGAAAAAAAACCATTCACTAAAATATGAAGCTAAAAGTATTGATCAAGTTTGCAGGATTCCATAGTCATGGAGGTGCTCCTGTCAACTAAGACTTTGGGTTCTTAGATTAGGGGTCTCTACAGATCACACTCTTTGAAATTTAGAAAAAATGTGTTGATAGCATGTGCTAATTGACATAGTCCATGCATTTTCGCTTGTTCAAAATATAGAGCTATATGTCTTAGTATGCTCTCTACAACTCAACAAATTTCAATAGTTAGATATGTAATTGTAATCACCTAAAAATGATCAAGATCAAATCAAGTGAGCAACTAAGGAAAAATCAAGGGATTAATTGCAATCAAGCCAAAATCCAATAATAATTGAAAATCAAAAGCCAAAAAATCAATTTAAATCAAATAAATCAATTAATTGTGAAATTAATCTAATTAATTGTATAGTTTAATTTAAATCAAATCAACCCATTCAAGGAGTACACATGGATAAACAAATCATTTAAATTCAATTATTTAATTCCCAATTTCCCTCACCCATCACACGGTAGGAAAACACCTCAACCAATAGGAATTAAGGATTGGACACACATGGATAAAAAACAAATTAAATCCCAATCACACATAAGGTGAGACAATCTTGACCACTCATTTTGTCTCTTTGTCCCAAGCTTTGAGAACAAACCATTTAAATTGTCCCTAAAGGTGGAACCATGGACTTAATTCAAACCTAATCATGATTAACTCAACCACACCCCCTATGCTTGCAAAAATCTATAAAAGAAAGACCAAAATTTGGAGAAATCCATCCACATATGTGAGAATTGCATCAAACTTACTGAGAATTTTAGCTAGAAAAGCAATTTTAGACTTAATTGAGCATAGTTTCTTTGACATAGGCTTAATTAGTTTAATATATTATCATTTTCTCATTTTAGAGTTGTCACTAATGGAGGCTTGTTGAGAGCTTACTATTAGCATATCTAAATAGAGAGTCATAGAGTGCTCATTGCCATTATTTGCATCAAATGACTCTTAAATTATGGTTAATTTAGTTTATTTGTTCATTTATTGCCAAGCTAACCCTATGAAGGTACTTTCCATAGTACACAAAATGATGCCCACCGTGGGGCTCTAAGCCTCATTTCTCTAGATTTTGGAAAATTTTCTAAAATTCTAGGATTTTCTTGTTATTAACTCTATTTTTCAAGTGAAGTTGCGCATTTGAGACTTCCTACAGTGCATACAAGAATTCCTGCAGCTCATCCAAGGTCTAAAAAAATGCATCTCAAGTAAAGCATTGCACCTTTACATAGGGAAATAATGCATTTGATACTTTCTGACTCATGTCTTTAACTCTTTCAGCACCTTCACCCTAACTCCACAATGCATCCAACAAGCCTTGAAGCACATTTAACACTTTCTTTATGTGTATTTTCTTTTTAAAGCAACACATTTAAATTATGTTTCTGTGCATTTAAATTTTTCTACTGCGCATTCAAGGTTTTAAATAGTGCATTTAAGCATTTATGTTGCGCTTTTAAATTTTTTTATAAATTGATAAATTTGACAGTTGAAAATGTGTTTTCGATGTTTTTCTAATGGCCGGACATAAAAAGGTGAAAAATTGAGAGACCAAAAATAACAGCGAAGACAAGGCCATTGCAAAAAGAATCAACAAGGAGAACATAGCCCATGTGAATTGTGTTTTGGAGGATTCCAAGAAGGAAGGTAAGGATTATGAATGTTATTGGAAAGTAGTTGATGCTTACAAATCAAAATATATATTCTTGAATTGGATTTTCATGCCTTGATCATTTTTGTTTAAAATTGAAAACTAAAGGTTTAACATTAATTTTTGCTTGTTTTTCTTCACTTTTCTCGGTTGTGTTGGACTAACAATTTTGAAGAAAAGGAAAAGGAGCTAGAACAATCACCACTAGGTGAGTAAAATCATGATAATCTTAATAAAAAATGCCCCTAGCCTTTGCTAGCTTTGAAATGAGGTAAGCCTTTGCACTTTTGTGAATTTTTTCCTAAATTGTGGCATCTTCACTTTGAATCTAGTAATTAAAAATCTTGTTATTATTTAAGGGATTTGGTAATAGGCTTATATGATCTTCAATTTTCAAGTGAATCAAAATGCCAAACCTACCAAGTTCCTTGATTAAAAGAAAGGTTAAGGAATAAACAAGCATTAAATTTGAAACCCCTTGTTTGTGGAGGAAAGTAGAAATACTTGATTCCCATTAGTTAGAGGGTTTGGTTAATTGAACATTGTTAATTGTGCTTAGGAGTGAAGGAATAGTAGGGATATGATCTTCACCTTTTGGTGAATCAAACTCCTAAACCTATCTCTTCATTTCATTTATTTACTTTAAATGAACATGCTAGAACTTTAGTGGGCTCGCCTCCTGAGAATTTGCCTTAACGAGTCCGGTGAGAGGGACAACCCAAAGTGGGATACAATTTCCTTTTCCACAATAATCTGACCCACTATAAAACAAAATGCATTCATCCTTAATGGGGTGAATGACAAAAGGATATCAAGTATCAAACTTCCTGGAGTAGTCCTTCAAGATTGCACAAAACTCTGATATACCGGTGGAGGGAAGCCCCTAATTGTTGTTGGATGAAACTTGGTATTTATTTTTAATGGAATAATTACTAGTACCTTGTTAACTTAGAAATCCTACCTATTTAGAACCATGTTTATGAACCAATTTTACAAATAGGTAGATTTCTTGGAGTTCCTTATTGTTCAAAAACCCGTGATAACATTCAATACATTTCAAACACTTTATGTTAGAGGGTTAAAAAGACAAGTGTACTTGTGGTTGATTTGTTTGAAGATACATGTAACAAGTGAGAAACATCCATTGAAAATCATCTTACATTTTATAATATCTTCTTAAAAAGAAAAATCACCAAATTTGGGGAAAATCAATTTGAATCCAACCTTTGTTGATTTCTATTTTTATAAAATCACACAAATTGAAAATATCTTTACAAGAATATGACACTTTGACAACAAAACAAGTCCCCAAATTCATATTTCAAACTACTTTTATCAAAACTCAAGAACAAGAGGATAGTCTCCCAAACCTATTTGAAGAAAGAGTCAATCCAATGGCTAGAAACGCCAAATTTTATGACTATGTTCATAGAGGGGATGATGAAAATCAAGGAACAATGAATCAAGGAAAAACTAACCAAGTGAATCAAGGGCCCAAGGAAACAACCGAAGAAAGAGCCAATAGGGCGGCCCAAGATCCTGAGTTCCTTGAGATAATGGAAAAACTTTTGAAAAGAAATAAGGAAAGATACTTCCATAACTTAGCCCAATCAGAGGTCAAACTTCCTCATGGTTATGATATCACAACACATAAGAAAGATGAGGAAGAGGATAATCATTTAGGTGCGATGATTAAACAACTCAAAATGTTTCAAGTACAAATTGACACCATGAAGAAAGTGGTCTAACTGAATCCCTTTTCCATTGAGGCTTTATTCTCATTTCCATTTGATTATAATTTGGTTATGGTACATTTCCCACCCAACATGGTCTTTCCTAGATATGATAAATACATGGGTAAATCAAACCCACAAGACCATTTAAGAGAATTTTGTTCTTTAAGCATAGAATTCATGCACGATACCACCTATTTAATGAGGCTATTTCCAAGAAGCCTAGGAGGCCAAACCATGGAGTGGTTTTCCAAGTTACCACAAGGAATCAAAACATTTGAAGAGCTAGCCTCAAAATTCATGACTCACTATTCCTATAACATAGAGCATGAAATCACCATGCTCAACCTATGCGACACAAAACAAAAATATGGTGAGTCTTTTCTAGGGTTTCTCCAAAGATAGAGAACGGTTTTCACACGATACCCATGAAGTATACTTGAAAAATAAAATATGGAGATCTTCATGAACAACCTAAACATGTAGATGAACTATAGACTCCAACTTCAATGTCCCCCCATTTTTGGAAAGATCATTGAAAATAGGATAAAAATTGAAGAAGTGATGGTAAAAAGAGGTGAAATTAAAATATTTAAAGAAAATAAAGGTTATACCAACACTAACAACAACAATAACTTAAATAATTATAATAATAATAAGAGAGCCAACAACAAAAATGAAAAAGCAAGGTTATGGTTGAAAAACACCAATAAGAACCTTGTAAATAATGAAGTTGTAGAAGCACACAACCTAAAGGCAACTCCTTTTTACTTAACAAGTGGGTCAAATCAAACACATAATGTCAATAAAACAACCAAGGCTCCTTTCAACAACAATAACAACAACAAAAGAAACAATAATCCTTTCACTAATTCAAATGTCAACAAGCATAAACATTTCTTCCCTTCATTCCAAAGAAAGAAATTCACATTCCTAGGTGAACCTTTTTGGAATTGGAAAGATAAAGTACTGAGATAGGAGGGGTGAATCAATACACTCAAAAAATTTCAACACTTAACAATCTCCAATAGTAGTTCTTAACTAACCAACTGATTCCATTGTTTGAAACATACATTCATATAACTGAAAATGTAAAGTGCATGTAAAAAAAACAATAAATCATACATGAAAGTAAGTACTCATGACTCAGATATTTTGGTTGCGGACAAACCCTTGTTAGAAGGTAAAAATTGTGGTGGGGATGACACCCACAATCCTCACTACCGCAGTAAATAAAGTATGTCAGTTAAGGGTACAATTGTTGATCACTTCTGATGATCTTACCCTGTTAGGAGTAACAAAAGATCGACCAGATCTACCTTGTTAAAGGATTTTAGCAACACAATCAAGTGTGCACTCGGTTAAGAGATTTACAATAAGACAGTTAAGTCTATTCTATTAAGAGATTCAAATATGCTACAATGGTTAAATTGATAACAAAAAAATATCTGTAATTTGACAACTCTATCTTGTTTGATTCAGGTTTGTGAAATGACAATCAAATATCACCTCAATGTGATGAATGTAACCTTCTATCCTACATGGTAGCCTTTTATGTGTTCTGATAAAATTGATTCTATATTTGATAAACTATTTGTCATAAACCCTTGTCTGAACTCCTACTGTCCTAGTGCGGCTACTGCTTCATGATATGTATTCATAATGACATCTTTACAATTATATATCAAACAATCTTGACCTAATTAGGGTGTAGATCATCTTAGAAAACCTAAGATCAATGGTATACAGAAATAACCTAGATCTACTATTACATGGGAATCATCACAAAAGTTAATGATTACATCCATATTAAATATGTCTCAATCTTGGTAAACCATTTATATGATCGATGTAAACCATTTGCATAGATATATGTGTCATTCCTAATTACTATGTCATTTCCTAAATAACTCAATAATCACTAAAATCCATTTTTAGTTAATTATTGATGCTCGGTGTATAAGAATGCTTGATGATTACTAGCTTGGTACTCGGTAAATTCCCGTCGTTCGGTAAGTGTGCTCAATAAAACCTATATTCAATTATCTTGAAGTTTTGCCTTGTCTTTTCTCAGTGTAAAGGCTTTGTCTACTTAATCGACTAACTTGTTGTCTCCTTATACCAACCTTTACTGACTGAATAACTTATTGATACTAATGACAATCCATTAATGCTCAAATAGAGATATCAATCTCCCCCTTTGGAATTAGTATCAAAACCTTATGTATATGTACCAACTTTCAAAAAATTATATACAAACTCAAAATTTATTAACTGTACATTGACTTCCTTCTTTCCAAACTCACAAACTCCCACTTTTTACATGCTCTGGGTAGTGTAAAGTACATAGTGGCATATACATGATTTTCTCCCTTTTTGAAATTAATGCAAAAAAAAAAAAAATGTACTTACAACTTGTCAAAAATGTGCTTCTGGGTTTTTTGTAGTGAGGCTAAGAGGTTTTCCCATTCCTCTTTCAAGTTTTCAAGAGTAATGTGCTCAAGACCAACTTGTGCATGCATGTCAAAAATGTTCTACAAAACTAAAATCTTGGGAGTAACAACTAAGGCTTTTTCCTTCTCAACATGTCTTTCCATTATTTTGAGATGGCGAAGTAGCTCGGTGACCTGGTCACTTATGGTATCTTCCTTCTTCCTCAAATCAGATCTCAACTACCTAATCTTGTACTTTTGATATATGCTTGTGAAAAGCATTTGGATCAGTTAGAGATAAGTTTGAACTACCTTGGATCTCTTCATCCAACTTTTTAATTTTCTCACTAACCTCGGTAGTGAAATTTTCAACAGTGCATAATTTAAACAAAATTTGAAGAATCATCTGAATTATTGTGTCCAACTTAGTAATTTTATTAGATAACTTTACCTTATTTATTGCCATTTATTGGCTGATCTTCTCTAAAAGTTTCAATCAAGTATCTTTTCCTTTTCCCTTTCTTCTATTCTCTTTTTTGCATCTATGTCTTGGGCATTTGTGTGACTAGTTAGAGAAGCAAGTTGATCAAGTATGAGAGTATCCTCATTAACATATATCTCTAGAATGACTTGTTGTAAAATGTCTCTAACTTCTTTAAGTATCTTCTTACTTTTACTTTCTTTTCTCAATTTTTCTTGTGTTGCCTTCCTAGTGCACAATTCTTCATATTTGCTAAGTTCCCTAGGGTCTAAAGTTCTAGGGTCACAATCTAGTATTTTAATTACCTCATCCATTGTTAAAGGACCCTTTCCATGCTTCTTTTTCTTCTTCTTCTCAGGTGTGGGGGATTTAGAATATGGAACTAGAGCTTTACTCTCTATATTTGTCTTCTCAGGCTCTATAGGCACACTCTCTCCTTTGTGTTTCCCTATGACTGGTGTCTTGATTGATTGTCTAGGGGCATCGGTAATGGTGGATTTTTGTCTTTTCTTTGTCGGTTTACTTATCTCAATTACTTTTGATAATGCCTCTATTTGATTAGGCTCATTTTCAGTATTCTTCTCTATCGTTCCCTATTCTATGGTGCCTTCTTCCTATGTTATCCCATGATCCTCCAGTGTATCTTTTAGTTGCTCAGGGTTTGAGCCTTTAAGTTCCTTCTATTTTATTATCTCAACAACTTGTACTAAGATCGGTAGGTCACCTAGCATCACACTAGTTGTTGTCTTGGTGGGTGTTGTTTCCTTAGTTTGATTTGCAACAGTAGTAACATCTTCATCATTTTTTATGTCATCTGGATCTCCATTTGTGATGTCTTCAATAAGAACATCATTTGTCCCTATTATTAATACTTTCTCGGGAGGATCCTTATACGATTCTCTATAACTTTTCGGATAAAAGTCGATAGCAATGGTAGTGTCTGGTACTTTGGTATCTGATAACTCTCTGGGTTCCTTGGTAACCAGGTATGCATCATCTGAGTGTATACCTTTGACTTTATTCTTTCTTTTCTTCTTAGGTACAACTTCTAATTCTATCTTATCAGCTTCTGCTTGGGCAGTAAGAATTGTAGTCCATAAGTGTTGACTATTATAATCAACATCCTTGAGTTTTCCTGCCAGAATGTTTAGTGCTCTACTTTTCACTAAAAATATCTTTGAGTATTTTTTCATCATTTCTTCAATCTCGGGAACTGATAGTGTAGGCATAGCCAAAATTAGTGAATGTTCCCTCATCTTTTTCCTAGTGTGTAAGGCATAATTCCATCTTGGTGACATTTTATCATACAAACTCTTAGGTACACACCTAGAAAATTCAACTGGTAGCTTTATAAACTTGATCATCATTTTTCTGACAACCTCTTCTATCTTTTGTTGATCCTAGGTAGACATATTTACATAATGACTCAATTTGGGGTTGCTAACACCACTAGTTTTGATTATTGTCTCAGCAAGTTCATCAACAGATTGATTTTTATTTACAATGACATTGAACTTATCTTGGTCTTCCTCTTCATCTTCTTCATCAATCTCATCCTTAGACCTTATCAACTTCCTCCTCTTCTTTGGTAGCTTGGAGGTGGCTTGTGCACCTCTCTTTTTCTTTTGGTAAGTTTTAGTAGGAGTGGGCCTAGAAATTTTCACAACTCATTTCTTCAAAGGTAGAGAAGTAGTTGTTGTAGACCTTATCCTATCTCTTGTTTGTACTTCTTCTTTCTTCCTCTTACCTATGGCCTTGACCAGTGAAGATTGAATGTCTTTATCAGACTCGGTTGCCTCTTCATCATGCTCAATGTTACCTATTAGTAACAGTTCCTCAGTTTTATCTTCAACCAGAATATCCTCAGGTGCCTTCTCTTCTCCTGCATCATCACCGAATTATTTCATTAATTTGTCCATCATTTTATTAGACTTCTTGGTCACCTTGAATCTAACTAGATCCATTTTAATTCTTTGTTTGGCCTCTCATAGGTTCCAAACCTACTTGCCTAAGGATCTTTGGGCTTGGCCAATAAAGCCTTTATTGACTTAGAAGCTCGATCAATGTCAATTTCATAGCCCATTGGTACCAACCATGTTGTTCTTGGTTTAACAGCCTTTATCAAAGTGTAGTTGGTGTCTTCCAAGAAAAAAATATCATCTTTGTACTACTCAATCAATTTTCCTAGTATTCTACTTCTCTAGTTCATTCTGTCCTTGAATTGCTAAACAAAAACATCCATGATGCTGACAAAATATTGTCCCAAACTTTGAATAAAATCATTTATTTGTAAAGTGATTGGCTGGTTAGTGTGCCAATCAACATTACTGATTGAGGGGAAAAAATTCTGAACATAGAAAAATATGCATAATAGAAGTGATCCAAACTTACATATGTTAGACTTCGCCAACCTGATGGTTCTCATGCTTTCTTCTAACTACTTCAACAATAACTCGGTGAGGTCCAATTGAAATCCTTTCTTCATAATTTTATAAGCGATTTCCACAACTCCACATGGCATGCTTTTAGGTCTACTAGATTGAAATATTTTATAACCAATGGCATATGCAGTGAACCTAGTTTCGGGATTAACAATGGTGTTGATTTTCATGCCTCTACCATCCCATACGGCTCTAGTAGCTTTTTCAATCTTGATTCTCAGTGCACTCCTCAGTGCTTTGACCTTGTCAGTTATTGGATAACATATAACTACATGTATTATATCTCTCATGATCTTCAAAGGTTCATCTAACCATAGCTTTCTCTCATGTACTCGGCTCAAAACAATCCTTATCCATTCATTCTTAAAAACCCTCAGGAAGTACACAACATTGACCAAACCTTTTACCTCCAAATGTCTGTGTTCATCCTTTAGTTTCCCGTCAACACTTAGCTCCTAAAAGGTGGATTGAAGCTCAAAATCACCGATCTCTCCAATCTTGCAATGAATATACACATGAATGTCTTCGACTAGCAAAACCCTAGGTGGTATGCTTGAAAATGCTCTAGTTTTTTCAGTCTGCAATGAAACTTTCAAATGAAGTTTATACTTTGGCTCATTAAAAGTTGTAGACTTGATTAAGTTAACACTTTTATCACTTCCAGTCTTAGGTTTCTTAGCTTTTGATGAGGATGCCATTGTTCTTCAAATTAGGGCTTCGAGAGAAATCAACTATATAGCTCGGTAAAAATGAAACTTACTTTAACCATGAATACTCAGATCAGAAATCCTTCAAATCTATGCTCAAATCACTCTCAAATCCTTCTTCTCAGTTCTTCACTTGAAATCACTTTATTTTCCATTTTCACAATGTGAGAAATGACTAAGTCTACCATGTGTTTATAGAAAAATTTAAATTCTCGCTCAAAATGTCTGCATTAAATGCTTGACCTAACACATCTCGGTAAGAATAGCTGCGCTTGGTGTGTACTTCAAAAGATCATACACTTGGCTAACACTAAGATATCACTCAGTTAGTACCACAACTCTGTTAACCTTTCCAATAGTTACCAACTAGAAAATCCATACTCGGTCTAGCTTATACTGATTGTATACATTCAAAGCTCAAAATATATAAAACCATAGTGCATCTTGTTTCATGTAGATTTGGTATTCAATTACTAGATATAAGGAACTATTTTTTAGATATAATCAATTTGAAATTGCAATTCCATACATACCTTTATGACCTAGGTGGAAGTGGCGATGTCACCCAATCCAATGGACGAGGTGTCACCGATTGCATTGCTTGATCCATCATTATCACTTGATTCTTTTCTCCACATTGTGTTTCTTATCCTCATGATTTCCTCAATTGTATTTCCATTTTCATATGTTTATGTCTCTAGTGCTTGGTCTCTGTAATCCTTACTTAAGTGACCGACTTTGTGAAAATGTAAGCATGCTATACCAGTGTCTATCCAGCTGTGGGATTGACCTCTCCAGTTCTTTCTCATGAAACTGTTGTAATATGTCCATACCTTTCACATGATAAGCAATTAACCCATGTATTGTAATCCCAAGTATATGAATTACCTTTCCTTCTTGGTTAATAGGTTTTGTTATGTTCTTTTGGTGTCTAGACATTCTTCATCTTTGCCATGCATTCTTGTGCAATGTGTCCATGCATGTTGTAAGTGTGACATTGTTTCTCCATGTAGGGTTCTTAGGAGTACTATTCAACTTAGATCTTCACTCATGTGCTTGATGTCCATACTTGTTATAGTTATAACAATAACCATTGAACATAGGAGTGGATTTAGGAATACCTTTTTCTTTGCTCCTACAAACATTTGTTGTGTGGCCCAATTTTCCACAATGATAACATGATAGCTTCTTTGGTCTTTGGTTAGTGTAAGCATTATCATTTTCAGATTTTTTTGATGACTCTCCTTTCTCAATGTAGCCTAAACTAGTAGTGCTACCAAGTCCTTTTTGACTAATAAAAAATTCATCTATCTTCTTGGAACTATCTTCAACTTTCTTGATCATTTCATTATGTTGTTGTTGTATTTTGACTTCATTTTTCAACCTTTCATTTTCTTCTCTTAGTTCATCGATGTCTTCTAGTTTCCTTGTAAGCTTAATGTTTACTTGGTTGACTTCCTAACTTATGAAAACCATCTAATTGGAGATTGCAAAGTGATTCTTAGTGAGTCTCAGTATTTTAGATTCCTTTTCTTGTAATTTCTCAATTGTTTGTCTCCTATCTTCAATAGCCAAGTTTCTTTCTTGTTCTTCTTGCCTATCATTGTTAATGACATCAATCATCTTGACCATTTGTGTCTCTTGACCGATCTACAAAGCTTTGACTTTTTCAATAAGATGTAGATTCTTTTCAGATAAATTAGATATTTCTCCTTCAAATGCATCAGATATACTGTCAGATCCAGATCCGATATTCTCAAATGGGTCATCTATCTCTTCTTCATGGTAATCAATCTCACTGTTCTAAATTTCCATATCCTTCCTTTGAATAAATAACCTTTTTAGTTCATCTTTGGCTTTCTTGAATTGTTCAATGAAGATTTGCATCTATATCCTTTGATTCTCAATAGTCTTATCCAACCTATATCTTTCCATCCTTATATATTTACCTCTTCAATGGTTAAACTTCCTTAATAAGAGATCTAGCTCTGATACCAATTATTGGGATTGGAAAGATAAAGTATTGAGATGGGAGGGGAGAATCAGTACCCTCAAAAACTTTCAACGCTTAACAATCTGCAATAGTAGCTCTTAACTAACTGACCGATTCTATTTTTTGAAACATACATTCATATAAATGAAAATGTAAAGTGCATGTAAAAAAAATAAAAAATCATACATGAAAGTAAGTACTCATGACTCAAATATTTTGGTTATGCACAAATCCTTGTTAGAAGGTAAAAATTGCAGTGGGGATCATACCCACAAATCTTCACTACTACAGTAAATAAAGTATGTTGATTAGGCTACAATTGTTGATCACTTCTGATGATCTTACCTTGTTAGGAGTAACAAAAGATCAACTAGATCTACCTTTTTAAAGGATTTTAGCAACACAATCAAGTGTGCACTCAGTTAAGAGATTTACAATAAGATGATTAAGTCTACTCTATTAAGAGATTTAAATCTACTACAATGGTTAAATTGATAGCAGAAAAATATCTATAAAATGATAACTCTATCTTGTCTGATTCAGATCTATGAAATAAAAAGCAAATATCACCTCAATGTGATGAATGTAACCTCCTGTCCTGCACGGTAGCCTTGTATGTGTTCTGATAAAACTAATTCATTCTCTAATAAATTGTCTATCATAAACCATTTTATGATCTCATGATGTCCTAGTGTGACTACTACTTCATGATACATATTCATAATGACATCTTTACAATTATATATCAAACAATCTTGACCTAATTAGGGTGTACATCATCTTAGAAAACCTAAGATCAACGGTATACAAAAATAACCTAGATCTTCCATTACATGGGAATCATCCAAAAAGTTAATGATTGCATCCATATTAAATATGTCTCTATCTTGGTAAACCATTTATATGATCGTTGTAAACCATTTTCATAAATATATGTGCCATTCTTGATTACTATGTTGTTTCCTGAATAACTCGATAATCACTGCATTCCCTGTTTGGTTAATTACTGATGCTCAGTGTATAAGAATTCTCATTTATTACTACACTAGTACAAAAACAACAATATATGACCAAATAAACTACCAAAAATTGTAGATAAATGACCAAATTTGGTCACGTGACCAGTGGTAGTTTATTGCCAGTCATTTATCTCGCGACCAAATTCATGACTAAACTATTTTAGTCATTTATTTTCTCATTGATTTGGTCATATATTTAGTCATTTATTTGGTCATTTAGTCATTTATTTGGTCATTTATTTAGTCATTAATTTGGTCATTGATTTGGTCATTGATTTGGTCATTGATTTGGTCATTAATTTAGTCTTTAATTTAGTCATTTATTTAGCTATTTAGTCATTTATTTAGTCATATATTAGGTTGTATATCTAATCATTTATTTAGTCATTTATTTAGTCATCTATTTGGTCATATATTTGGTCATATATTTGGTTAATTTAGTAGTTTATTTAGTCATATATTTGGTCATATATTTAGTCATTAATTTAGTCATATATTTAGTTGTTTATTTAATCATTTATTTAGTCGTATATTTAGTCATTAATTTAGTCGTATATTTAGTCATTAATTTAGTCATATATTTAGTCATTGATGTAGTCATTAATTTAGTCGTATATTTAGTCATAAAATGAAAAGTATTTTAAATACCATAAATTTTATAATGCCAAAAAAACATCATATTAAACTTGAACTAATGCCAAAAAAACATCATATTAAATTTTATAATGCAAAAAAAACATCATATTCAAAGTATGCAGAGTGCCAAAATATATACGTAAGATGTCGAAGTTATCTAAAGAGTATATACGTAAATATAATAAAAAATATCAAAGTTATCTCAAATATTAAACACTGAGCCAGGATGTCTAACAACTAGTACATGATAAACATGTTGATCAACTATATCATTTTTTGCAAATATTTTAGTGGCCACTATGTGAAGGTTCCCTCTTTCTCTTTCAGACAAACAACTCCATCTATTTTGTCTTCATAAGAAAGGGGTACGTTACTTGTGACCTTTAAAATGTTTACATTTGCATCTCCTATTCCTTTCAAGTTGATTTCATGTACAATAGATAGTTAGTGAATCTACCCAATACCCACAACATCACCATCATATGGATCCAACACCTTAACTTTATCCCCTTCTTTGAGTTTATCAACACATTTCTGTAGAAAGAAAAAAAATTAACACATTATATTATAACATAGGTAATGAAAGGCCACACATATAATATAATCATAAGACTCTAAATAAGAAAGACCAAAATTATTGTTCATTCCTATTGCACTTCTCTTTTTTATGTTCACGACTAAAGGTGACACAACTTTAGAATTGCAAAAAACAAAGAAGCATTTATAGTTCATCTAAATACTAAAATAGTATAGATCATCCAAATAAGAGATGCTTTAATTTCTTATTGCATAATAAATAGAAAGAATGTTCTTTATATCTGAAACTTGAAGAGAAGTAGAAATTTTGACTAGCAAATATAAACAATGAAATAAATAATAAATACATAGTCATTCTAATGGTTAAATTAATTTGGTTAGTGTCCTTTATTCCAAACATAAAACATCTAGTTATGCTCTAAAACTGTAGTGATGAGAAATTTAGTCACTAGTGTAAAAATATAATTCACAAAATTCTCAAGTAGGAAAGGATCTATTGACAATCTGCATAAAATAGGAAAGGAAATACAACTATTATATTTATCCATGCAAGTACAAGAAACAACAACTGACATTACTTTTTTTAATCTTTATAGTTGTTGACAAAAATGAGGTTCATATCTTGGATACAAGAACATTCCATTCCATTCATTAAACAAGTGTGAACATTAAATGAAGACACTGGTAAAATTTTGGTTGGAGCTTAATTTAAGTAAAATTAATATACTCCTAATGTCAACAATTACCAACATAGATTTGGAGCTACTCGGTTGTGTTGGTTGTCTAAGCAATTGATCCACATCAGCCATGGAGATCAATGAGAAGATTTAGTTTAAGCTCATGATGTGAGAAGACTTGGAAAATAAGTGCAATGTATATAATCATCAATGTGTGGTATATCAACAATGTATATAATCAGCAATGTGTGGTATATCAGTGATGTATATAATTAGCAATGTGTGTTATATCAGAAAAGAAGGAAGGCTAAATGAAGCATAGACATGGGTACTCTAAAGTAGGGATCATTGATTCAAATACAAAAGGAAGTAGGATTGCAGACAACTCAGAACAATCTCCATAAGGATAGTCCCATGAACCAAAAAACCACCAAGCTTGCTGTAACAAATCATGGCCACAAAGAGCTCATAATGTGACTCTCTTTAAAAACAAACCAAACAATCCCAAGAGTAATTTTTGATTATTCAATGAATGAACTCTAGTTTACTTCTTGTTATCTTGTTCATAGGACTCTTAGAAATCAAACCTATGTAGATTTCCCCCTAATCATGTTGTTTATACAACAATGAGTAATGGGTTGTGTAATAATATAATAAATATTGGATGACTTAGATACTGGCATCTCTGCATTTACATAGCGGAAATTATTGAAGATGTTGACTTTGGACCTAGAATTTATATTTCTTTTCATGACAAAATCCTAATCAGATAAGTTTGTTTTATTTAGTTGCTCTATTTCTATAGAAACGTGTGGTTTTGTGACTCATCATCATCATGATACTGCACAATCATCTATGTTTCCAAGTTTGGAACTATTAAAGAATTGCAAATTTGTGTGGCCCTCAATAAGAAAATAAAGATAGAGGTGCTTTGAATCTAGAGTGAATTAGGCTTGGAATGAGCTCATTTGGTTGTGTAGTAAAATATATCATTAATAGATTAAACATTGGTTTAAACCCTCGTTAGGAAGCAGTGAACATACAAGATGTGATTCTTTTGTTCTGCACGTGGAATAATCTCCTCTCTTGGACACGGATGAGGGAGAATGTATACTCTAACTGTCCAAAGGCATTGAAGGGCTCCATGCTATTTTTGGCACGTGTGTTAGGGGCTAAAAGGTGACTAAACAATCACATTCCCTTGGTACTTGATGTGGTTGTTCTTTGTGTTAAAGCTCTTTGACTTTGTGGGAGAACAAGTATTTAAATAAAAACACATTTTGGTTGTCAACCATCTTCCTTAGAATATTATTTGAATAGACATATACTTCATTAAGGGGTGGTATCACTATTTCATAGCTTTTCCATGGGTATTGTATGATGATGGAAACTTTAAAGCATATAATATTCATCCTTCAGTAACAAACTAATTTCCTTTCCTTATAATATGGTTCCACTTAACAACATTGAAACAATGAATGGAGATGTTCATATTTCTTGCATTCATTAAGCTACCATTATTAGAAGTAATATTCACTACAAAATAACTTTAACAATAGAATCACTAGCAATAAATAACTCCAAAACTAGACACATTGCATATAAAATATATGAAAGTCAAAACTGAACAAGTATAGCCGGTATAAAAATATAAATTGATGGCAGCAGTCTGAAAAATGAAATTCAAACATTAGTGTCAAAAAATTTGTGCAAGCCAATTTGAGAGAAAGAGAGAAGTATAGAGACAAGTTCTATTGAGAAGAGTATTCAAACTAAACTTTTTTCATTCTAAATTTTGGGATGTGGGACTCAATTTGAGCATTAATTAAAAAGGTCAACACATATATCAATTGAAAACTTATATCCCTAAGAGCTAGAAAATTCATTGGGAGGAGATAAATAAGATTTCATATGGTTTAGGACTACTACTGGGTAAATTCTTTGTGTTGCAACTTCATTTGCAGACTGTCCTTGGTAATTTTGAGCATTATCACAGTCATTCTCATATTGGTTACAAAAAATAGGGGTCAAAGTTGATCTTGTGTTGGGTGGTTGAATGCAAGAAGTGGTTACAACCTGTTACCTGTTGGTGTATGAACTTGGGAATGGATGATTGTGTTTGGTGGTTGAATGCAAGAAGTGGTTACAACCTATTACATGTTGGTGTATGAACTTGGGAATGGATAATCTAACCTAGATTTGACAATTTTGAAACTATAATGCCCTAATTCAGACCTGCAGCCTCTGTTGCATGTTGTATTGAAGGTTAGAAACTTATGTATGATGTGAACTATTTGTTTCAACTATTTTAATTGAGAGGCTTAATGTTTTTAAGTGTTAATTCATTATTGTTATTTCTCAAATCATGTATGAGTATCAAAATACTTCATGAATGAATGTGAGTTCCATACCATATTGCAAAACTAAAAACTACAATAGAGACATCGTATTTCCTTAATACAACTAAGATGTTTGACTTAAGTGCTTAGTGGAAGAGTGCAAAATAATTGTAGAAACAGGGGTGGCCTCTTATATTTTTAAACGTCTAAAAATGATAGCACCTAGAACCACTCATGTGACTTCTTGAGGAAAAAAAATGGCATGCAATGAGCTGATTAAAGAAGTGATTCAATAAACAAAAAATAGTGCAATTTTTAACATAAAAAATACCCTGTAGAAACTTCCCTCGAAACTTCACAATAGCAATAAATACTTTATGTCCAGGGCATAAAGACAATCACAAAATGACTAAGCAATGGAAAAAAGCTAGATGACAATGCTATAATGTTTTAAGAAAACTATGTGAATAGGTTAGAAAGATTAACTCTTATTGATCTTCATACTATGTGAATGGGTTAGAAATAATAACTCCCATTCACCTACTTGTCTATATTAACACAATACAATAGATGTTCCAAGACCATAACTCCCCTTTTTCTTTAGACTACAAAATAGAAATATGAAATGAATAGCAGCCAACATGAAATAAGGTCCAAATTTATGTTTAAAACCAAGTCCTCAATTAGGATAAAATTAAACCATGAAGAAATTACACCCTAGATAAAATTTACAATTTCCAAGGTTCTTTTATGCACAACACATTGACAAATGATTCAAAGCTTACATAGAGTTCTATGTCTAGGGGGAAAACTTTGGACAATAGTCAAAACCATATAGCTTCATAAGAATCCCAACTTTTTCCAAACATAGAAGGTCGCGATTGTAAAAACACCTACTTGGGGAGAGAAATTATGATCTATCCAATGGATTTTTAATAATGGCATGAGAAATTAGTGTAAGCGATGATATCAAGAGTGTGAAAGATACTAAAATATAGAACTTATCAAGAACAATAGAGGCTAAATCCCAGAAAAAAAAAAAAAAAGAGGAATAATTTGGAAAAGGAGGATGCCACATGGTGGGTGTACACCCATGATAGTAAAGAAGAGTTGTGAATGAAGCTTTGAGAAGAGGGTGACAATCATTCTAGTAAGATGTTGGAAGAGAAGGAAAAATAAATATTTCACCTCCTTGACAGAAAAATGGAGTTCATTGTGGGTTGCTAGAAATTTGAAAGGGTAGTCCAACTACCAAACTCCATTTTGCAAGCTCAACACACAAAATTTTCCTACTTAATGTGCCTAATGTAGGAGAACCCTACAAAAATAGGTAATTGACCACCTCTTTCCTATCAAAAATATGTTGGTCCCTCTTAGAATTTGTGGTTTCCATCTTAGAAAACCCAAAGTTTATACATGAATCTACTGCACATTTAATTGTAAAACCCATGCTTTGACTTCTTGCATATATTTTCCATCATTAGAGGCCTCTTTTGCAATGGATACTGTTGCTTCTATTATGAACTGATGCTCAGACACTAAGTTTGGTATCTCCTTCTGAAATATGTTTCTTCTCATCAAATTCCTTCTCCTACAGCCTCCATACAGGCAGTCAGTTGCACTTTCAGGTTGTGTGGGTTTACTAATGCTCCCATAGGATCCTTTGAGCCTAGCTAGAATAGTTGATCTAGACTACTTTTTAATTTTGTCAATAATCTGGCTGAAACTGATAGAAGAAGACCATCCTCAAAGGAGTGTAGTCTAAGGAGTCCTAATTATGCCTAAAATAGAGGATCTATATCCATTTTTAAGGGTGTTGTCACAAAACTAATGCATCTACAATTTGAGTTAAGAGTTGAATGTTCTATGAATACGTGTAATGATATAATTTAATCCTCACCTAAAGTTTCATAATTATTGTGTTAATTAACTCATCATTTTGGATGGAAGCAGAAACTCAATTGATTTTATCTATACCCATCAACCTAGCAGATGCTTTTCTTTTCTATTGTCTTGTTACTGGTTGCTTTCTCTATTCTTGGACATGCTGACAACAGTTCATTGCTCAACATTTATAAGGATATCCTCTGTGACAAGACCCCTTTTATAAGGATATCTAGATTTATAAGGAGTTCCCTACCCTTTATGACAAGACCCATTTTTATTTGAAGTTTATCCGGTTCAGATGTAGCTCTAAAATATCAGAATTGTCCCCTCATTGACACCAGGAAAGCAAAATTAAGATGAAAATTACAAGTAAATTATGATGAGCCCAGTGAATAAGATATTGACTTATTTCAAGATGTTGCACTTCAAAGGGGACTGTATTCTTATTAGAACAGTGTCTATGATGATCTATAACACCTTTGATATAGCTTAAAAAAGAAATATAGGTTTCAAAACCATGCACAAAACCTAAGAACAAGCAATGAAAGTCCAACCTACCAAAGCAAAAATTCAAATACAACAGCATAAACACTTTCCCCTCTCTGAAAGAAGTAGCAAAAATGTAAGTGTGCAAATAGATTATAGTATGTAAAAGGTTTCATCATTTGATCTTGCCTTTTGGTTATTTGGTCCTTCATTTTTTAGGCTTGGAAGGGTATAAAAAATGCATTCGATGACTACAAGAAAGGTTAGATAGGTTGGCCATGATTTGAAGGCCCTCTAACGAGTATTTGTATGACTATCATGTGTAGGAGAGCAAGAAAAGACATTATTGATATAGTTCCAGGTCTTAGGAGCTGGTGAATCATCCTTGTGGATTTTGTAACAACCTAAGGCTAAGAGGCATTGTAGGACTTGTAACCACCTATGACATAGTTAATGAGTGATTTTTCACTCTAAGCTTTTGTACCCATTTGAGGTTCCTCCAAGTGTATATCTTGTGTTTTTAGTTGTGAGTACTTGAGTTGCATGGACCTATCTCTATAAATTCCCTTATGTTTAGCCAAGTCAATGGATCAAGTGGTATCAGAGCAATTTTCCTATGCTTGGGGGGTTTGTTAACATTTTATTGTGTAAAGATAATTTCTGATTTGGTTTTCAAGATGCAGGGTTGGATGTTGAATCCATTTCAATGGGTTGCAATGTGTTTTTCAAAACTGGTTTTTGTGAGGTATAATTTAAAGGGTGATCGAAGCATACTTATAGTGCAAGGAATCTTCCAAGAGGGTAGACATTGTGTGGACTTATTGGGTCCCAAAACTGCTGCTCCACTTCCTAGAACACAATCTCACTAACAAGGCCAATGTGGTTGTCATGCAAGTGAAATAAGCTCATGAACAACACATGGATTCTAGCATTATAAACCTAACTTAATATTTAATTTCAAATAAACTAATATCAAATAAAGGCTGGCCCTTTGTAGGACCCCTCCATTTCTCTCATCTTGGTAAGAACACTCTAGTAAGCACTATTGTTATTTCTTGCAAAAATTTCCATAAATTTTATGCGAAGTTATTAGATATCTTGGTTGTAGTTCATCAACTTAATTAGAATAGATTTCATCTTCAAATGAATTCATGGAATATGTTAATTTAAGACATAGTTTTGAAGTAATATTACCTTTAGTTAACTATTGTGGTATTAGAACATGAAGGTGTGTACCTGTGCTTACATGATAGAATTAATATTACTTTAAGATGCTTGGAAATTCCATTTGAAATTATATTAAGGGAGCTTATGTGGATTAGAATATTGCCCTAATGAAAAATAGAATGAGTCAAATTAACTGACACAGTTTTGAGACATTTTAAAATAAAGACAATCAATGGTAATTAGCAAGTGAATAGTAAACCTAATAGAATCTTTAATTTATTTGGAAACATTATATGTTATGATGCCTTAACTTAGGTATGGATGATGCACGCACATAGATGGTTTGTAATGATCTCTAGAAGTGTAAGATTTATGTTAGAGTGATAGGTGCACGCATCAAAATATAAATTTAGGAAGGCTTCAAATAAAAGTAAATTTTTTGTGATAGAATTGAGCTATGCAATTTAATTGGTCCCTACCATTCTCCCTCTATGTGAGACACTTTTGTGGATAAGGTTGGGAGACCGTTAGTCTTTTAGCCTTGTTGAGCCCTACTAGAACATATTACCTTGATGAGAATCCTTGTAATGTGATTATGTAAATCAATTCATACAAAATAATGAATTGTACAACAATAGTGTTGATGATTTGATTTCACTAGCATAACCAAGACTAAGTTAAGCTTAAGGGAGTATAGAAACCTTATGAGTTGACATGACCACACTATTAACTAGTCTGATTAGTGAGATTGTAGATTAAAAGACCTTATAGGATCAACAATTAATTATGAGATGGATTAGAAATGACCTTGAGTTAACCATCTTCGTGAAACATACTAGAAAATCAATAAAGAAGGAATCCATGGCAAAATTGTATTATGGGGTGATTGCATATTGGGTGTAGTGGTAAGTATGTTGTTAGGATAAATGTTTAACATTGTTTAAGGACCGTCTTGTTTTAAGATAGCATTGTGTAATCTAGGATCTAAACCTATTGATTTTGTACCATGTGTTAAATTAGGATAATGTTATTACAATATGATACATTCTGGCATGATTTGATGAAAGGCCCTAGTGCATTGGTATTGCATTTTACTTAGGTTATGTTTTGCTAGCTCATAGTTACGATCTAAATGAAATGATAAATAATGAAGAGCTTGAATCATATATTCATATATGGGACTTGTTCCAAATTAATTGAGGTAATTTAAATAAATGGAATTGTGATATGCTTTAGAAATAGAGAATATAAATGAATATGGTCTATTAGGAATTGAGTTATGACACCTGGTTAGGAGATATTTTCAATTTACAATATATATTAATCAATTTTGGATTTGGAGAAATGTGAATTTAAATATGTGAATGAGGTGATGTGGTATGTAGACGTAATTGATGTATATGTAAAAATGGGTTTATATGGTGCTTTAATGGGATTATATACATAACGCATTCTTGGAATTATTGATACTATCTAGAGTGTGTGTGTGTAGGGATAAAACAATGGAATTTAAGGGGAGTCAAGCCAACATGTGTATATTATCTCCATGACACCAAGGTCGTGTCCCCAAAGAGATACAAGGCCTCCCTGTGACATAATTTATTTTGTAAAGTATGTGGATGTGAATGTATTTAAGTTGGTTTATTTTATTAAGTTGTTTAGTGGAAGTGCCAAGTGTAATTGTGAATGTTTTGTGGTGTCAATTGACACATGTGTTTGTAATTTGAGTTAGAAATGGACCTCATGGAGTGAATACATGTCACTATCTAACCCTAGTATAATTTGTCCTCCCCACACCTTTTCCTTGGTTAGGGCACACATGAGTAGTCACATCCTCTCTAATTTCGAATTTTGCCTTTGGGAAGGGTTTTGAAGGGTCAAATTGACCCCTAGGGAGTATTTTTTCACATAAATGGAAGGCCCATGGGTTATACCTATGGGTAAGAGTCCTTTTTAACCATAGGACACCCTAGAGCCACCTTGGGAAGCCCTCAAAAAGTGGGGTTTTGTCAAATGGCGAAAATCAAAACTCACATGTGAAACTTCTTGAGTCAAAAAGTTTCCAACTCTCTTCCCCATTCACCTTTTTACAGTTCCACTTTAGGAAAGTTGTAAGGTTTTGGGTAGGTCACCCAATGGGAAGCTCACAACTCTCCCAAGGGCATGGGAGAGTGTGAGAAGCCTATTTTAGTGGAAAACTTGGATTGTGTTGCCTAATCACCCACTCTCCAACTTTGGAGACAATCTAGGAGCTTGGAGAAAGTTAGAGAAGAAAAAGGGAAGACTCACTTCATCTATTTACCATAACTTCAGGTGAAGGTATGAGCACCTCAACCTCCATTAATGGAGTTATGTATTTTATGAGTTCATATGAGTAGGAAGGTATTTCAATTTGTATATGTGTGTTTTGAGTTGTTGTTATGCTTTATGTAAGTCCTTGAGTTCATTCATGAGAATATTGTGAGGGCAAAGTGTTTGAATCTCTTATGTTGTAGAGATAAATGTGTATGTTATGTGAGCAAGTGATGAAACATGGTTGTTTTTGCTTGAATTTCTTATTTCCTTCTCGTTGAGTGAGTCTTAGTAGATCCTTGTTTGTGAAAGGCCATGTAAGAAAAGTTTTTGTTGTAAATCCTTGTGTGAAGGCAAGCATGATGTATATGTTGTTGTTTCATGAAGTAATGTGATGTGTGCAATATTTGAGGGTTGTATGGGTTTTCCTTGTTGGCTTGTTTTCCCCTTGCTCAGGGGTTGGCTAGGACCTACGAGGTCTCATGATGCCATATGGCAGGGAGGAGAGTATTCCATGGAAGAGTTTTTTTTTTTTTTTTTTCTTGCAAGTTTTTCAAGATATCTTGGTTGGACTAGGCCAGGGTTATGAAAGAATGTAGTGTTTGTGAATCCCCTCAATGTGATTTTGGGTGTAAAGTGCACCTTGTAAAAATGTAATAAAGTCTTTGTCTCATCTATTTCTTCTTGTAAGATCTTGTAAGATAGAGTCTCTTTGTAAGGTTTTGTAGTGTGTGTAAGAAGTGACATGCTTCCAAGATGTAATAATATAATAAAGAAATACTTATTGATGTATCTCTTTGATTGTAGCTGTAACTTGTAGGAAGAGTAATGTTCTTTATTTATTTATGTTTCTTGTGATAATCTATCCATACTAGTGCTTGTACTGATGTTGTAAATTAGAAAAAATCTTAGGGTAAAAGTACAAAGCTATGTCACACTTTTATAAAGGAAAAGGTCAACAACACACAAATTTTTTAACTTTAATGACATAAAAATGACATTTATGTTTAAAATTTGGAGATGATGTAAACTAATGAAATGTGTAAAAGTGGATGAAGTTTATGCCTATAATTTTTTGTTTTTTTATTTAACAAGAATTCACATAGTTTTTAAATTTTTTAACTCAATTTTTTACTTGCTAAAAAATGCTGAAAAATGAGGGTCTTGTCCACACCAAAAAAGTATATGCAAATAATCTTTTTTTCCTTTGATTTCAAAATATGTCATAGATAAAATGTATAGCTAGTGCAGAAAAGAAGAAAAATCAGTTTTCAATTTATATTTTCTCTGTTATAACTACTCAAAGTCGAACATACCTGAAATCGACAGTTTTCATCTCACGTCAAATTTCCCCTATCAAATCTACACCATTGAGAAAATAAATTACACACTCTTGAAGATAACTCTCTCATCTAGTGTTAAATATAAATTTTAAATTTTTTTGATAAGCTTTACTATTTTTTTCTATTTTTGAAGCATCTTGTTCTCAAATGTTAAAATACCTACTTGCAGTATTTTGAAATTATAATATATTAGATCTACTTAAAATACTATGAAAATTATATGATGATAATCTTGACTCCGTGCTCTAAAAAAGGGTATTTTTATATTTGTAAAAAAATATCATTAAAAATAGTAAGAGTTATTGAAACATCGCTTTTCTGAAATAATTTTATTTCTTTAGTAATTGTTATAAAACATGCATTTAATAGATATTTCCAATTGGAAAAGGTGAAGAACTTATCTAACTTAGCTAGAATGAATCTAGCTAGACCATATGTTTGACAAGAAAAAAATTTAGTTAGAAATACTCAAATTCAGCTATGCTAATAAGTTGTCCTGAAACATGACACAGCTTTGTTCTTTTACCCCTTAGTAAGCTATACACTTTTAACACACAAATATATATATTAATAATAATAAAATAAAAAATTTAGTTGTGTTGTGCCTAAAGAAATCTGGGCATGACACCCTCAATGCTCAAATGTCTATTGTATTATGGCACCAAGTTTATTAATTCAAGGTTGGCCTTGTAGGCCAACCTTACCTTGTATATTTTTTCCCTCATATAAATGAGGACTTTCGGGTTTAGGAAATTCATTTTCAATTCATATATGTGAAATCTATCCTAATATTCATGTGAAATCTCTTAAGGAAATTTGCTACAGTAGCAAGCTAGCCTTGCGATCTCCTTACAACTACAAAACATCTAGAGATTTATATTTTTGTTCTTATCATGTTGTAATCTGTGCCATTATTGTTTATTTGTCCTTCATGGTTAATTTGCTTCATGGATTAGGGATCCTCAGCAAATTCAATGATATTGTTGTAAGTTAATTGGACTACAAAGTCAGAGTCATCTATTGCCTACAAATCTGAAGACTAAGAGTTACAAAATTGTAGAGTGGACAACGAAAAATAGTCCTAGACTTCAAACAGGAAAAACCCCCAAGACTATGTCAATTTGCACCAATGTCTAACATTTTTAGCCGTGTGCATTTTTAAACCTTTCTATCAATTTGGACACCCTCGGGACTAGGGTGCCTTTCTCCATAGTGCAACATTTTTGGCTCTAAATTGCAGTTACATCCTCTTGCATCTCATTTCCAAATCTAAGATTCTGCATTGGTTTACTATTTGTATCTTACTATTTATGCTGAAAGTTATCAATTTTATATCATTTTACCTAGTTCATTCACACACATTGAACAATCTCAAATCTATAGCAATAAAAAAAAAACATAAACCCACTTAGTGTTCAAGTTTTCTATTAGGGCTTTAGCCAAACCTCCTTTATGCTTCCAATGGTATTCAATATATATTTGAAATCTTAGTTTGCATTACTAGGCTAGGATCTGATTTCCAAGTTTCCTACATATCACAATGGCAGTCACCTGATGATGATCTCAATAGTAAACCAATGTTCCAATAATCTACATGAGATTAAAAACACTCCTCAAATAGCCTCACACCTTATACACATAAAATGTCATACCTAAAGGAACCTATAAGCATATGTACCAACCTGCACTAACTCCTGTAGTAGCTTGCACAATTCTTGTAATAGCCTAAACAATGCCCATAGCAACCTAAAAGATACTTGTAGAAGCCTACATGCTACCCTGTAGTATATACCTTACTTTGAAACCTTCACAGTTCAAACTACTCAACTAGTTTCAAATCAGATCATGTGCAATCCATTAAAATTTTAAACTAACATTAAATAAATAATGTTTAGTGGTTTTGATTGCATTAGATAGCTAGCAATGAGAATTTACCAACTCAATGTTCCTATGCCAGCCAAATATCACAATAAAAGAAAGCAACATTCCATGGGGACAAGTCCTAAGAGTACAATTGACATCTTGAACATCCCAAGGACTTGAGAACTTGAAGGGGCCCTTCCCATTTTCCAAGACTGGATAATCTATTCCATTTGGTGGATGGAACTAGAAAATGTATCTTTTTAATAAAAACCACTTAAACACTTAAAGTGGGGAGTCCCCATAATTCAAAAAAAAATTTGCTATACCCAAAACTTTGTCCCCACACCTCATCCCAGAATCAGTCATGGAATCAGTCATTTTAATTTATGAAACTACATTACTGTACATATATTCATCAATGTCTTAGTGTGTTGTACAACTAATAGTTTAAATTAACAACTAACAATCAAATCCTAATCAAGCAAAAGTAAAGTTTAATAGCACTCACCTCAAGTTTATCACTACTAGTACTATAAATATCATGCACATCCTATTTGAAATCAGCATAATCACCATCATCATTGTCTTCTACTTTTCATTTTTCTTTCATATGTTTTCTCTGCATGTGGGTTTAATCATGAAAGGTTAACATAAGTCAAGTAAAGAATGCAAAAGCTATAAAAAAAAATGTCATAATAACTATTATATTACCTCAGCTTCAATAGAGCTATGATGGGGCTGCACATTCTTGTCCATTAGTTCATCATGATCACTATCGATATCGAAAGCTTTGTTGGCATCAAGGTGTTTTTGTTTTTGTGTTGCTTTGATAAAATTGTTTGCATGTAGTTAAAATTGATAAAAGCTTGGTAAAGAGGAAAGGTCATAAAATAATGGTGTGAAAATGCAACATCAACAATGCTATGTGTATGAGAATCAATGCTTAGGGATAGTGTTTTGTATCTAAAAATTCATAAAGACATTGATCAAAATGATTCTCTCAACAATGCAAAGCTACATTACTATGAACCAAACTTAACTCATCAATATAGCCTCTTACCTGATATGAATTCATAAAATTATGATCATTCCATGAAGAAACTATAGGTTGAACCGAGGAAGTGAACTGTGAAACTTTCTTAGTGAGACTATGTAAGTGCATCATTATATGTTTATACACTTCATTTGAGTGACATGATTTGCAGAGGCTCTTACTAGGAGTTCCACAGATGGTTGTGAAGTCGCTATTGACGAACTAGACTTCCACTTCATACTATTCTTAGATTTATTAGGATTTAGTTCTTCCATATAATTGATAATATCTTTTGCACCTTCTTCTCTATTATTGTTTTCCACCTAAAATACAATGTCAATTTTAACACAGTCAGTGCAATAAAAAAATTAAAATAAATAACATAATTTAAATTGAACCAAAAATTCATACACTTACTCCAAATTTGTTTATTTCTACAACCCACCTCAGCCAAATGTATATTCAGCCTTCACACTATCTCTTGCTCTCTTTCCGTTATTAGTCTTTGTCAAATATTTTTCAGAATGCATACTTTCTTTCAATTTTTCCCACTATTTGGGAGATAGAGTGTTGTCTAAACTCTCTTTTCCCTCCATGATTGCTTTTTTGCACATGTATCTAAACTTATTCATTAGAAGTCTCATCTTGTACTTGTAATATTTTCTCGAGATTTGTCCACCAATAGTGTCAAAGACATTTTCCATTTTTTGTATAACACTCTCCACATGGTGTGGATCTTGCTCTGCAAAATTTGATTTGCAAATATCCAAATGGGCCCTACATTGTACGCCCAATTCAGAGGCCCACCTTGCAGCATTTTTCCCAATGGGTTCACCATCTCTTGATACCTCAACCAATAATGGCTTCTTCCCTTCTAGTATCCTTTCTTTTGAATGCCTCTTTGTAGATCTATATAAATATTGACTCAATTTCTTTCTTTTAACAAAAGCAAACACATCTTCTGTTGAACCACTACCAATAGGTTCACTCTGAGGCACATCAGATGCAAGCAGAATCTCTTCATGAATTTCATTAGGTTGTACATCACCATGTGCTATATCAGGTTCCACATCATCACAATTACCTTTTTCACCAACTACATTTGTTAGATCAAAAAAGTGTTGGCTTTTATGAACTAGAAACTTTGTAGCTTTATTTTCTACTTGTTCTTTCTCTTCATTTTCTCTGCACTCTTTTTCTTTCCTGTAAAACCAAAAAAAATAAATTGTATCAAGTCTTATATACATAAATATTTTGCATATAAAATTTCATTAAATAGCATTAAAAAAATAATATACTAGTTAGTAAATGTACAACTTGCCTATTTGTCAAACCAAGATGTGCAAAACATTCATTATTCTTGGCCACACATTCTTCATGAAATCACTCATAATCTGTTAGTGGAATTTTAGCATTATGATCACTATCATCTAATTTGTGCCTTGAATTCTTTCTCCTCATTCCCTGATGTCCAAAAAAACAATAATGTATAAATTCCTAAAACAAGAGGTGATAAGTAGTAGTAGTGGTTATAACAAAGAGGCTGTAGGAACAAGAAAACAACACAAAACAACTATAAAAGTGGCACATAAAAACTACAGCAAAAAAATAATAGCCAAATTAGAGAAATAGTTACATCAGAAGGTACATAAGATCTTTCATTCTCTGAATTTAATTGAAGGTACATAGAATATGTTTCTAAATGGTTGTTTAATTGAAGGACTTTCTTATGGATTATTCTAATGTTGTCTTGAATGTGTAATAACTACCCTCAATTTTTTTGAAATATATCGAATCACCAAGATCTTAGAAAGAGCAAGGTGATCTAGCATATGGTGTTCAGGATTACAAACAACTTAAAGAAGACTTAAGAAAAGAAAGCATAAGATGACAAGCTGAATGGAACTATTTCATTTAGGCATCAAAATTCTTCCACTTGTTCATGGATCGGATTGTTAAAGCAGGTATGCATTACTAGTTTTCTTTAGTTTACTACTTGAGATTCATTGGCCATGCAAGTTATAGAAGAGATTCTATAGGCAATAACATAATTTTTCAACCTGACCCCATAAGACCATGAAATTTCTCCTATGAAAAAGCTTCAAATCCTGATTGGCCCCTTCACTATGATAGATGTCAATCCTGAGCCTTACTACACTCATATCACATGTCATACTTACTTGCACTTGGTCCTAATACAACAATATACATTCTTGGAAAGAGGCTAAATACAAACACAATCAATGTTCCACTCATTTGGGTAATAGCAGACTAAAATAAGAGTGAGTTTTGGTAGAATAATCATATTTAACTAGCAGCTATGCAAGGCTCCACACAAATCTCAATGGGGTCTACAATAGAACAAACTATCCCTGGTGGCCAAACACAACTGAGTTTATAGTCTGATTCCAACAAAATGGGGTCGATTCAGACTTCTGTCAACTCGCAACCAACATATGATGTTCCAATGTCATTTCCCAGCTTACTATAGCTTCCGCCAACAAGCAATATGTAACATACACCTACATATTTTTTTGAAAATGTTTTGCCAAACAATGTACACTCATGAAAGATGAGCATTCTTGCTGATAAAGACTGATTATATGTTTTATTCATTTGAGAAGCATGTTACATGGTCTTGGAATAGCATTAAAATATCCCAAACTTGCTACAACCAAATACAATGATATAAAAAATGCATGACAGTCATAAAGCACACAAATTAGCTCAGATTAGCAACCAAAGATGATGTTATAGATTATATACCTATGTGCATGCTATAAACATCATCAACAACTTTTAATGGCTTCTTGTGATAGAAATTAGATATCTAGGAGGCTGTGATGGCACCAAGAACACATGAGATAAGATATTATCACTATTTCTAGTGACAATGGTCCACTCTGAGGTCTGGAAATCACTCAAAACTTCTACAGCGGGAGGTTGTTGAAGAGGTCAGTCAACATATGATCAAAAATTCACATTTGAATGGATTTTGGTAAGTTTTGAAGTAGCTATTTGTTCATTTAGTAAGTTCTCTAGTACATTCCCAAGGTGCTTGTATGACCTGCAAAAGGGACAACTCACTCCTAAAAATCAAAAGCTGCAAAAAAAACTTCTGAAAACTAACTAGGACCTATTATTATTTTTCTATCAGGATTCAACTATGTAGTTTTTTAGTCAAACTCATCAACCCATGTTTCATGAGTAGTGGTTCACAAGAACCCATTGCTCATGAGAATGAATGGAACACTTAGCAGTTATTGCATCTAGGTGATGCTCATAGAGCACAGAGGTGTAAAACCTTCAGCAAGTGTAGTGCCTTATTGACTTCTTATGGAAAATATCTCCTACTTACTTGTCACAGTAAAGTCACAGTATGACTGAATTTTTATTTGTAATTCAACAAAACTTGCAGGAGGTCCATCGGGAGGTTATGACACTTGGAATATCACGTTGCATCATCCTAGTTAATTGAAGAGTGGAAAGAATCACATTCAACTTTTAAGTGTGACTGTTGGACTATAGGTTCTCTTCAAAATTCCACATTTACATCTTTAACTTGTCAATTTTCTTCTTTTTAAGGAAATTTTCCTAGGTTAAAATTTAGATGTGTAGCTCCGAGAATTAAGAACATTGTTGGTCATAAGTTGGTATTCACATTAATAATAGAAAACATGGCCTGCAAGATGTCAATAATTTTACATAAATTACTTAACCTAGATAGGACAACCTTCTCGAAGGTCATAAGAATATAGTTATGCTAGGTTATAAGAAACTAATAATGAGGTTTTTCGATAATAGTGACATGATTTTTAAATTGAAAATGATTCATTGCAAGTAAGTTCCCCTCTAAAATGTTTAATCCATATTTCAATTGTTAGATAACACTCACACACATGAAAATTAGAACTTTTTATTGCAAAATGTATCTATGGCACGTCCCAAATAAAGTACCAAGACTAGGTAAAGGTTATAACTTATAACTTATTTTTATCAATGGAAAGTGGTATGGTAATAATGCAAACTATTAAGTTGGACCTTGGAGAGAGGTTCCATTTTAGGAAGTACTTCAATATAAGAAATGTTTCAATAACCATATGGAAACACACTAAATCAATGATTCACAAAGCTAGCTCTACAATATGTAAATCCACATGTCAAGTAAATAAAAAACACATACTAGTGGCAACATACAACTAGAACATTTATACAGTAACCATTTTCAAAACAACAAGGATTAGTAAACCTATGAGTTTTGAATGGATAGATAGATAAGATGAAATTTTGGATGGTTTTGGAAATTCTTTGTATCACATATATTCTCATCTTATTCTGTGATGCCAAGTTTGTAGCACCCTTAGCTTGAGTGATCATCCAAGTCACCATCACCCTCATTAGTGGTTCCATGCTTTCTAGAATTTGATGAGTTTAAAGTGCTGACACACTGTGGTCAATGTGTTGGTTTTTTATGGTGGGAACCACCCCCAACATGCATTTCCTCTTAGGCTCTTCCCTCTGGGTATCCCTCAAGCCTCTATTTTCCTTGCCCACTAGCTATGGAATTTGATATTCAATATGCATGCTAGGTTGTCTATTATAATTTTTCAGAAACACTGGCCAAGTTGACCTTTTAGTACTTTGATCTGAGAATGGGTTCACCCCATCTAGAGCCAAACCCAACCTTATATTATGAGGATCTTGAGAAAAATCAAGCCATTTTTAATCAAATTCCATCCATGTCCTAGAGTCTGGAACATGTTGTTATTTTCCATCGATGCTCTTATTTTGGGCATGCCACTGCATAAGTTTAGAAATGTCTCTACACCTATACATTCAGAGTAATCATGGGATTATCAGAAAGTGGCGAAGAACCTTTCTAGGAACCACAAATGATTTCAACCCTTGTCTATACCTCACTTCATGACATTTCAGACATTCACTCTCATTTGCAAGATTTTTACGAAATAATACACAACCATTCACACATGTGTGGATGTTTTCATACCCCAAGCCAAGCTTACTGATTTGATTTTTACATTGAATTCATTTTTTTGGCAATGTGGAGTCAGCTGGTAATAATGAACTTAATAATGTCAATAATTGATCTACACTCTCATTTGTCCAACCATGCACCACTTGCAAGTTGAGAATTTGAAGAATTGTTGTCAAATGACTTAACTTGCAATTAGCATAAACAAGCATTAAAGCATCCTCCATTGACTTGGCCCAATCATCATTTAGACCCTCATTTAGCATTCTATCAACTTCAAATCCTTCGTCAAACATTTATGTCTCTTCATTTATGTTTGTTTCCTCTTCATCTCTCACTGTCTGCAATTCTATCATATCTTCTTAATAATTGTAAGCCCAAGGGCTTATACCACTTTTCCCATATCTTATCATATGTCGATAAATCACATTTCTCTTTTTCACCTTTCCACCAAGACAATTTTTACATGGACATGGATATTTGTCAATGTCCCCCTCATCAGCTACTCTCTCATCATATGTATGATATTGATCCATAGTCAACCTATGATGTTCATCCATTTGTAATATTTTGCATTCCAATAACAATTTAGTTTCTAAATTAAAGAAAAAACATCAATCTGAAAATAGAGATGCCGAAACATTGTTTAAAGTAGTCACTTTTAGTGAGACCATAAAAGAAAGAAGAGGATATAATGATTTATTTTTTTGACATCTATCTTACATTCATTTGAAGTTTACCTAGTGAGAATGGAATATGTCTATGTTTCAGGTATCAAATTAACTCTGAATTTTCTACAGAGGGCCTTGCTAACTTCAAATATGTTGCAGAAAACTCTGAATTCCTTTCTTGCCTTTTCAAAAGTCTCCAAGTCCTATCTAAACAAGCTTAATCACCCATCTAAGTGCTTCAATACCTGTCCATGAGAATAAAAAATGTTAACAACTATGATGAACGTGTATTAAAAAATTATGAATCAAATTAAAGGTGAGTGGAAAATCATTGTAAAAACTATATCTTAATCATAATATATGGGCCTATGCTAATATACAATAAAAGATTGAGCATGTTATCATCATCAATGAAATTATGGAGACAAAAAGAAAAATTCAACAATATGTATTAAGAGGTGCAAAAATATTGGGCATGATGACTACTGTAGTAGCAAGGTTCTATTAATGATATTAGAGGAGGCAGTAGAAGTCTTGGAAGGTCAATTTTTAGCTTGCCTAAATCCTCACATTGAGCATCTAATTCTCATAGGAGATTACTTGCAACTCTGACATTCTATTGCTTCTCCACAACTTTCCCTTGAGTAAAACTTCAACATTTCTTTGTTTGAAATATTGGTGACCAATGGAATAGAATATAAAACACTAAAGTGTAGAGGATAATGAGGCATTCAATTTCTTATCTTCCCTCATATTTTTATCCCACCATTGGAGATCATAGATGTGTTAAAACCTTAGACAATGTTAGAGGGGTTATGAGCAACGTATATTTCCTAGATCATTCAAATGTAGAAAGTTACATGGATAGTTCAGGTAGAAAATTCAATCATGACGAGGCTGATTCAGTGGTTGAGTTTTCCCTTTATCTAATGAACAAATGTGGCTATTCTCTAAAGGATATAAAAATTCTTAGCATGTATAGATCTCAAGCTACTGAGATGGGTCAACACTTCATTCTTTTGTTATGATTTTTCTATTACTTGGTAGATGGGAATAGGAAATGGGTATTTTATTTATCGCTCCAAACTTTAATTTTGGAAACTAGGTATTTTTTTGCCTTACTACATTCATTGATGGCATATGGATTTGAGAGAAAGAAAAATGAAAGTATACTTGTTTTTTATCTTGGTGGTGGAACATTTGATGTTTCAGGTACAGAAACCTGTATTATAAGCACATAATTTTTTTTATTTTGCTAACAAATTTGGACACGAAGACTGCAAATATAGTGTATTATTGATGCTTGTTTTTCTTTATTCAACTCAACATTTGGGGTATTGTTATCTTGGCACCATGATTACATTTAGTGGCCTTTTTTTATTGATTAACAAAAGAAGTGCTTATGTTTTCACAAATTTATGCGGTCTTGTTGAATTTTGTTTGTTTGGATGTGTGGAAAGTTGGGAATTCTTCACTATTTTCTTTGCGCTTTACAACCTTTCAACAAGTCACTTGTGGTTCATTCCTCTACCATTATGTTAACTGAATATCTGGCATCTCTATGAATTATGATTCTGTGGCAAAAAATTGTGGTAACTTGTTTTTCATGTTTTATATTCCATGAGTTCAATTGTATCATTAGTGTTGTTTTGTTAATCTTAAGCTTTTCATTGGAAACTGCACATGTCAGGCTTCTATGCCAATGCTTCAGGCTTTTGGCAAACTCTACTGATTATTTGTACTTTCAAGTTCCTATTTGTTGGTTGTTTTGGTTTATCCTTTGTCTTAAACTGTATTTTGCAATCTCTTATTTCAAATTAACCTTTATTTACTAATTTACACATTGAGGATTTCATTTTTCCTAAAATTATAACCATTCCTACAATATGGCTTTTGGACAATGGCATATGTAGCTATTGCTTGCTTTGATATTAGAAATGCAAGTTTCAACATTTGGTTTTTCTTTTGCAGTGCTTAAGGTTGGAGATGGTGTGTTTGAGGTTCTCTCCACATCAGGAGATACTCATCTAGGAGGAGATGAATTTGACAAGGTTTGACCATTTTCTTGAATTTAGCAAGCTGAAATCAACCAGTTTTATTTGAACTCAAGGTCATAATATAGTTGATTTGTTATTATAGAGAATTGTTGACTAGCTGGCTGCAAGCTTTAAAAGAGATGAGAGAATTGATCTATTAAAAGACAAACAAGCACTTCAATGGTTAACAAAAATAGTAGAAAAGGCAAAGATGGAATTATCGTCACTCACACAAACAAACATTAGGTGAGTAAATAATTTTAAAAGTCCCTGGAGGTTGATTTCCATGACTTAAGATACATAAATGATGGTAGGACTTGTTGGGTATATTTTAGGTTTTCTAAGGTCTTTGCTTTTGGTCTTGTTTAAGTGTCCTAGCCTATAAAAGTATCTAGTTTAGGGTTTAGGTTTCCCTAAAACTGTTGTAATAATGTTGAGAAGAAACCCTTGCCTTTGACACCTTTGCTTTGAAATGTTTTTTTTTCCTTGGTTGGCTTTGAGTGTGCCTTAATCTTTATGTTTCCATGTTACCTTTTTGGCCACTTAAAGTCATATTTGTGCACGTGATTAATGCCTTTGAGGTGTTCGCTAAATCACTTAACATTGTTTCATGTTTCTTTTCCATTCAGCGAACTAGCGAATATTGTCTACCCTTACCATTTTTCATGTTTGTCGCTAAGTCTCCAAGTCTAGCCTGCAGTTAAGTTCTCATCCAGCGATCCAGTGACTGTGTGGTCTCCTTTTCTCTTAATATCTAGCGGTTTCCTGTTAACCTTTAGCGAATTGGCATGACAGTTATCTCTGGTTCTCTAAATCAGGTGGTTATGTTCAAGATTCTTCAGTGAATTAGCGAACACCGTTGATTGTCTCTTCATCTGGTGGTTGTGTTTTAATCTCACACAGACTGGGTCCTACTCAAAATCATTTAGTAATCTAGCGACTGAGTCATGTTTTCATACTCTCTAAGTTTGGCAGCTTTGACAATGAACTTTGGTGGAGGTTTAAGTTTTCATTTGTCACTTAATCTCAAGAAAAGGTGGTAGTGCCCTAAGTTATTTAGCGATTAAGAGAATGAAGTGTTTACGGGATCTCATAGTTAATTAGGGAGGCTCTAAATGATTCATCGACTTGGAAAACAAAGAAAAGTTTAGAGTGTTTTCAGTGGTCGTTGATTCTTAGAATGAAAAGGTGATGATCAAAGTCTTTCAATGAACTAGTGACAGCTGCCGATTTTGTTGGAGATCAACGGTTGGTGCGTAATCTTAGAATGTAACCTATGGTTTAAAAGGTGTTCAGCGAACTAGAGGTAGATATCATTCACTCATTCTTGAAGCCTGACTATGGTTAAGCATTTCTTCCTGAGAATGCGAGATAGCCTTGTTCGCTGATTGTCCAGATGAGTGTTGAGTTAAAGAAATTATTCTGAGAACTGGTGAAGTCCTTAGTCACTGAATCTCTAACTTGGGCGGGGCTTAGTGTGAGTTTTAAAAGGTTTCCCTTGGACTGTTGATCATCTTTGGGATCAACAATGATCATGAAATCTTTGAGTAAAGTAGTGAGTTATGAAGTCCTTTTGAGATTAAGTGAATAGTCTTGTTGCGTGATCTCTTGACTTAACCTTGGGTTAGAATTTCTTCTAGAGATCATGAGTTCCTTTGTTCGCATGGTCGTTGAATTCTATCTAGTTGATTTTTTGCACCATCAATGTTATGAGTCGTTGCGACGTGGAACAAGTACCTTACCAAGATGGAAAAAAGTAGAAAGTTGTCCAATCAAGTTTTAACGAGGGTTTACATCAGTAATTAAGGGTTTTAATGCAAAAAAGCCATGATCATTGCTCTCGCACCTTGTTTTTGATTTTTTAAATCATCCTATCAACATCCACACCATGGCTAGCTCTAATTTGAAGGTTGGTAATGTGCAGAATTGAATGCAAAAGTGAATTGGGTTGGATTTGCTATGATTTGGCAATCACACGCACGCAATTTTTGGAGTATATAGATATGACATCATTACTTTTTATGCTCAAAGTTATTTTGGAGATAGTTGAGATCATTAGTGCTATAGTAGAGGGTGAGTAGTGTGAAACTTGCAGAATTAAGAAGTTCATGTTCTGTCAAGATGAGTCATCCCACAGCGAGTGGAGCATCATCCAGTGGGGCTGTAAAAGAATAGAGTGGAGAGGATAAAGGAAAGCTGAATTATTCAGATGAGTTCATCAAGCTACCTCCTGGTTTGAATCAAAAAAAGAAGGCCATTGACATGGCATTTGAGGATCTCATGGACAAATGTAGGGACCCTATCACTCCTGCAAGTTTTGGTTTCACCTTGTTCTCATATTTTTTTAATAATAGGAGTAAAGCTATACCTGTTTGCAATGCTTGGGTGTTGGGAATGGAAAAGCTAATTGTGCCTGATGTGTTTTTAGATGTTGACTTAATTATTGAACTAGCTAGGTTGTATGACCCCATTTCTAGATGCATTAGGTGTGAAGACCAGTCTGTGTTTATCTCTTTAGATAGAGGGTCTTTCTTGAGAGCCTTCAATTTCTATTCCTCCTCCTCCACTAAAATTGACTTAAAGAAGGAAAGAGAAAAATATACTAGTAGTATAGGGTCATTAAAGAACCAAATAGTCAACCATATGCCCAAGCATGATAAATACATAGCCCCTCTCCCACTAGGTATGAATGCCCCTTATTCATTTGCTTCCCTCAATCGTTATATGAAGCTCTTGTGTCATGGGTTATGTAGGGTTTTGGGAATAGATGGGGATGATGAGAGGTTTCCTATTGATCTTTTAATGATCATCCTAGACATTCAAAATTCCCACACCAACATTGATTATGATTATATCCAGTATATAATCGACAGGATGCATGAAGGGTTTATGTCTGTCAAGGAGAAGAAAAGGCCTATTAAGTTCATGCATTACTCCCTTCTTATGCATTTTATTCTGTACCACCATGTTAATGATTTTGATGCAAGAGTGTTGAAGATTAAGAACCATTTTAAGGACACTCCTAACCTAGTGCAGTATTGGTTGAGGGTCTGGAATATTACATCTAATGAGTGTGACTTTTCCATTTTTCAGAATTACTTTGTCCATCCAATACTTGAAATGTTAGGCACAAATGTTGTGAGGTTGCCAACTAGGGTATTGTGGGTTTTAAGACCATTGCAATATGAGGATGAATGGCTAGGAAACCATAATTGGGGAGATTTCTACTTGGGGGACAATTCCACAATTATTAGAGTATATGGGTTCCCTCAGCCTCCACACTTGCTTCCAAGGTATGTACCTCCTAGGGTAGCCATGATGGAGTTTATTTGGAAATTAATGTGGACTGACAAAGAGAAACTAGGACCTCATAGGAAGGGTACTTTCACACCCAGGCAATTTAGGATTGATAGCTTTTTTATTGGAAAAAGGGCACTGGATCAAGTTAGTAGCTGGCTCAATCATTTCAAGATGACTGTGGGTACCTACTTGTATGTTGATTCTGAGGGTTTCATCAGAATGACTTTGATTCCTAGCATTGGAAGAATTAGAGAACATGAGGCCCTTAATAAGGAGGATGTAATAAGAAACATGATGGACTTTGATGAAGAAAAGAGAAGATGGAATAAGTATTTTGATTTACTAGACATAGAGACTCAACTGAAGAAGGTTGGAATTCCTTTTGGTGGCTATTTCCCTGAACTCTCATACTTGAAAAGAATGGAAAAAATGATAGAAATGCATGGCACCCTGTCTAGCCAGTTGGAAGGGTTGCTTGAGGAGAAGTTAGAGGTGCCGAGGGACTATTCCACCTCTGAAAATGAAGAATTCACTGATGAATCATAGGAGGGTAGTAGTCCACCTCTAGCAGGGGAAGGACCAATTGTTGACCTAACCCAAGAATCAATAGAGGTGGAGGCTATTTTAGAGCCACCATTGAAAAAATAGAAAATTGAGGTTGGTGAACCTTTTGAGAAGAAGAAACAAAAGAAGATATTGGACAGTGCTTCAATCCTTGTGCCTGGTAAGAGGGCCTATCACCATCAATTGAGAAAGGCTATTAGAGAAGGAAAGAAGATGGTGACACAAGAAATAGGGGAGCTGAATTTATTATTGGGACAAGATGAAAGAGAATTATACTAAGAAGAATTTCTCAGTGATGACCAGTTTCTCCAAAGCAAAGAATTCAGAGATTTCCTTATATGGAGGAAATAAGAGGAAGTGAAGAGGTCCTTTCCTGAAGGTATGGAACCAAGTGAAGAGACTCTTAGGGCTCTTACATCATATGATCCTAGTCTTGAAAGGATCACCATGGAGGAGGCAAGAGAAATGGTTAAAACAAGTGGCATGCTTCTGACTCCCGAATGGGATTTGACTTCTGCCTTTATCATTGACCAAATTAGAAAAAAACTAGAAGGAAGCTTGTCGTATGAAGTGCATATTGATGACATGATAAGAGGAAGTGGTTATGACCCTAAGTCACAAGCTATTGCACTTTGGTCTTTGGCCCCAAGAACTCAGAAACCATCTCTAGTAAGCATTGAAGACAAAATGGAAGGTTACAAGATTGTCTGGACCATCCAAAATACCATTGATCTAGAGGTGTCGAAGGAAGTAACCCATTTGACTCACCTCAATGAAGCTAAAACTATATAATTTTCTGAGAGGTATAATAAGTTGTTTGAGAACTCAATGAGGGTCGCAAAGGATAGGGATTCAAAACTTATGTTGATCAAGAAAATGGAAGGTGAATTGGAGGAGTTAAGGGAAAAACTTGAAGAAGTAGTTAAAATGGTGCCTCCCCTACCTTTTCAAATTGAAGCCCCTCCTTAGCCTGAGGCTAAGGTCCCTGACCATCCAGTGAAAGATCTAGTGAAAATCAGACTAGAAGCAGCCCTGGAAACTATGACTGGTGTTGTTCAACATAGGCAGAACAAGATAAAAGAAAAGATGGAATTAGTCCATCATTCAGTCATCATGTTACATAAGACAAATGATAAAGTAAATGAGTCACTGGCTACTTTGGAGCCACTTCACAGAATTTGGTCCAAGAGGAGTTTGTTATTTGATAAACTTGATGGTTTGCAAGAACATAGGCCTGATATCCCTGAGGTGCTAACTAAAGTTTATGAAAAGATTGGGTTGGTTATTTTTGTTTCAAAGTTTTTCAAGGGGAAGTCCAATCAAGTGAGGGCCAAGTTGGCTATTTTTGATAAGGATTACAGTAAGTTTTTACCTTCTATTTTTGCAAGTGATGGATGTGTAGTTAGTTTAGATGAATGGAAGACATCAATGGATTAGTTGGTGATTAGGCAAGAGGCTCTCCTCAATGGTGATAATGTTTTGGATATGGATGGGTGCAATGGAATAATTGACAGTTTGTTCAAAGTTGAAGGTGATTGTACACAATTTGTTGTAGAGGTTAAAGCTATAACTGATTCAAAGTGGGATCTACATATCAAATCATTACAAGAGCTGTAGAGTTACAATTGGCCATCTGATGATGATGTGGTAGCTTGGGGAAAAATGGAAAAGAAAAGCAAGAAGAAGCTAGCTGTCCAGGAGCTAGAGGCAGAGGAAGAAGAGTAGAACACACATGGCACCTGATCCAAAATTTGAGCGAGAGCATGTTTCAAACATAGGATGATGTAAGTTAGCCTATATTGGTGGTCATCATTCATGCTACAAATCAAAGTAACTACTTTGAAATATCTCCAAATGAAGGTGCCACCTGTGAAGATGTTAGTAGTTGTTAACTACTTTCTGTTGCTATGATCACTATCTTTAATTTGTACTTTTTGTCTTTTGTGCAAGTCATTTTCCCAACCATCCGAAGCTTGTTGCATCCTTTGGAGGATTCCAAGATGGTTGTTGGTATATATAGCAAGTTTTTCTCTTTTGCTAGGGTGGTCAAAGTTTTTGTAAAGAAGACTAAATATAGATTCTAACTTCTTTTATGTTTTGCTGAAATTGTAATGGACACAGTTGAAAATTAATACAAATATACTGAAGTTTCATTGCCATTTTTGGTTGTCTTTATGTATGGATGCTTTGAATTTTTGATGCATTAATTAGTAAGGCTAGTTTAATGCATTGTTCACAAGGTGAATATAGGGGCTAAACTCAAGTTTCTCTCAAGGAGAGAGTAAAACCTTCAGGGTGGTCTTTGGGATTTGAAAGTCTATGCATGAATTTAATGACAGGGTTGGGAATTGGGAGAATGAATTGCTAGGCAATTTATTTGAATTTCAGTATCTTTATATTAATAGGATTCTATAGATATTCAATTTTGACTCTAACCCAATGGATAGGGCACTGGTTTAGTTTGATTTGCATCTGTTCACCATCATTTGATCAAGAAACTATATCCATTTACTTTGATTTGTATGTTGTGAGCTGCATTGGTTATGTCAAGTACATAGATCAATTTTATTATGCTTTGTAGAAGCATTTGAAAGGGTAAACCCGCTTGAGTTTTTTACTCACAGTGAAGAAGGCTCAAAGCCTTAGTACCTTAGCATTTAAATTTTGCTAGATGCAACTATTGGGAGTGCATGAGTCACGAGTTCAATAAATTTCTATATATTTCAACCATCTACATATTTAAGTGCTAACAGGACTCATCATTTACATTGTTGTGGTAGGCTTTGAAGATTATTTCTATGATTTTGTGATGGCTAAAATGTTTCAATCTTTTCAAGTGTGTAAGATGTTGACTGAATTACATTCAATTTTTTCTCTAACTTGTTAACAACATTTTGAGAATTAAGTGATTATAATGTTCAATTGTCAATCTTTGCCACAGTTTACCATTCATAACTACAACTGCAGATGGTCCTAAGAATATTGAGACAAATCTTACAAGGGCTAAATTTGAAGAGTTGTGTTCAGATCTACTTGACTGCAAAGGAATTTAAGTTTCATGACAATTAGACTTTGGTAAAGGCTACATAGCTTAATCTCCAAGTGTGTATTTCTATAAGAAAAGAAGTATTTGTTATATCAATTATCCCATACACAGTTGCATTCAAGAACTAAGATTTTGTATCTTATAGAGAATATTTGTACAATTGACACAAAAGTTTGTGAACTATAATGAAATTTAAGTGCAAAAATAAGATTAGTTGTGTAGTTGGGAATTCAAATTAAAGAAAGGAAACCAAACTATGTTTCTCCATTTTCCTTGGCTATTCATTTTGGCTTTAAATTTATTATACTGAAATGCAAGATCATTAACATGATCTGCAAAAACTGCAAGAGTCAAGACACATGCAGTTTGTCAAGCTTGATCAAAGTTATTTATCCAAGTTTTAAGATAATCATAATATTGAAAAATCTATGTGAAATCTAATGCAATTTTGTATTTTATATATTGTAAGTTAATTTTGTTTCAAAGACAAACCTCTACTGTTTGCAAAAATTTCTCTAGAGGCATAAAAGGAGACAAAAGAAAGCATGTAGCTATTTTATGTGCTCAGACTTAAACCAAGATATCATTAGAGCCATAACAATGGAATAATATTATAAAACTTTGTAACACTACTGGAAAATACACACCATCAAGGCAACAAGCAAGGTATTATGAAAGATCACCGTGTCAGGATGGCCTTAAGGATATCTTCAATAAGCCAAATACAAAGGATAATAACCGATTGAACTATTATGTGTCAGGCAAGTTAGCACAGGCAATTTACCTATAATGCTAGTTCATCATAATAATCAGAAGAGACAAGCAGCAGTCAACTAAGACCAACTTAAAAAACTCCCTTAAAACATAGATTTTGAACTGGGAAAAAAAAATTATAAGCCATCTAGGAAACCATTTGTGATTTCCTCAAAATGTTGGGCTTCCAAGAGTAGAAACATGTAGATGCAACTAACCAAACAAAAAAACTAAATAACCTAAACTTTAAGAAGCCCACAATATGGATGGTTGCCTACTTAACATGGGAATATGTGATTTTGAGAATCATACACTTACAAGGGTTATGAAACAACTTCATGAATCTTAATAAATTAGCTCAACATGGACTATTGTCCAATGGTTTGGGAGATTTTTGATTCATTGGTTTGAGGTGGTAATCCAAAAACTTAAGAATTCAGCTCAAGAGCTACACCTTTATGAAGATTCGAGGCACCTTGATAGAGTTCTACCTAGTGTATGGTCTGATTTCAAAGGAAATTTTCTCAAGAATGGCATATTCATGGTTCAAACTATTTTTAGTTTTTTATGTTTTCAAATAACTCTCTTTTTTATTGTGCCTCCTATCTATATTTTTATCTTAAGTACTCCACTATAGAAATAGATCACATATCAATAACTGATAGTGATAGAACTTTCGTAATGATTTTTATTTCAAAATTATACCTATAATTTTCCCTTTTCAATCATCATTAAATCATCAAAATGAAATCATGATATATTCCTTATCTTGTTATATGGTTTTATCAATATTCATCCATTAATTTACAACTTTATGTAATAGATTATTTAATTTGTGAATAAATCATTTATGCTTCCTCTGTCTTTTATCTTTTCTTCTCCTCTCTTATACCTCTTTACTTTTTAGTCCTTTTAAAATTTTTGTTTGCAATACATACCTTTCCTCTCCTCTTCTTGATAATGGATCACCTCATGCGATTCAAACCATTTTTTTCATAATAAAAAATACAGATCAAGAAGCACTCAATACTTAAGTGGACTATAGAAAATTGGTGCCTAATATAGCTACCAAAATATTTATAAGAAATTAGAATCAAAATATCAGAATAGTCAAACCAACAAATAATAGGCATGAAATCCTTGTAAAGTTTTAAACATTCAAAACTGTTCTTCATATTCTACCAAAGAAAAAAAATAACAAATCTTCAGATCCTAATAAATTCTAATGCATACAGAATTTGAATATCTAAAATATTTGCATATGTGCAAACCAACAAGCTATGCATGCATTATATTCATTCATAGCTAGATGTCTAGTTCACCGGCTTGGGACCCCAATATCGGTTTGGTTCAAACCATGTCCAACTTTGGGTCTGGTTCACTTGTGGGTTCAGACAGGGCCCATACCTAGGCAAGCTAGTTTGTCCAAGTTGAACCCAGGTTGAGTGAAGGTCGAACCAGGGCAGACCCAATCTGACCAAGTGTGAACCAAGTACATTTCCACTAAGAAACAATCTATAATTTAGTGCAAGAAATGATTATTATAGAATTTGAAAAAAAACATTAACATTACAATACAAAATTTGCTGAAGTTCAGATATTTATTACATCAAATTAAACTAGCCCTCAAGATTTCTTCCTATGAAATTTTTATATCCAATTCCTGATAATCACCCTTGTCCAATTAAATGCAAGCTCTCTAGAGAGATAAATTATATTTTAAACATTAAACAATATCTTCAATAGGTGAAGGGAGTCGTAAGCTACTCCTTTAACATTTTTCATGTAGAATGTTAATTATAAGCAAACAAACTCTCTGTATAGTGAAAAAGTAATAAGCATTTGAGGACTTAGAAAGCGAGAATGTTATTAGTGCAGCTGATTACATTGGCACTGGCACTACTTGTGAATCAACTAATGCCATTGATGGGGAAGAAGATTTTTGATAATCCGTTGGATGATTGAAACTTAGTATAAAGTTCCAATTGTTGAAAGTTGAAGCAATGATACTTGAGCTCAATATTATAATTTTAATATTTTGATGTTGATATGATGGTATGATTACAAGTTTAGGGTGTTCTTGTTGTTTTTATGATACTATGTGACATTCTAATCTTAATTCATTCTTCTAGACTACACGCGCACATGCACACACACATAATTACATGTTTTGGTACTAACAAACCCAAACCCCATTTAAAATTTTGCCATATCAGAAAATTGGTTCTTCAAACCCGAACCCGCAACTTAGATTCATAGTAGAAGGGGGGAGCAGAAGATTAATTCAACATTGGAACAACTACACACCCAACGTAAAAATAGTTACAAATACAAAGCTACAAGTCACCAATACTTTCGTATGGTGAAACACAGAAGACTAGATGTAACCTTCAAAGACAAGCACTGATATGGTATGAAATATTAATCCATCAAAGAGATCAAATATACTACAATTTCAAAAACCATAACTTACAAATGACTTAATCATTATACACTAGTAGAGCATTCCAAATAAAAGGATGGTGAAAAATAAAAAGATAGTAATTATACAACAAAATGTTCATCAAATACCCAAATCATGGAAAACATCAAATAGACAAGTTCAAGCTTCATCAAACTTTTCAAAACAAATATATCTTGGAAGACAACCTTTCTCTAGAATAAGTCAACCATAAAATATAGCTTATGCCAAAAAATTGTCTAACCTTCAAAATTAGCTAAACTTTGGATATTTTAGTATTCCAAATGAAAGGACAATGAACTAAAAAAAATAGTTATTACACTACACAATATTTCATCAATTACCAAAGTCACAAAAAGCAACAAATAGAAAAGTTCAAACATTCATAGAACTTTTCTAAAACTACAAAGATATCTTTAAGGACAACATTTCTCCAAGATAAGCCAACCATCAAAAAGAACTCAATTCAAATAGTCATCCAATCTTCAGAACAAGCTAAACTTTAGATATTTTAATTATTAACATATAATTTATTTTATCCAACTTAGCACTACACAAATTGATGTTCCAATACTTACAAGTTACTTTAAACTATGAAAAGAATGATAGTTTAGTTGTTTATAAAGAGATGTTCTTTTGAATGTCAGAACCTAGCATTTGGAGACTTAAAATGAAACTAAAAACCAAAAAAACATGAATAAATAGTTTGCATAAATATAGAAATATTTCTGATCTCCATATGATCAAGAAGTGCAATAGAAATATACCAAATTCCAACCACCAAGAAAGTCAAGCAAAGGCCTATTTTAGAACTTTTGAAATAGAGCAATACATCTAATTTATATCACATCACAAGTACCATATGTGGTATTGATTTTTATTTAGTTCCATTATGACTTACATTTTATCTTAATAGTTTATTAAAAGCTTAGTCAAGAAGTGCAGATTATATGGTAGTACATGTGAAAATGTGAAATGTGGTTTCTGGCTCATCCAAGTCACATTTACTCCACTTATTTGTAAGTGTGTTACATACCTTTGCTATGAAATACTATATTAGGATGATGCCATATAATGTTTTTTATCTTTTATAAAGGTCAGGTTGCACCCAAGTGTATAGGTATAGTGTATTTTTCTTTCTTTCATAAGTGGCAACAGGCATGCAGTTTACACTAGTCTTAGCTAATCAGAAAACTTCCACATTTAAAGTTACAAAAGGAGGGCATAAGTAAACTAACCATATGTGTCCATATACTAATGTTTAGAAGATGGAGGCTCAAAGTGAACTATCTCAAGTTGGAGTGGCACATCACTGCATCAATAATTGTACAGTGCTCTTGAGTCCTTGACTATAGGTATTTAGATTTTATAGCATATTGGATGACAAACACAACAGTTACCATTGCATTTCCCTAGAGTTTGATTAGGAACATTTCTAAGGAAAAACTTCATGATGATTAAAGAATATTAGCAAGATTCACCTCTTCGATTGTTAGTATTATGAGAATGTTTGTAGATGTTCATGTGCAGTTTGAATTCCAATAATATGCATTTCTATTAGCTTGGTCATGAGATTCAATATGTTGAACATCAATCTACTTAAATTACTTGTCACACATCTTATATTTCAATGACCAAACACAAATTTTTATAATACAATGACAACCAAAGAGGCTTACTAAAAGTAGTCTTAAAAGGACAGATAGTGATCAAATAATGCATAGAAGATAATGGCCATAGAAGCTAGAAATAGAGAAAACATATAATAGATGTTCATATTCCTATTTAGCATTATCTTCTTTTTAATCTTGTTTAGAAGAAGCGTGTCCAAATATGATTTGGAAGCCCTTAGCATTTGAAGCATTGTGGATGAGGAGAGTGTGAAGATATCTCTGATTCATAATAATAAAATTGATGAATTTGCAGGGGATCTTTCGGTCATCGAAGGATGGAGAGGCCTGGCCCAAGAAAATTGGAAAGCGTCAAAGAAGCTATGGTGCCTAGCAAGCCCTACAATTTTTCTTTCCTAATGAACAATAGTTAGTTTTCATTGATAAATAGTGTAAAGCATAGAGAGCATGCTCGCAGAATTAGATTGTGCTAATCAATAGAATAGTACTAAGATTAAATATTGTGGGCAGGGAAGATTCTCTTCAGCAGCTTCTACGGGAAGGATAGAAGATGGCTTTGAAGTAAACTTTCAAAAGCACCTAGCTAATGGAAAAGAGCATCCCATGTGTTGGCTATGGATGATAACATTGTAGATAGAAAAGTCATTCAGAGACTCCTCCAGATCTCTGTCTATAAAGGTAATTTTGATTTTGTGCATCAATGGCCTGAGTTTTTCTGTGCAAATTTTGTTGACAAATTGGGTGAATAGTTTACTTCCAGGTGGGTAAAGAGTTTCATAACTATCAAATAGAAATATAAGAATGCATGAAATAGACAATCATAGGGGAGAGGATGAGATTATAGTTTTGAGGGTGCATTCAATACTGACAGTTGCACCTCTGATTGTACCTGCAGGAATAACAGTCAAGTGCCTAAAGTTAATGCCAATGTAATGGCATGCATGTTGAGCAGAAGATAGGAGTTTTGTCAATCTCCAATTTTTGTGGGTTTTAATATAACAGACGATGCAAGTTTTTGCAATAAAAATTTGTTTCATTTTGATAGTTTATTCTTTTTTGTGATTCAAGGCTCTTGATATTGTATAAGCCGATGCAATCATGTAAGGATTGGTTTGAGTACTAAAATTTTCCTCTGTCCAACCATCTAGAAACCTAGATGGATCAATAATGGAAAATATAAGGGACAAAAGTAGCTTGGCATTGGAAGAATGTGAAGATTGAGATGAAGCCACATGAAAAAGAAAAAATAGGAAAAACATTTGAAGACCCTTTCCATTTTTTAATACAAAAAGGCTCCTATAAGACTCTAAAAACATTTTGATTCACCCTCTTAAAACACTAAGACATAGAACAAATGTCCATAATACTTGTTACTAATCAAATAATACTTTGAGAGTTGAGGCTCAGAACACAAGATCAGAGAAAAAACTTCACTTTCAAACATATGTTGCCATAAAACTATTAGGAATTTGAAGATGATGTAAACTAGAGTCTTTTAGAATTTTCTTTCTAGTTTCTAAATATATATATATATTTTAAATTAAAATTCATTTAAGTTCATTTTTCCTTCTCCTTTGAAAAGTGGTTTGTGTGAAAAACCGTATTTTTAAGGAGTTATTGTCACTTGGATCAACATTACTTTTTTTTAAAAATATGATAACAATGTAATTCTTTTGAGATTATATTTGTAACTCAATATCTAAAGGATGCAATTGGTTTCATTCATTTTGGGTACATAGTTCATAGTTTATTAAGTTCTAAAGTGACAGTAACTGTAATTTAGATATAAGGTCACTTGGATCTGTCTAACTTGATCTGTGTATATCAAAATTCATTTTTTATTTTTTTTATAGAAAATTAACATAAATAATCTTTTCCTACATAGTTTTCATAATTTACTATTTTTCTTGAAGTCTTGAAGAGATAGGTTGCTGAATGACCAAACAACCTATGTTTAGTTAAAGTAATATTTAAAAGTGATAATGAACTCAATATGTATTAAAATTATGTTAATTAGAAAGCTTGTTCTGAATAGCATCATACTACATAGATAGGTTTTTCAAATGGATTCATTTGATCTGCCAAAACATAAAGTTGAAGTGATTTTTTATTAGCATTTTAATAGGTGCGAATGAGACTCCATTGTAGGTATGAATGAGGAGCATAGATGTTATATCAATATTTTTTTAATCTAAGAGGCTTTGAGCTAACCATTTGTAATTAATTCCTTCAAATGGAACCTCTCAAGGCTTAAATAATCATATTTTTTTAAAAATATGTTATTTTAGCAAAAATTAGCATGTCTAAAAAAGCGGGACACACTATTGTGGGACCACCCTTGAAATTATAATCATTATCTCAATAAATTTCATAATCCCTAAAAGATTTAGATTAATTATAACCCTAAAGAAGGTGTGAGTCCACCTTGGGGTTGTGTGGCTGCAATGCTACAATTCTTAACCCTAAAATTGAAGCTCCCTCTTATCCTGCACATAAACATTATTAAATCCATTCAAAAAGAGGCATTGAGAAATCAAAGAGACAATATTTAAATCAAATAGCCATATTTTCCTGCATTACATGATAAAAACCCCTCTAACAGACCTGAAATCATTTCATTGCTAAAGATATTCTCTCAAACAAAGTAGTAGAGCATGTTGTAAATGTTTTCACTTTTTTTTTTCCATAGGCAGGAAAAAATGCAGGGGAATGATGCAAATTTTGGCTCCAAAAACATGCTAATAATTCACTTGCCCGCCATTCCTCTGCCCTTTTCACCTGTCGCCAGCGCACACCATGAAAATGAAAATGCATGTTCTTTTTTGTTTTGGGAAATGCTTGTTTGGTTTTGTCTTAATTTTAAATTTAAGACAATAAAAAAATATGATTTTTTAACTTAAAATAATTAAAATAACATTTTATGTTTTTAAGACAAAATATTAATTTTTTCTTAAACAAATGTCTTAAAACACCTTCCTATGTAGTAGTGGAAGTTGACATATACAAGTGCGAGCCCTGGGATTTGCCTGATAAAATTTTAATCACTTATACTTTATGTTGATTGGTTTTATATATTGACTTTATTCTCTATTTTGTATGTTGTTTATAGTCTTCATGAACATGTGCTGGTATCTCTTATCTATCAATGCCATTTTAAAAAATATTTTCATCCCCTAAAGATTTCATTTAATTTGTTTATAGTAGATCTAAAGTTAAATTATTTTATCTCTTCAAAAAGTCATACAATTTTTTTATAGCAGATTAAAAGCATGAAATATTTAATTTTAGTTTAAAAGAAGACTTGTATGTTTTTAATAATCTATGAGGTTTTCAATAATTTCTGAAAATAAAATATGTTACTATGTATGAGAAAGCATAGAAATTAATATAAATAGTTGTAGATTCTAGTGTATATACTGATAAAGATACCATTTGATGAATTTATATTTTGAAAACATAGTAATAAAATAGATTAAGTAATGGAAGGGTTATAGATAATTAAGGGTATGTGTGCATGTTAGTTGAATACTTCTATTTGTTGGAATTCTCATGGTATGCGTTATTTGATTTTAGACTAGTAAAAATCCATATATGTCTCGGTTTGTGTTAATCCTAATTGGTGACACTTCCTGTGATTTATTCAAGTCTCAAAAATTGGCCTTTGTGACTACCTTTGTTGGGTACTTCTAGAGCGTTGTTTGAGGTATCATGCTCTTTTCCTATTTGATAATGATCTTTTTGGTCTCTTTATGACCTTTGCCTTTTTTCCTTTAAGCTCCTTATATTTTGGGACCAATAAAATTGTTGGTTTGTTCACTGTTACTTTCATCATAAATAACACAGTAACAAGCCTTCAGGTCATCTCTATCACTAGGATCAATGTTTTTAGTCTTTGAAGTATAAACTCCATTTCATCTGAACATATCTAGTGTCTATATCAAGTTTAACAATTTTATGAGCTTTCATGCTTTCTTTCACTCACTTTAGCCCTTTATAATTCAATTTATGCCTATCACGGAGCCAAAATTGTGTGCTAAAATCCTTTCCCTTGTAAACAAGAGTAAGTTTTTTGTCAATATGAATCATAAACCCATCCTTAGGAATCTCCATGTTTAGCATCTTTTCAAACATTTAATTGTCCAAATTTTAGAAAAAAAGTCCTTAAAATATTAGTAAACATTTTTAGGTGACCTATGGCATAATGTTAAAACTGAATTTTACAAAAGTGACAAAATAGGTAGCAAAGATATTATTAAGGATATAAAAAAAAAATTGAGCTCATGAAAGTTCCACTTTATAAAGACAACTTTTTGTCTAGACGTAAGAGATCCATGGGTGAGATGAAATTGTATTTTTGCTCAAAATTTATTTTTTGCAAATTTATTACTGTCATTTTAAAGATGAAAATTCAAAATATAAATTAATCATATAAATAAAAGACAATAATAAATTTTTATCTCAAAAAATTAGCTTAAAACACTTTACCTTGCAGTAGTGCTCCTTTTATTTAATGCGTATCATCATTCAAAATGTGATAATATAATGCCTATTGTCATTCAAAATGTGATAATATCAAATTTTAGTATGGAGGATTAATAGTCATTTATTTAGTTATTCTTATCTATCTACCCAATTAGTTAGTTGTGACTTTACCCGATGTCATTTATTTAGTCATTTATATTTGTGAATTGCAAAAAAATGGTAGAACATGATTAGTTTTAGTCACGTGACTAAAAATTTTAGTCACATGACTAAAAGTTTTAGTCACCTAGTCATTTATTTTCCAAATTCTACTAGTGGTAGCTCGATACTTGGTAAATTCTTATCGTTCGGTAAGTGTGCTCGGTAAAACCTGTATTCATTTATCTTGAAGTTCTGCCTTGTCTTTGCTTATTGTAAAGGCTTTGTCTACTTGACCGACTGACTTGTTGTCTCCTTATACCAACCTTTACCAACTGATTAACTTATTGATACTAATGACAATCCATTAATGGTCAAATAGAGATATCAAACCTTTGGAAAATGCTTTGAGAACACTTGTGGCCAACAAAATCATATTTTACCTAAATCGAGACCCTGTGAGCCTCAACTCAAACCCACATGGTGGAATGATGTACATCATTGTGAATATCATCATAACAAGGGACACAAAACTAATGAATGCATGAAGCTTAAACATTTATTCCAAGCCTTGGGTATGTGCAGGATCATGGTATGCCAAAAAGTGGCGATGTGAAACAAACTTATTTTCACCCATCCCAAAGCGCACAAATGCATATGTTGAAATTTTAGTAGGTCCAAGTGTCAGTACACCTGGCCAAGCCAAAATCCAAAGAAAAAGGCTTAATCGGATATCCGATATTATCAGATATCTGATAATATCAGATATCTGATATTTACCAGTAAATATAACTCTGTACCCCAGTCGTGTTCAACATTTTCTCATTGTGAAAACGTGAACACGGCTAGGGAAAATAGATATCCGCTTTAAAATCTCCTATCCATTTTTTCTTTAATCCCAAGGTAAGTCAAATCTTCTAATTTTTATTGTTTTTAAATATAAATTTATAGTTTTTTATATAAAAATTAGGGTAGCAATGAGTTTTTTTAATTGTTTTTTAAAATTCATTATAATTATCTATTTGTTTTTTCATTGTAATCAGACATGGAATTAGAAAACCCTTCTACTGATCCTGCAAACAATCTAGAACCACCTCCCAACAATCCTCCACCTCTTGAAGAAGTACCTATCACAAACCCTTGCCATTTAGAGGATCTAATAGGAGATAATCTAAATGAACTTAGAGGATTTAAAACCACCTATGCCAATATCCCCACATTGCACCCCATATTTATGACATTGAACTCAATTATTGAAAACATGGAGAAACTTACACAGGAACATAGTGTTGCACTTCTTTGGCATGATTCCATGCACGCCTAGTTTGACGATGGGCTTGATTATGATCAAGTCATGAGCCTAAATATAAAAAAACATGACATAGCTAATATTTTTGTGGATCCTAAAAGCAGTCTAAAAGTGGACCCTAAAAAAACCAAGTTTTCAATTAAATGGTCCACAAATAGTGCAATACGTGACAACTTTTGGGACCACTGGTGGATGGTTTTTGATAGACCACCTCACAACAGTTTGGACATCCCATTTTATTTTATTAAAAAATTGTATGCTGAATTTTTGCTTGGTCACAATATGAATTATTGGAGTATGAGACTGAACCAAGGTGTAGGTTTAGGCACTCCTCAGGATAGGGCATGGGCACAACAGGCGAAATCCTAGACATATGTCCTCCCTCTCAAGATTTCACCATGTCCCATAGTGCAACATCCTGACATTATTGCTAAGGCTGACTCACAGATCGAACCATTCAGACCTTGAGTGATCTACTAGTTACGCAGAGCATGTCATTATTGCCTCCTCATCTTGATGCATCTGGACCTTCCACATCCTTCATGAGCTCACATGTTTGTGCGCCCCACACTTGCATTATGTGCAAGAATATGTTCTTAGGTCCCCTGAATGATAGAGATGCATATAATTATGTCTTTGAGGTGGATGATTCTACATAGCACACTACAGGTACTGAAGCACCTCGTGAAGATGTGCATCAGGGGCATACATCGCCATGGACTCCTACTATTACAGTAAGGGTAAATAGTTCTCTTTTTACATTGTATTTAAATTTTATCATTCGTATTTTTAGTAGAATTTTCTTATAATAATTTTCCACTTATTTTTTTTATGTGTTACATTTATGTTCAGTTGATGACAAAGGAGGAGATGGCATAGGTGGAGGGATCCACGCTTTGGGCCATATCATTTGGCCTTGACAGTTGCATGGTACATATGTTTTAATGTACTCTTTGGTTTCCTTAAATTATTATAATAGTATATGTACATTGTTTTCTAATTTTTACGATCATCTTATTACATACTAATGTAGGTGTCACCAGTTGCCATTGGGGGGAAATGTGAGGGGGTGCAGGTGTCCAAAATTAAAAAGGGAAAGGTAATTAAGTAATTTAGTTTGTTTATGCATACATGTATACTTGTTAGTTGTGCGTACTCATTTTTAATTTACATGGTTTATTTGACAAAGAGTGGCATCTGATGATGTCATGAGACCCTATCGTCATGATAGAGTCACAGGCATATCCATTCGTAGTGATAGCCCTATGGTACGTATATTTCTAAAATTATTTGTGTGTATTTTACTATCAAGTATATATAATATGATCAAGTTATGATAGTATGAAGTATCTATTTGACTTTTGTAGGTCACTCCTAGTTTGAGGGAGGTAGAACACCAAGGGTTTGTATCACTGATGACTCAGCCAACATTTCCTGAAGAAAGTTCAACTCAGGTAAGTTTTAATGTTAATTCAGTTATTTTGTAAACATATATTTTCTATTGGACTTGTATTTAACATTAAATAGTATAAATCATAGATCAATCTCATGTTTGAAAACATATATAGGTTAGAGTTGACATTAATGGCATTGTTCCTACACTACCAAGGACATATATTAGGTCTCTTATCCACAAGAGGAGATAGAGAGGTGAGGTATATGAGAGTTCAATTTTAGTTTAAATTTTATTTATTATTGTTGACTATGATTCTGAATTTTGATATAACTTGGGGTTTCACTTTTGTGTTTAAATGCAGGATCCATCAAAGCCAAAGAGTACTTCAAAGAGGCTACATTTTGATGATCCACCAGTAGAATAGGATGTCCTAGAAACTTTTGTAGTTGAACTTCTTATTTTGAGATGTCATATGACACATTTTGAGATGGCGTATGCCACATTGTATCTAGATATGTTGACATGTAAATATGTACATAATTATTGTTCATTTTGATATATATGAAACTTGATATTTGATTCAATTTGTTAATTGTGTGCTCATTTATTCATTTTTAGTATGCAAATATGTTTGTGTGTATTTACTCATGTGTACAATTTATGCCTTAAGTATATTCAAGTACATTCTTCATAACCTAAATTCATGTGTATGGACTACGTGCATGACTTAAGTGAATTCATGTGGTATGCTTTATAAAATATGTGTTACATGTATGCTTCATGACTTAATCAAATTTATGTGTACGCTTTATGTGCTACGTGTGTTCACACATGTAATTCATCATTTAAGTGAATTCAAAATATATGTACTACATTGTATTCATGTGTATCTGATGCTCTCAACCAAGCAAATTTGAAGGAAATATACATTTTTAGACCTCTCCCTCCAAGTTACAGTCACCATAGGGGTGGGAGGGTCACTAAATAAAGCTGGCTACAAACTTAGATGTTGACTGTGCCTACAATGCCAGTCCTATCCTTGACATCAGTCAATTCTAATATCTTAATGATATTCCAAATAATGAAATAGTTACATAAACTTGTAAACAAACACAAGACACTATTCCTATATCAAAACCAAGCCAAGATCACATTAGATTTATTCTAATCAATTTACTATTTCCTGGACTATTCCATGGGATAGAGAACTATAGAAATGCAGAGAACTTTATTTTCATTGATTGATTCAAATACAAAATTCAACCACTATTGTTCCCTAGTGTTTACTCACCCACCAGAGCTAATGGCATAGTCCATTCTATGTCAGGATGAATTGTTTACAATAAATCCAGTGGTGCAACTTTCAACTGACCCTCATTGCAAGTTTTGGCATCAAGCGAGACTGGCGTGCCAAATTAAAAAAAATTGAATCTCCTAGAATGGAGAGAGGTTATTGTAGGCCTAAAAAATGTGGTCTTGTAGCATCTCATGGATTATTGATACCTCTCATGGGGTCTGAGAACCGAGCCTTGAAAGTTCACTTCCCAATCATGCTTAGTGCACCTTGGGGACACTTTGGTCCGACATGGTCTGAAAGGTTCTACTGACTTAGTGGTCAAAATGGGGTTGTCCCTAGTTTTTACCTACCCAACCAGAGCTAATGGCATATTTCATTCAGTGCTGGGATGAACAGTTTGGAATAAATCCAGTGGTGCAACTTTCAACTGACCCTCACTGCAAGTTTTGGCATCAAGAGAGACTAGCGTGCCAAATGCAAACAAATTTGAATCTCCCAAAATGGAGAGAGGTTATTATAGGCCTTAGAAACATGGTCTTGTATCATCTCATAGATTTCCAATACCTCTCACAAGGTCTGAGAACCAAGCCTCTAACTTTCCCTACCCAATCATGCTTAGTGCACCCTGGGGACACTTTGGTTTGGCACGGTCTGAAATGTTCTACTGACTCAGTGGTCAAAATGGGGCTGGCCCTAGCATTTACCTACCCAATCAGAGCTAATAGTGGAGTCCATTTGGTGCTGGGATGAATGGTTTGGAAGAAACCCAGTGGTGCAACTTTCAACTGACCCTCACTATAAGTTTTGGCATCAAGCGAGACTGGCGTGTCAAATGCAAACAAAATCAAATATCCCATAATAGAGAGAGTTTATTGTAGGCCTCAAAAAAATGGTCCTATAGCATCTTACAGATTTTCGATACCTCTCACAGGGTTTGAGAATCGAGCCTCGAACATTCGCTGCCCAATTTTGCTTAGTGCACCTTGGGGACACTTCGGTCTGGCATGGTCTAGAATGTTCTACTAACTTAGTGGTCAAAATGGGGTTGTCCCTAGAATTTACCCACCCAACTAGAGCTAATGGTGTAGTCCATTTGGTGTTGGGATGAACGGTTTGGAAGAAACCCAGTGGTGAAACTTTCAACTGACCCTTACTACAAGTTTTGGCATCAAGCGAGACTAGTGTGCCAAATGCAAACAAATTTAGATCTCCCAGAATGAAGAGAGGTTATTATAGGCCTTAGAAATGTGATCTTGTAGCATCTCATGGATCACCAATACATCTCATAGGGTTTGACAACCGAGCCTCAAAATTTTTCTACCCAATCGTGCTTAGTGCACCTTGGGGACACTTTGGTCTAGAACATTCTACTAACTCAGTGGTTGAAATAGGGTTGTCCCTAGTATTTACCCCCCCAATCAGAGCTAATGGCATAGTCCATTTGGTTTTAGGATGAACGGTTTGGAAGAAACCCATTGGTGCAACTTTCAACTGACCCTGACTGCAAGTTTTGGCATCAAGCGAGACTGGCGTGCCAAATGCAAACAAATTTGAATCTCCTAGAATGAAGAGAGGTTATTGTAGGCCTTAGAAACATATTCTTGTATCATCTCATAGATCACTGATACCTCTCATGGTATTTGAGATCCGAGCCTCGAAAGTTCACTGCCCAATCATGCTTAGTGCACCTTGGGAACACTTTGGTCCGACATGGTCCAGAATGTTCTACTAACTCAATGGTCAAAATGGGGTTGTCCCTAGAATTTACCCCCCCAATTGGAGCTAATGAAACACTCCATTCAGTGGTGGGATGAACAGTTTGGAAGAAATGCATTTGTGCAACTTTCAAGTGACCCTCACTATAAGCTTTGACATCAAGCAAGACTGGCGTGCCAAATTCAAACTAATTCAAATCTCCCAAAATGAAGAGAGGTTATTGTAGGCCTCAAAAATTTGGTCCTGTAGTATCTCATGAATATCTTATACCTCTCATGGCATCCAAGATATGAACCTTGAAAGTTCACTATCCAATCGTGCTTAGTGGACCTTGGGGACACTTTGGTCTGGCATGGTCCGGTGTACTGATTCAGTGGTTGAAATGGTTTTTTCCCTAGCATTCACCCACCCAAATAGAGCTAATGGCATAGTCCATTCAGTGCCAAGATGAAATCCTTGAACACTATCCAACAATTACATCATTTGACGATACAAATGTACATGGAATTAAGACAATACAAATGTAAGGATACAAAATTAAGATACAAATTATATAAGGATACAACATTCATAGTAAGGAAACACATTTTTTACACTTTAAATGGTATTAAGACAATACAAATGTAGGCTCTTAATATTTGAAAATCAACCCCATGGGCTCTTTTATATTTCAAATTTTGTATCTAATTTTGCATTAAATTTTTTATATACAAATTTTGGCATCTAAATATGCACATTATATTCGATTGTTGTTTTAGCCTTCCCTTCCCCTTCCCCTTCCCCTTCTCTCTCTCTCTCTCTCTCTCTCTCTCTCTCTCTCTCTCTCTCTCTCTCTCTCTCTCTCTCTCTCTCTCTCTCTCCCTCTCCTACTCTCTCCCCTTCCCCTTCTCTCTCTCCTTCCCCTTCTCTCTCTCTCTCTCTCTCTCTCTCTCTCTCTCTCTCTCTCTCTCTCTCTCTCTGGTGTATGTGTTTCTTGGTGTGCTCACACAAATGCTATGAAGACCTTGCTTGTCTTCTTCCAAGGTTCCTAATCTCCTCTAGGATCTTAATAGTCTTAGATGATCAGCCTAAAACCTTGCCAAACTCTTACTCTAAGTTTTAATCTCCTTGTGCTTAACCTTGAAGGACATTCACCTTTAAGTTTTGTTTCAATTCTTTCCAACACTTAGAAGACTCCAAGTTCCATTCTCAAAAAAACTACAAAACTCATTGAAGGGGTACCAAATACCTTGAAAACATCCATTATGCTTCCATTTGAATCCATTTTGGTGGATCTCAAAGCCCTTTTGAATCGGGTCTAAGAACTAGTCTTACAAGGTCTTTTCCCAATTTCGTGACAAATATTCTCTAATGACTTACAAAAAAAATTCCACATTTGAGTACCCTTTTGGGAATTATAAAAGATTCGAGAGGATTTAGGGTTCTATGGTCTCCATACACAGGCTTCCTACAAAGTAGGGCTAATATGGCTAATAGGCCTAATTTATAGGACTATACTAATTTTTTGTTTGAAACTCAACCAAATGGATTGATCAATCCTCAATCTCACTAAAATGAAATGATATCTTCATATACCATCTAGAACCATACTTGTTCCATCTAGTCTTTTTCCCCTACATGCAAACATTCATTTTCTCACTGTCACACCTCTAACCGGGCACACTAGTCTTGCCTAGGGCATGACTTTAAATTTAGAAGCCTAACTCTTCAGGACTCCTATCTCTAGATTCATACTTTACATTGGCTCCCCTAAAACATTCATCAAAATTTAGAAAGATCCCGTAGTTAGATTTCATGGTGGAGCCATGAGAACACAAACAGGTCTACAGTAGACCAGTAGACTCCCTAAACACTAAACAATTTATTGAAGACACTAATATAACTCTAAAATACTTGCACAAAGAAAGAAAAAGTCTTAAAACTATCCTATCAACATAGATTTAAAGCTAAATCAAAGAGTTAGGTCCATATGAAAGCACTGTCACACAAGAATGCTCAGATATCCTCTAGAACCTATATTGTAGAGCTTCTATTCAACTCAAAAACTTTTTTACAATCACATCTACATCAAAACATGAGCCCTTTGGTATCATAAGATAATTTTTTGCATCTTTTTAGGCCTTGGCATTCAATTCCCACTCCTAGAATAGTGGGGATCCAATGTGGTCGAGTTGCATGCAACATTTGCACAAAGTTGCAAATGTTGTCATGACAACTTTTAGCATCTTTTTCAATAATGAGGTAACTTATATTCTTGGGCCTCTATCCCACTTAGTTCAAAGAACTAACATCATTTAAGCCAAATAAGGCATCTCCTTTACTATGCCAAGTTTAAAGACACATTTAGACTCATTTCCCTAATCAAGCCAAAATTTGGCAATAAAGGAACCTAACTAAACTAGGTTGGATTAGATGCTAACTATCAATCCACCTAGTAAAATATGTGATACCTTCTAAGGTCCAAATTAAACACACTTCTGACTTGGAAAAGGTAAGATACAAGCCAAAATTACATAGAACTAGGAAGCTAGCCTAGGTGCTCCTACACCATCCTCCCTAAGTAAAAGCTTTCAATCCATCCTTGGATTGAGTAAGTTAAGGACAATACCCAACTTTTTAAACTCTAATTCCTTGATCCATGCTGCATCTACATCTATTTGTCCTTTCCATGTGACTAAATGTTCCTTATACTCTTTGGTTCTAGTCTTCTTATAAACTCTTGAATCCAGTATGTTGGCTTCCTTCTTGACTAATGTAGAAGGTAAATTAAGTTCATCCACATCTTGAATGACTTCAATCAAGCTTTGATAAGGATCAGGGATTTCTCCTTTGTAAGGAATTAGGTCTGCAACATTAAAAATAGGGGACAGTCCACTATCCTCCAGTAACTCCACCTTATAAGCATTGGCTCCATAGTTTGCTAAGATAGGACAGGGTCCAATCCTTCTCATTTGGAATTTGTGAGGGACTCCTTTCTGTAATCTTTCCTTATTAAGATGTCCCATTACTAAATCTCTAATATTGAATTGGATTTCCCTTCTACCCTCATCAACCTTACTCTTGTATTTCATAATGTTATCAGCGAATGTTTGCGTAACTATATCATGAATCTCTTGCATAGCATAAGAAAAATCTTTAGCATATCCACTCCCCTTAACTCTCTCCTTCAATTATCTAAGTTCATAGATTCCTCTAGGGTGTATGCCATAAATAATTTCAATGGGACTCTTACTTGTGGAGTTGTTCACAGTGTTATTGTATGCATATTTAGCCTACCCAAGTAGTTGATCCCATTGTTGACCATATTCTTTAGTCAATCATCTTAGGATATTTCCAAGACTCCTATTTACCACCTCGCTATGACCATCTGTATAAGCATGGTATGCAGATCCAAAAGAAAAATTGGTGCCTAGTCTTTTCCAAAGAGTCTTCCAAAAGTGACTCATAAACTTGGTGTCTCTGTCTGACACTATGCTCAAAGGTAACCCATGTATTCTAACTATCTCTTTGAAGAATAGAGAAGGTATTTGGATGGCATCATTGGTTGTCTTACATGGCACAAAATGAGCCATCTTGTTGAACTTGTCTACTATCATGTAGACACTATCCATTCCTTGTCTTATCTTGGGTAACTCAACTAAAAATTCCATTCTCAAACATTCCCATGACCTAGTGGGAATAGGTAGTGGTTGATATAGGTCTGCATTAGAAGAATTTCCTTTGGCCTTTTGACACACAATACAACTCTCAACATACTTCCTAACATCAATGTTCATTCTTCGCCAAAACTAAAATCTTTGAAAAAAGTTCTTATGTCTTAGTGACCACAAAATGACCACTCAATGCACCATTGTGCTTTTGTTGAACCAAATTCACCTTTATAGACCCTCTAGGGATACATAACTAACTTCCCTTAAATAAGAGGTTACTTTGAAAAGTATATTCATCATATTTACTATGGAAGTGGTTCTTATGTTCTACACAAACCTTGTAAATATTTGTAAAGTGTTCATCAGCAGCATACAGATCCTTGAAGTTATCTATTCTCATGCTCTTCAATTGTATCTCCTGGATAGTGAGAGCTCTTCTACTCAAGGAATCTACCACCTTGTTTAGTACTCCCTTCTTGTGCTTGATGTTAAATGTGTATGCTTGTAGGTATTCAACCCACTTCATGTGCTTATGATTGAGTTTCTCTTGAGAGTTTAAGAAACTTAGTGCTTGGTTGTCTGAATAGACTATGAACTCCTTTGGAAGCAAATAATGGCTCAATTTCCTTAAAGCCTAAACTAGAGCATACATCTCAAGGTCATAAGAAGAATATTTCTTCTTAGCTTCACTCAACATCTCTGAATGGAAAGCCAATGGTCTACCCTCTTGTCTTAAGACATCTCCAATAGCCACATTGCTTGCATCGCACTCTATGGTGAATAGTTTCTCAAAGTTTGGCAAAACCAGAATAGATTGAGTAGAAATATTTTTCTTCAACAACTCATAACTCTTGTTAGCTTTTTAATTCCACACAAAATTAGTCTTCATGCCTCCTTTAATGGTGTCCAACATAGGAGCACAAATAGCACTGAATTGTCAAATAAACTTTCTATATTATTGATCAAGGCCATGAAAACTTCTTACCTCTATTGCTATCCTTGGAGTAGGCCAATTGAGGATTGCTTCCACTTTTCTAGTGTCCATTTTTAGATTTCCATGAGATAGTACAAACCAAAGGTATACCAATTCATGTCTCATGAATTCACATTTCTCCAAATTTATCATCAATATTTCATCATGCAGCCTCTTGATAATAGTCTCTAGGTGTTGGAGATGTTCATCCTTTGTCTTTCTATAAATTGGTATATCATCAAGATATACCACTACAAATTTTCCAATGTAGTCAGGTTAAGAAATTTATTCATGGACCTCATGAATGAGGTTGGGGCATTAGACAGTCCAAATGGCATGACAAGCCATTCATACAAACCCTCATTGGTTTTGAAGGTTGTTTTCCACTAATCTCCCTCATGTATCCTAATTTGGTGATAACTGCTCTTTAAGTCTATCTTGGTAAAGTACTTGGCTTCTCCTAGACAATCTATTATGTCCTCTATCCTAGGGATAGGGAACCTATACCTAATGGTTATCCTATTTATGGCCCTTGAATTAGTATAAAGTCTCCAAGTTCCTCCCTTTTTGGGTGCTAGGACAGTGGGTACGGTACATAGATTGATGCTTTTTCTTATAAGACCTTGACTTAAAAGCTCTTCGATTTGTCTAGAAATTTCCTCATTTTGTTAAGGGGTCATCTTATAAGCTGCCTTATTGGGAAGGGTATCTCTTGGTATGAAGTCTATCCTATAACTTATAGCTCTTTTAGGGGGTAATGGTAATGGTTGTCCATCACTTACAATGCCTTCATAAGTTTGCAACATACTTTGTATCTCCTTAGGTAGCTCTGGCTTCTTGGCTGCCTTGTCATCACTTACCTCTCTTGGGCTTAACACCAATGCAAAGCCAACTCCTTCTCCTTCTTCTAGGGCTTCTAAGAACTCTTTCTCACCAACCATGAGTAAATTAGTGCCTGATGACTTCATCTGTGTAGCCTCTAACAGTGACTAAATCTTAAATGTCAAATTATTCTTCTTGAAAGTATATGAATTCTTCACTCCATCATGCATAGCTTGGAGGTCAAATTTCCATGGTCTACCTAGGATCAAGTGACTTGCATCCATAGGTAACACATCACATAATACCATGTCCTTATATCTCCCAATTGAGAGCTCAACACAAGCCTCTCATTCACAAACACATGTTGTCCTTTATTTAGCCATGTGACCTTGTAAGGATTAGTGTGGGGTATCCTTGTCATTTTTAACTTGCTGACTGCTTCCTCTAACACAATGTTTTTAGTAGACCTTGAGTAAATGATAACTCTACACACCTTGCACATCATCTTACATTTTATTCTAAATAGGTATCTAATCTGGTTTGGCTCCTCCTAAACCACTTCTTTGATCAATGTTCTCCTCATCATGAGGTTCTTTCCTTCCTCTGATGTTAGTGGTACCTCAGGGGGTTTGACTCCTTCATATGACTCTTCTTGAACAAAATTGATTCTCTTGTCACCTCCTTGAGAAGTAGTACTCTTCTCTGGACACCTATAGGTAGGGTGTCCCATTTGGTTACAATGGTAACACTTCATGTTGGCAAAATAGTTGCCTCTTCCTTGTCCACCACTTCTTCCTCTAAAAATAGAGCTCCTTTATCTACTACCTTTACTAGAGCTTCCTTGTTGCTTAGTATATTTCACTTATCCTTGAGTCCTTGGCTATGTTCTCCTTCCACCATATCCACTTATTTTTCCTCTACTGTCTCTTTCTCTTCCTTTTCCTTTTGAAGTGCTAGAGTCTTGCTTCTTCTTTAATTTTTCTTCAATGTTAATAGCAAGCTGATGACATTTTTGAATGGTGTCAGGAGTCATAAGAATCATCTCATTTGGAATGTTGCACTTGAGCCCATTAAGTTATCTTTACACCTTTACCTTCTCATCCTCTGCAACTTGAGATCTCATGTATAGTTTTTGGAACTCCTTGATATATGAGTTCACATCCAAGTATTGTTTCATAAGACTTTGCCTCTTCTTGTGGAGTTGGATTTCATAATCCTCTGGGACATATGCATCCCTGATTTTGGATACCATTTCCTTCCATGTATAAATTGGATTCTTACCTTCTTTCTCCCTCTCATATTGTAGAAACTTCCACCAAGTGAGTGCAAGACCTCTCAATCTAGCCTTGCCCACTTTAACCTTTTGAGTGTCTGTAATTTCATCACACTTAAAATGGTTCTCCAGTCCTTCTATCCAATCTAGGACTATCTCTAGTTCCATCTTCCCATTGAAGATTGGAATGCCCTCTAATGCTTTTCCACTCAAGGCTTTCAATGCCTTCAAGAATGGTTCTTTAACTAGTATTTGGTCTAGTTCAGGGACCTCATCCTCTTAAAGGATCTCTTTTTTTTTTCCATTTATGTTATCATTAGCTTCTTCAGCCTTTACATCTACTTCATCCACCTTTATCTCTAATTGAGCCAATCTATCCCAAAGTATTCTATTCTCCTCTTCTTGATCTTCCACCTTCTTGGCTAACTCATCATTAGTCACCATTGTATTATCTCCTACTAACTCAAATGATGTATTATCTCTTACTAAATAAGTAGGTTGCAACATTAACCACAAGCCTAATCACAAGCTCTGATACCAATATGGTGTATGTGCTTCTTGGTGTGCTCACCCAAATGCTATGAAGACCTTGCTTGTCTTCTTCCAAGGGTCCTACTCTCCTAGAGGATCTTAATAGTCTTAGATGATCAACCTAAAACCTTTCCAAACTCTTACTCTAAGAGTTGATTTCCTTGTGCTTAACCTTGAAGGACATTCACCTTTAAGTTTTGTTTCAATGCTTTCCAAGACTTAGAAGACTCCAAGTTCCATTCTCACACAAACTACCAAACTGGTTTCAGGGGTACCAAATACCATGAAAATATCAATTATGCTTCCATTTGAATCAATTTTTGTGGATCTCAAAGCCCTTTTCAATCGAGTCTAAGAACTAGTCTTATAGAGCCCTAATTAGGCCTAGTTTCCTTGTAGCCCTTGATAGGTTCTTTTCCCAATTTCCTGAAAAATCTTCTCAAATGACTTACAAAAAAAATTCCACATTAGAGTACCCTTTTGGGAATTATAAAATATTCAAGAGGATTTATGGTTCTATGGCCTCCATACACAGGCTTCCTACAAAGTAAGGCTAATAGGGATAATAGGCCTAATTTCTAAGACTATACTGATTTCTTGTTTGAATCTCAACCAAATGGATTGATTAATCCTCAATCTCACTAACATGAAATGATATCTTCATATACCATCTAGAACCATACTTTTTATATACATTATTCCTTTTCCTGCATGCAAACATTCATTTTCTCACTATCACTCCTCTAACCGGGCACACTAGTCTTGCCTAGGGAATGAATTCAAAATTAGAAGCTTGAATCTTTAGGATGCCTACCTCTAGATTCCTACTATACATTGGCTCCCCTAAAACATTCATCAAACTTTAGGAAGATCTTGTAGTTAGATTTCATGTGGGAGCCATGAGAATACAAACAGGTTTGCACTGGACTAGTAGACTCCCTAAACACTAAACAATTTATTGAAGACATTAATCTAACTCTAAAATACTTGCACCAAGAAAGAAAAATTATTAAGACTATCATATCAACATATATCTAAAGCTAAATCAAAGATTTAGGTCCATATGAAAGCATTGTCACACAAGAATGCTCGGATATCCTCTAGAACTAGTATTCAGAGCTTCTATTCAACTCAAAAACTACTTTACAATCACATCTACCTCGAAACATGAGACATTCAGTATCATAAGATACTTTCTCCATCTTTTTAGGCCTTGGCATTTAATTCCAACTCCTAGAATAGTGGGGATCCAATGTGGTTGAATTGCATGCAACATTTGCACAAAGTTGCAAATGTTGTCATGAGAACTTTTAGCAACTTTTACAATAATGAGGTAACCTATATTCTTGGGCCTCTATCCCACTTAGTTTGAAGAACTAGCCTCAGTTAAGCCTAATAAGGAATCTCCTTTACTATGCCAAGGTTTAAGACACATTTAGACTCATTTCCCTAATCAAGCAAAAATTTAGCAATAAAGGAACCTAACTAAACTAGGTTGGATTGGATACTAACTATCAATCCAACTAGTCACACACATGCAAGACCTTCTAAGGTCCAAATTAAACACACTTCTAACTTGGAAAAGGTTAGATACAATCCAAAATTACATAGAACTAGGAAGCTATCCTAGGTGCTCCTGCACCATCCTCCCCAAGTGAAAGCTTTCAATCCATCCTTGGATTGAGTAAGTTGAGGTCAATGCCCAACTTTTTAAACTCTGATTCCTTGATCCATGCTACATCTGCATCTGTTTGTCCTTGCCATGTGACTAAATGTTCCTTATACTCTTTGGTTCTAGTCTTCTTATAAACTCTTGAATCCAATATGTTGGCTTCCTTCTTGACTAATATAGAAGGTAAATTAAGTTCATCCACATCTTGAATAACTTTAATAAAGATTTGATCAGGATCAGGGATTGGTCCTATCTAAGGAACCAGGTCTGCAACATTAAAAATATGGGATAATCCACTATCCTCTGATAAATCCACCTTATAAGCATTGGCTCCATACTTTTCTAAGATAGGACAGGGGCCAATCCTTCTCATTTGTAATTTGTGTGAGACTCCTTTATGTAATCTGGCCTTATTAAGATGCACCACTACTAAATCTCCAATATTGAATTGGATTTCCCTTCCACCCTCATCAACCTTACTCTTGTGTTTCATAATGTTATTAGCTAATGTTTTCCTGACTGTATTGTGAATCTCTTACATAGCATAAGAAAAATCTTTAGCATATCCACTCCCTGTAACTCCATCCTTCAACTCTGTAAGTTCATAGATTCCTCTAGGGTGTATGCCATAAAAAATTTCAAAGGGACTCTTACTTGTGGACCTGTTCATAGTGTCATTGTATACATATTCAGCCTGCCCAAGTAGTTGATCCCATTGTTGACCATATTCTTTAGTCATGCATCTTAGGAGATTTACAAGACTCCTATTTACCACCTGGGTTTGACCATCTGTCTGAGGATGGTATACAGATCCAAAAGACAAATTGGTGCCTAGTCTTTTCCAAAGATTCTTCCAAAAGTGACTCATAAACTTGGTGTCTCTGTCTGACACTATTCTCAAAGGTAACCCATGTATCCTGACTATCTCTTTGAAGAATAGAGAAGCTATTTGGATGGCATCATAAGTTGTCTTACATGGGACAAAATGAGCCATCTTGTTGAACCTATCTACTATCACATAGACACTATCCATTCCTTGTCTTATCGTGGGTAACCCAACTACAAAGTCCATGCTCAAACATTCCCATGCCCTAGTCGGAATAGGTAGTGGTTGATATAGGCCTGCATTAGAAGAAGTTCCTTTGGCCTTTTGACACACAATACAACTCTCAACATACTTCCTAACATCAATGTTCATTCTTGGCCAAAAGTAAAATCTTTGTACAAGTTCTTGTATCTTAGTGACCACAAAATGACCACTCAATGAACCATTGTGCTTTTCTTGAATCAAATTTTCCCTTATAGATCCTTTTGGGACACATAACTAACTTCCCTTAAATAAGAGGTTAGTTTGCAAAGTATATACAACATATTTACTATGGAAGTGGTCCTTATGTTCTACACATACCTTGTAAATATTTGCAAAGTCTTCATCATCAACATATAGATCCTTGAAGTTATCTATTCCCATGCTCTTCAATTGTATCTCCTAGATAGTGAGAGCTCTTCTACTCAAGGCATTTTCCATCTTGTTTAGTACTCCCTTCTTGTGCTTGATGTTCAATGTGTATGCTTGTAGGTAATCAACCCACTTCATATGCTTATGACTGAGTTTCTCTTGAGAGTTTATGAAACTTAGTGCTTGGTTGTCTGAATAGACTATGAACTCCTTTGGAAGCAAATAATGCCTCCATTTCCTTAAAGCCTAAACTAGAGCATACATCTCAAGGTCATAAGAAGAATATTTCTTCTTATCTTCACTCAACTTCTCTAAATGAAAAGCCACTGGTCTACCATCTTTTCTTAAGACAACTCCAATAGCCACATTACTTGCATCACACTCTATGGTGAATAGTTTTTCAAAGCTTGGGAAAACTAGAATAGGTTGAGTTGCAATATTTTTCTTCAACAACTCAAAACTCTTGTTAGCTTGTTCATTCCACACAAACTTAGTCTTCATGCCTCCTTTAATGGTGTCCAACATAGGAGCACAAATAACACTAAATTGTCTAATAAATTTTCTATAGTATTGAGCAAGGCCATAAAAACTTCTTACCTATGTTGTTGTCCTTGGAGTAGGCCAATTGAAGATGTCTTCCACTTTTCTAGTGTCCATTTTTAGATTTCCACGAGATAGTAAAAACCCAAGGTATACCAAATCCTATCTCATGAATTCACATTTCTCCAAATTTATCATCAATCTTTCATCATGTAGCCTCTTGATAATAGTCTGTAGGTTTCGGAGATGTTCATCCTTTGTCTTTATATAAATTATTATATCATCAAGATATACCACTAAAAATTTTCCAATGCAGTCCTTAAGAACTTCATTCATGAGCCTCATGAATGTGGAGGGGGCATTAGACAGTCCAAATGGCATGACAAGCCATTCATACAAACCTTCATTGGTTTTGAAGGCTTTTTTCCACTCATCTCCCTCATGTATACTAGTTTGGTGATAACCACTCTTTAAGTCTATCTTGGTAAAGTACTTGGCTTCTCCTAGATAGTCCATTAGGTTTTCTTTCCTAGCGATAGGGAACCTATACCTAATGGTTATCCTATTTATGGCCCTTGAATTTGTACAAAGTCTCCAAGTTCCTCCCTTTTTAGGTGCTAGGACAGTGGGTAGGACACATGCACTGATGCTCTTCTTATAAGACGTTGACTTAAGCTCTAGGATTTGTCTAGCAAGTTCTTCATTTTGTTGAGAGGTCATCTTATAATCTGACTTATCGAGAAGGGTAGCTCTTGGTATGAAGTCTATCCTATGACTTATAGCTCTTTTAGGGGGTAATGCTAATGGTTATCCATCACTTACAATGCCTTCATAACTCTACAACATACTTTGTATCTCCTAAGGTAGCTTTGGCTTCTTGGGTTCCTTGTCATCACTTACCTCTCTTGGCCTTAACACCAATGCAAAGCCAACTCCTTCTCCTTCTTCTAGGACTTCTAAGAACTCTTTCTCACCAACCATGATTACATTAGGGCCTAATGACTTCACCTTTGTATCCTCTAATAGTGACTGAATATTAAATGTCACATTATCCTTCTTGAAATTATATGAATTCTTCACTCCATCATGCATAGCTTGGCAATCAAATTTCCATGGTCTACCTAGGAGAAAGTGTCATGCATCCATAGGTAACACATCACATAATAAGATTTTCTTAAATCTCCCAACTAAGAACACAACCCAAGCCTACTCATTCACTAAGACATGTTGTCCTTTATTTAGCCATGTGACCTTGTAAGGATTAGTGTGGGGTATCCTTGTCATTTTTAACTTGTTGACTCCTTCCTCTGACACAATGCTATCATTAGAATTTGAGTCAATGATGACTCTACACACCTTTCCCATCATCTTACATTTTATCCTAAATAGGGATCTCCTCTAGCTTGGCTCCTCCTTAATCAGTTCTTTGATCAATGTTCTCCTCCTCATGAGGTTCTGACCTTCCTCTGATGTTAGTGGTACCTCAGGGGGTTTGTCTCCTACATTTTTCTATTCTTGAAAAAAAATTATGCTCTTCTCACCTCCTTGAGAACTACTACCCTTCTCTAGACACCTATAGGCAGGATGTCCCATTTGGTTACAATGGTAACACTTCATGTTGGAAAAATAGTTGCCTCTTCCTTGTCCACCACTTCTTCCTCTAAAATTAGAGCTCCTTCCTCTACTACCTCTACTAGAGCTTCCCTCTTGTTGCTCAATATATTTGACTTCTCCTTGAGTCCTTGGCTTTGTGCTCCTTCCACCATATCCACTTCTTTGTCCTCTACTATCTCTTCCTCTTCATCTACCTCTTGAAGTGCTAGAGTCTTGCTTCTTCTTTAATTTTTCTTCAACCTTGACAACAAGTTGATGACATTTTTAAATGGTGTTAGGAGTCATAAGACTCATCTCATCTTGAATGTTCCAGTTGAGCCCATTAAGGTATCTTGTCACCTTGACCTTCTCATCCTCTACAACTCAAGATCTAATGCAGAGTTTTTGGAACTCCTTGGTATATGAGTTCACATCCAAGTATTTTTTCCTAAGATTTTGCCTCTTCTTATGGAGTTGGACTTCATAATCCTCTGGAACATATGCATCCCTGATTTTGGCTACCATTTCCTTCCACGTAGAAATTGGATTCTTACCTTCTTTCTCCCTCTCATCTTGTAGAAACTTCCACCAAGTGAGTGCAGGACCTCTCAATCTAGCCTTAGCCACTTTAACCTTTTGAGCCTCTATGATTCCATCACCCTCAAAATGGTTCTCTAGTCCTTCTATCCAATCTAGGACTATCTCTGGTTCCATCTTCCCATTGAAGATTGGAATGCCCTCTAATGATTTTCCACACTATGCTTTAAATGCCTTCAAGAATGGTTCTTCAGCCTGTATTGGGTCTGGTTCAAGGACGTCATCCTCCAAAAGGATCTCCTTTTTTTTTCCATCTATCTTATCATGAGCTTCTTCATCCTTTACATCTACTTCATCTACCTTTATCTGTAATTGAGCCAATCTATCCCGAAGTATTCTATTCTCCTCTTCTTGGTCTTCCACCTTCTTGGCTAACATAGTGTTAGTCACCTTTGTATTATCTCCTACTAACTCAGCAGGTTACAACAATAACCACAAGCCTAATCACAAGCTCTGATACTAATATGGTGTATGTGCTTCTTGGTGTGCTCACACAAATGCTATGAAGACCTTGCTTGTCTTCTTCCAAGGGTCCTAATCTCCTCTAGGATCTTAATAGACTTAGATGATCAACCTAAAAATTTTCCAAACTCTTACTCTAAGAGTTAATCTCCTTGTGCTTAACCTTGAAGGACATTCACCTTTAAGTTTTGTTTCAATTCTTTCCAACACTTAGAAGACTCCAAGTGCCATTCTCACAAAAACTACAAAATTGGTTGTAGAGGTACCAAATACCTTGAAAAAATCCATTACTCTTCCATTTGAATCCATTTTGGTGGATCTCAAAGCCCTTTTCAATCGGGTCTAAGAACTAGTCTTATAAAGGCCTAATTAGTCCTAGTTTCCTTGTAGCCCTTGATATGGTCTTTTCCCAATTTCTTGACAAATCTTCTCAAATGACTTAAAAAAAAAAATTCCACATTAGAGTACCCTTTTGGGAATTATAAAATATTAAAGAGGATTTAGCATTCTATGGCCTCCGTACACAGGCTTCATACAAAGTAGGGCTAATAGGGCTAATAGGCCTAATTTCGAGGACTATACTAATTTCTTGTTTGAAACTCAACCAAATGGATTGATCAATCCTCAATCTCACTAACATGAAATGATATCTTCATATACCATTTTGAACCATACTTTTTCCATACAATCTTCCTTTCCCCTGCATGCAAAGATTCATTTTCTCACTATCACACCTCTAACTGAGAACACTAGTCTCACCTAGGGCATGACTTTAAAATTAGAAGCCTGACTCTTTAGGACTCCTACCTATGGATTCCTAATATAAATTGGCTCCCCTAAAACATTCATCCAACTTTTGGAAGATCCTATGGTTATATTTCATGGGGGAGCCATGAGAACACACAGGTCTGGACTAGACCAGTAGACTCCCTAAATACTAAACAATTTATTGAAGACACTAATCTAACTCTAAACTACTTGCACCAAGAAAGAAAATGTCTTAAAACTATCCTATCAACATAGATCTAAAGCTAAATCAAAGAGTTAGGTCCATATGGAAACATTGTCACACAAGAATGCTTAGATATCCTCTAGAACCAGTATTACAAATCTTCTATTCAACTCAAAAACTTCTTTACAATCACATTTACCTTGAAACATGAGCCATTCGGTATCATAAGATAATTTCTCCATCTTTTTATGCCTTGGAATTAAATTCCCACTCCTAGAATAGTGGGGATCCAATGTGATTGAGTTGCATGCAACATTTGCACAAAGTTGCAAATGTTGTCATGACAACTTTTAGCATCTTTTGCAATAATGAGGTAACCTATATTCTTGTGCCTCTATCCCACTTAGTTTGAAAAAATAACCTTTTTTAAGCCTAATAAGGCATCTCCTTTACTATGCCAAGGTTTAAAACACATTTAGACTCATTTCCCTAATAAAGCCAAAATTTAGCAATAAAGGAACCTAACTAAACTAGGTTGGATTAAATACTAACTATCAATCCACCTAGTCACACACATGAAAGACCTTCAAAGGTCCAAATTAAACACAAATGTGACTTGGAAAAGGTCAGATACAAGCCAAAATTACATAGAACTAGGATGCTAGCCTAGGTGCTCCTGCACCACTCTTTCTCCTACTCTCTCTCCTTCCCCTTCTCTCTCTCTCTCTCTCTCTCTCTCTCTCTCTCTCTCTCTCTCTCTCTCTCTCTCTCTCTCTCTCTCTCTCTCTCTCTCTCTCTCTCTCTCTCTCTCTCTCTCTCCCTCTCTCTCTCTCTCTCTCCCCTCTCTCTCTCTCTCTGTGTCCCCCTTAGGTATAATATTGAACATATAATATAAATATTTAATAATTTAATATTATACTATTATACAATAGAGAAATAAATAATAATAATATAATACATGATATTATAAAAAATTATAGTATAATACTAATGCTCTACAATGAAACCCTAAAGCTAATGCCATTGGAAGTGTGAAGAAGGATTTGTTCGGTAGTTTACATTTGTCAAGCTTCAGTCAAAATATTTTAAGGAGGTCATTAAGATAGCTAAATATTCTAGTTTTGAGTTCCCATTTCTAAGTGCTATGCTATTATTATTTAATATTAATATTAAAAATAATAATTTGTAATATATATCTTAAAATTGAAAAAATACTCAACTTAATTAATATTAACATAAAAAATAAATATAATCTAATATAATACAAATTAGTATGTAACTTGAAATTGGAAAAACTAGTCCAAATGAAATTTTGAACTAGGCGGGAAAATTTGGATATCTGATATTATCGAATATCTGAAATTTTTGAATATCTGATTTTATCAGATATCCGATTAGGCTTGTTATTTTCTTTGGCAATACCAAATGTAGGTTGTCAACCCTTTACATGTGTTTAGGAGATAATTTTCAATATCAAGACTTCGACCATGTAGCTGACAACTATTTTTTCACCCGAAATTGATGAAACAAAAAGGGTTTCTTAAAAACATTATCATCTTTCCATCAATATAATTGCTATCAAATTTTGAGTTCGGTAAGTAATTATAACTTATTTTTCAATTGAGTTATCTTTAAAGTCGTAATTGACATACTGATTGAAAACTAACTATAACTTTCAAAACATTTAACCTTTTTGAAATCTAAAACATGCATCACATTCTAAGCTTCAGCTACGATAAGGAAAAAAAATTTCAATTTTGTAAAGTTTAGAATTAGTTAAGGTGGTCAGACATGAGAGCTTTTCTATTCTAAAAAAGTTGTAGCAAAAAATTCATAATTAATTAATTATTTGGCAAAAAATTACAAAAAAATATGTCTCACATCCGTGAATGAGTCTACTAATTATATCTAGAATCTTGGGAAAATATATCATCATTTGATTGTGATTAAGGTGGTTAGACATACACATACTTTTTATCTTTTCCCTAAAATTTTTGTACTACTCGCATTGAAATCTAAAATTTTGAACAATTAGATAAAAAAAATTTCAAACAAGGGCTAGTAGTTTAGAAACTACATTCAATTTCATATAGATTCTATTCTTACACATTTTTCACATAAGGTCATAAGATGTTCAACTTTTTAGGTCAAGTTGACTAACCCTAATTTTTTTATTTTTCATTGCCACTTAAGGCCATAGTTTGGTATACCATGATCCTGCACATACCCACTTAATCGATGATGGTACCATAAAGGAGGAAGGACCTCAAAACAATGAAGATCACACATCTTTTAATAACCCTTTCTTGAATCATGAAAATGGGGAAACATCAAATGCCAACCAAAATAACAAGAGGGGTAATGAAAAAGTCAATTTTTCCCACACTTATGAAAACACTAGAAATTCCTTATGTGATTGTGAAAGTATGATTAATGTGATTGTGGTGAAGGAAAAATAAAAGGAAGAAACATCTAATGTTGTGACTAGGGGGAAAGCATCTAAAATCACTCTATCAGGAGGTTCCCCTAGAATCATCCTACCTAATCAAACATCCCCTTCTTTAAAACAATACAAATTGGTAGATCAACTCCAACGAACCCCTATACAAATTTCCATTTTGGAGTTGCTCAAACTTTCACCTACTCACAAAGAGATTTTGGAAAAGGTCCTTGTTCAAACCAATGTACCTTTGAATTTGGATGCAGACAAATTTTAAAATATGGTAGGACACCTAGTTGCACCCCATTGTTTATCCTTTTTTGAGCAAGATGATATGTCCTTAAATCATCCAAAAAAATTTCCATTGCATATTGAGGTTTTGATCCATAAACAAAGGATCAAGAGAGTCTGCATTGATGGAGGATCAGGCCTAAATATATGTACTCTAAACCTTGTCAAATCCTTAGGATATTCTAAGGAAGTTATTGACCCCAAGAGAAAAATAACCATCAATGCTTATGATGATGAAGTAAGAGCCTCTAAAGGAATAATATTACTCCCCATTAGAGTAGGTCCTATGCAAAAAGAGACCATTTGTCAAATCCTAGATGTAAAATTGACTTATAATATCCTATTAGGAAGGCCATGAATACACAAAATGCAAGTGGTACCCTCGATGTACCATCAATGCTTATAAATTTTGTATATGGGACAAGAAGTCATGTTGTGTGGAGATTCAAAACCATTCCAATATTGTAATAACATCAATCCCATAAATGATTCATTGGTCCCTCATAAATTCATAATGTAGAAGGATCTGTGTTGATAAAGAAGAGCAAGGACAAAGTTCAAAGGATCTTCCATACTTAAAAGGGAAAGAAAAGATAGAGGAAGATGTTGTTGAAAATCATCAAATTCCCACTAACTTAGCTAAATTGGCTAGGGGAAAAGAGAAAGTTAGTGAGGAAAGTGCTAATAAAGAAGAAGAAAATTAGAGAAAATCTACTCAAATACATACCAAGGAGGCTCATTACCAAAAAATGGATACTATGATAAAGAATTTTGAGAAACGATGCAAAATTAAACAAAAAGGTGTGGATGAATATTCTTTATCTATGATCAATATACCCTTATCTCCAAAATCCCATGGAAAACCCTCTAGCATACATACACCCCATAAATACAATGACCATTTTTAAGGGCTAGTACTTCTTCATCCATGGATGATGAGGATAATGAAATTTTGAAATTTCTATATAAAGATGATGAGTCAAGTGCTCATGAGAAATGAATCCAAAAAATTAGCATCCCTACTCAACAATATGGAAAAGGTTTCCAAATTATGCAAAAGATGTGTTATAAAGGACAAGGACCTTTGGCTACTAGAAATGAAGGGTCAATTGAGACCATCAAAATATCTTGGAGGGATAGCAAGGAGAAGTTAGTATTAGGGTATCTTGAACAAGGGTACACTCAAAAGAGACACCCCATGCTATATGACCAAATTTTACAATTAGATTCAAAAAGTGATGAAGATTCAAACAAGTGGGAGTGGGATTCATTGTCAAGTGAATCTTGCCAAGATAAGGAAGTGGATGTAGTTCACACTTATGCTCCTAACAAAGGAAAAGAACAAGAAATAGCTTTAGGATCCAATTCTAATCAAGCTTCAAGTTCTAGTCAAGAGGCTCAATGAAATGCACCAAATACAGAAGCTGAAGAAAATCAATGGGTAGGAGAACCCTATTTACCATCATGGATACCTACTATAGAAGGATCTAGAAATAGGTTTAATCCAAGAGAGTTTTATCCATTAGAAACCCAAGAGGATTCAAGTGAGGAAGATTTTGACCTGAGTTCTTAACAACACTTAGAAGAAGCACATGTTATAGATTTAAGCGATACAATGTTTGAACCTTCCAATGAGGTCATGTCCTTAAGTCCTATCAATCCAAACCATAATATTGATCCCTTATCCCTTGTTTATCCAAACCTCATTGAATGGGATTCCCTAGAATCTACTATCCATCCCACATTCCTGTATGACAAATCAGTGTCACAATACCTAGATGTAGTTGAACCTTATTCAACCAAGGAATATCGAGAATAAGTGATGAAGGGAAGTATCCAATTTATTGATTTAGATATAAGAGAAAAAAATTAAAAAAATTAAAAATTAAAAGAATCTAATGGTGAAAACCACAAGGTGGTAGCATTAGATAAAAAAGAGAAAGAAATAAAGAATGTTTCCAAAGGTGAAAACACAAATGAGGCACCTAAGGAAGAGAGGTTGGATACTTTGCATGAACACTACGAGGAAAGGTCACCTATGTTGATAGAACCAACAAAAAAGGTCAACATTAGATCAGAATCAGAGCCAAAGGTCATACATTTAGCAACATCTATATCAAGGGAATAAAAAGAGGAGTTCATAAAATTCTTCAAAGAAAGACAAGTAAATTTTTCATGGTCATATGATGATATGCCTGGACTAGATCCAAACTTGATAATGCATCATTTAAATATCAAAGAAGGAGTGAGACCAGTCAAACAAAAGTTTAGAAAAATGCACCCACACATAGCACTTCTTGTCAAAGTGGAATTAGAAATATTGTTAGAAGTGGGATTCATAAGAGAAATTGACTATGCCTAGTGGATATCAAACATTGTGCCTATTTAAAAAGAAGACAAGTCCATTAGAATTTGCATGGATTTTCAAGATCTCAACCTCACATGTCCAAAGGATGACATTCCTTTACCAAGCATAGATGCTATAGTGGATTTAACAACGGATCACTCAATGATCTCTCTCATGGATGGATTTAGTGGCTATAATCAGATTAAAATATCACTTGAAGATCAAGATTAAATAACTTTCACATGTGCATGGGGGACATTTTGTTGGAATGTTATGCCCTTTAGTTTTAAAAATGTAGGAGTGACCTATCAATGAGCTATGACTACCATATTTCATGATATGACACATAAATTTCTAGAAGATTATGTGGATGAAATACTTGCAAAATCCCATTCAAGGGAAGAACATCTACCTATTCTAGAGAAGATATTCACAAGGTTGGAGCAACTCAAAGTAAGACTCAATCCAAAGAAATGTGCCTTTGGAGTACAATCTGGAAAGTTGCTAGGGTACATAGTCTCAGCTAAAGGAATAGAGGTAGACCTCACAAAAGTCATAACAATAATGGAAATGGGGGCACTTAGAAACATAAGTCAAATGGGATCACTCCAAGGGAGAATTCAGTCAATATGAAGGTTCATATCACAACTAGTAGAAAAGTGTCATTCTTTTACTCAACTCCCTCATAAGGAAACATTATTTAGGTGGGATGATAATTGTGAAGAATCATTCACATTACTTAAAAGGTACCTAATGAGTCCACCTACTTTGATGCCACCAGTCAAAGGAAAGTCCTTGATTTTGTACATATCAACGAAAAAACATGCTTTAGGGGAACTCTTAGCTCAAGAGGATGAAAATGGAAAAGAAAAATCCATTTACTACATAAGAAGAACCTTGGTAAAATATGAGTTGAATTATAATTTTATAGAAAGAGAATGTTTGGTGGTAGTTGTTGCTTCCCAAAAACTATGACATTGTATGCTATCTCATAAGATCAAACTCATAGAAAAAATTGATCCACTGAAGTACCTCTTAAGAAAAATAGCTTTGACAGGAAGATTGGCTAAATGGGTCATGGTGTTGAGTGAGTTTGATATAGAGTATGTGGATAGAAAGGAAATCAAAGGCCAAGAGATATAAGACCAACTAGCGGAGGCATTGTTAGAAGATGAACATCCTATGGAAGTAGAATTTATAGATTACTCGCCAAGAATCAACAATCCCTAAATCATACAAGATAATATTTCCATGTGCAAACAATATAGCTGAATATGAGGCATTAGTCATTGGCATCAAATTAGCCTTGGAATGGAAGGTGACATAATTGTAGATATATGGAGATTCTCAATTGGTCATTAATTAAATAAATGATGAGTATCAAACCAAAGATGATAAGTTGATACCTTTAAAAAATATGATAGAATATCTCAAGAAGTATTTCACATTGATCACATTTGAGCAAGTGTCAAGAGACAAGAACAAAGCAACAAACACCATGGATACATTGGCTTCACTCCTCCAAATGCCGAATCAAAGAGCAAGATATGAATTCTTGGTAGAAGAAGTGGGACAACCCGCATTTGATCCTTGCCATCCTCACACCATTTTCCTATTAGTGGGACATGACTCACCCTGGTATGGATCCATTTATATGTACCTAAGAGACAAAACTTTACCCATGGACCAAACCCGGAACCAAAACAGAAATTTCCTAAAAAAAACCTCTCATTACACCCTTGTATCTGACACATTGTATCGTAAAATTCTAAACGGAATGCTTTTAAGGTGTTTAGAGAAGGAGAAATCAATTTTAGCCTTACAAGAAATCCACAAAGGAATTTGTGGGTTACATTTGAATGGGTTAACCTTAGCAAAGAAACATCTTAGGTTTGGATATTATTTTCCACTTATGGAGAAATATGCATGTCAATTTGCAAAGACTTGTCAAAAATGTCAATACCACAGAAACCTGATTCATGTGATAGCTCAAGAACTGCATCTGATGACTACACCTTGGCCCTTTTATCAATGGGGGTTGGATTTAATAGGGATGATTTACCTACCTTCATAAAATGGTCATAAGTTCATTATTATTGCAACTGAATACTTCACAAAATGGGTGGAAGATATACCATTATCCACTTCCATGAGAAAAAAAATCTCTATGTTCATATTGAACCACATAATTTGTAGGTATGGTGTCCCTCAAGTACTCATAATTGATAATGCTAAACATTTCAAGAAAAAAGACTTGAAAGAATTATGTGCAAAATTACATATGATACACCATTCATCTTCAATATATTACCCATAAGGTAATGGACAAGAGGAGGCTACTAATAAGAATATCCTAAAAATATTAAAGAGGACAGTGGACAATTCAGGTAGAGATTGGCACATTTAGATAAATCCTACCTTAGGGGAATATAGGACAAGTGTGAGAACACCAACATGAGCTACACCATTCTCATTAGTTTATGGAATTGAAGCAGTATTTCTTTTAAAAGTTTAAATGCTATCCTTAAGAGTTTCACTACATGGATTGCTAAGTGAAGAAGACTATAGGGTTTCTAGATTACAAGAATTGGAGTTGCTAGATGAAAGACAAAAAAAGCCTTCAAACATCTCAAAGTGTATTAGAACAAAATGTCAAGGAATTATAGTAAACACATCAAACAAAGGACATTCCATATTGGTGATCTAGTGTTGAGAGAAAACCCTAAAAATCAAGCAGAAAGAGAGAAGAAAGGGAAATAGGAAGAAAACTAGTTAGGTCCTTTTGTGATTACTACTTCTTTTGGAATGCGCACATACAAGCTAGCTGATTGTGATGGAGAAGAGCTACAAGAACCCATCAATAGTATACACTTTAAAAGATTTTACACATGAAGCAGATGAAAGGGTATAAAGAAAAAGAGTATCAAAAAATTAGATGAGGAAGCATCCTATTTATTGTACATAGTCAAAAGTGATCTTGAAAAATTCAAAAACATTGAAAAATAGGAAAGAAGAAAAAAATCAGAAATGCAGAAAAGTTTTAAAATAGTGGAAAATTGAGCATGAAGAAATCTAAAAATATTCAAAAATGATTCCCCAAAAAGATGGCGTCTTGGTGAAAACCTAGAAAATAGGCACCTTGATGATAAATACAAAAAAATTTGAAAAAAAGAGAAAAATATAAAAAAGTGAAAAAGAAGAAAAGTGCCTTGGTGAAAACCTAGCAAATAGGCACCTTGGTAGCAAAAAAAGTATAAAAAGAGAAAATCAATTCAATCAGTGAAAACTTGGTAAACAGGCACAATTGAAAGTCAAGTCAAGTCGCATGCTTAGCATTCATCCTTGTAGATATTGCATTCACCAGCATTTGTACATATTGCATAATAAAACCCCAGAATTGCATTTGCAAATACTTGAGGCTTTCGTCATAGGTTTGAAAAGTGTCCAAGTCCAACAATGCAATAACATCAAACTGGGGGAAAATCTATCCTAAAGGTAAGAAGGATTCACCAAACAAATATCAATTGACACAAAATCAATACATCAAATCACAAGAGAAACACTTAGATAATCAAATCGTAATCCAAACTTCAATTCAAAAATGCAAACTTTTGATCCATGATCTCACAATGACCTTACTTTTATCAGGATTAAAATGAATAATCAAATATGAAATGGATGGAACTATACTTGAAATATGGATTTGAAAAATAGTGCAAAATTTTTCTAAGTGATTACTTGATTGATGACATCATGTCTTCCTAGCAAATAGATGAAGTCTTGGACCAGATAAGCAATGATGAAAGCATGATATTTTATTGGTTTTTGCATGAGTGTTTAAAGATCAAGGTTTTAAAATATGTATCATTCATCTAATGACATGATCATCAAAGAACCATCGAGGACATGTACATATGGAAAAAATGAGATATCTGTTTGTTTACACAACATGATACCTTGGATATTTTGACATTCACATATCATAATACCAAAATCCACTTGCAACATTGAATCTAATGAAAGCAGTACTCAGACTCTCATGGTTGATTTCAATCAGTCATAGTTGTACCAGCAATAGGCACACAACATGAAAGGAAAATGCATTCATATCATCATGGTTAAACCAGTGATGGTTGTGCCAATTTCAAGTCTCAAAATTCCTCAATGATGAAAATAAGCTCCTAAATTATGAATAGTGATAGCTATCTACATCCATATTAGATTAAATGCATTTAAGTGGCATAAATTCTTATCTTGAAAACTGATTTGGAAAGAGAAAAAAAGAGGGGGTGGAGTACACTAAAATTGAAAATTTCATGAATACCTTATGTGATAGAATGTTGTGGAAATCAAAAAAATAAAAAATCATACTTATAATAAGGTGCATTGCATTAGATTAAATGCATTCTTAAATCACATTCCATTTTAGTTACATTAATCATATAATGGACATTCATTTTAGGTCATTCTTAAAAATTGCATTCATTTTAAATTGCATTGCATTAGTTTGCATTCGTTATATATTTTATCTTTATAGTTGCATTTATTACATCGATCAACATATTTTCATTGCATTAGATTGCATTATTAAGTTTTTATATAGTGACATTGCATTAAGTTCATTTTAAAATTGCATTCACATCATTCATTAGGTCATTGCATTATTCATTAAGGTACATTCATTTAGGGTTCATTACATTTAAAATTTGAATTATATTAAAAAATATAAGTGTATTGCATTAGGATATCAAATTGCATTAAGTCCATCATTTATTAGTATTCATCATACCATTAGGTGAGTTCATTCAAGCACTTTGCATCCAATAGGTTAATTACATTTATCTATCATTAAGTGCCTACATTAATCATTAAATCATATAAGTACATTACAATCTATTCATTCCATTTACATTTCATTACTCATCTATTGCATTACATCATCCATAAAATATAAAATTGCATCCATCCACATCATCGCATATCATTAAAACATTAAAGCATTAAATATCATCATTAGAAATCATTAAGCATTAAACCATGTAATAAATGCATCCATTTAATCTATGTCATAAATAAGACATCCACTTGCATAAACTAAGCATAACATGTGCATTCATATCATAGACTGCATCTAAAAATCATAAAAACATAGCATATAGAGATAGATCATATAGCATTGCATATCATAAATCATCTGAAAAGTAAATCCAATACATGATGACATCACATAAAGTAAATCTATCAAAGCAATCAAATGGTATCATCAAATTCTATAAACCAGAGTCTAGAACATAATAGTATCAATAAAAAATGAACATCATCTGATAAAAGAATATAGTGTATAATATCTTGATAATATGGATCATAATATACAAAGAGGATCATTAGATATAATCAACTACCAGCACCTGCACTACCCCCAACACCATCTATGCCTGGACCTATATCAGGACCTCAACTCAAACTAGCCTGTAACCCATGCTGACTCATAGAAGCCATAAAGGTCTACATCATCATGCTCAATTGAGTAACCTATCTTCAAATCTATGATACCTCAGCCTGTAAGGACTGAACATCAGATGTCTATGTTGGTGCCTCTGAGGGAGGTACCTGGGAAGAAGAAGGAGGTGCCTATGAAGAGGAAGGAGGTTCCTAAGAAGACGATGGAATCTAAGAAAAAGATGAGGCTTGTGAGAAAGGAGGAGCCTAAGGAGGAGGATCCTAAGGTACCTATGTAGCCTGATTAGCCAAAATCTGTGAAACCTATGTGTCAATATCTATAGCAATCTAGGGGAAATTGGTCTAAAAACCTGAACCCTATGTTGACCCCACTTGACAAGTCTATCCTGGTGAATCTGATGTAAATCCCAGAAGGGGATGCCTTGAACTCGTTCTCAGCCACCTCTCATCCGCATACCACCTCTGACAAGAGCAAGGGCAATAATAATGGGAATCACTAATCTACCACCCTATCTGGCCCTACCAGCTCACCTACCATGATGATGACCTCTAACACTGACACCATCACTATCATCATCATCATCAGACTTGTCATCAATACCAGGTACAGGCTCGACAGGATCAATGAATCTAGGGAATGGGTTCTAGAAGAACCACTGTGCATAACCATCTATCATCCCAGTATCAACAATATGCTCCCTCATATCCTAGGCCAAATGAGGGAGGACCAATATCTCATCACGTGTTGTCCTATAATCGATCTGAGGACCCCAAAGTGATATCTCCACTTATACTCTAGCATATAACACTAATCCTCCCTATGGCATGCCTTGTGGATGGCCAAACTTCCAAAGAACCTTGTGAAAGAAGAATCACTCAATAAAAAATGGGGTATGCCCTATCATCCATCAGGGCATGCACATGAGTGGTAGCTCTGATGCTTCCTCTAGCCATGGCTTGCATCCTAGATGTGACCTCCATACTACCTGATTGATATCATCTATAATATGCCGCCAATAATCAAGCTTGCCCAGGTGACCATGGACAACCATACCCTCGTATATAAAAGTGAACGACTATCCAAGATTGTGTTGTTGTACTGTAATCATACATGTCACAGGGAGATGCTCCCAGGTCCAAAGATGTAATAGGACTACTCCAATAGATAGAGTATCCTTGCACCTATAAATAACATTATGTAACTCATGATAAAGTTGTGCAAGTACACATGAACCCCAATAAAATCTCTAGGGATGACCTATCATATCTTCCAGGATATGACCCCATCCAACTATAAATCCATGATCTTGATGATCAAGAATAAGGAATCCACTGACTAGTATTCAAAGTACTACAGGAAGAATAGGAAATGAAGGGAACTATGCCAAGAGAAAGCTATTGTCACTGATAGTAGGGTCACCAAACAAATAGTTGTAGATAGTGCCATTGTATACATGGTCATAGTACATGATCTCCACATGTGTCAAGATATGAAGTAGTCTATACACATCCTCAAGGGTGATAGTCATCTCACCCATCAGCAAATAGAATGTGTTATGGTCAGAGTGCCACCTCTCTACCATAGCTATAAGAAGGCCTTGATTCACTTAGAATAGAGGTAGGGAGAGTAGGAAAGATAGACCACAACAGTCGATCAGTCGATGCTCCTCCCTACTGGATCATTGATTATCTCAAATGGAAAAATGGAACAACCCTCAGATAGCTATCTTCCGAAGGTGAGCCTACGGAAGCAAGTTAAATCATATCAGTAATCAAAATCATTACATGTTGAATCATCACAAGTCAATTAACAATCTAAAATCAATCAAACCACTATCAATTTTCCTAATTCTATTTAGAGAGGATAGAAAATTCATCATCACAATCGACCAACCAATCAAGAGTGACAATCAAAATTCAACATCACATGACTAGAACTGACATCAAACAACTTGTTTCAAATATGGCTCATTACCCAAGCCAATCAACAAATCGATGAAATCAAACAAGCAAGAAAATTGACTGAATTTTTTTTTAAAATTAAAGAAAAGGGTGTACGCGCTATTAAAATACTTGTACGTGTTGAAACACAGATGCACTATTTAAAAGTTTAAATGTGCTACTAAAACTATTGAATGCACAACAACAATATGTATGCCTAGTGAGATTTTAAATGTGCCATAGGATTTACCTGTACGTGCTACTAAAATGTTTTAAAGTGCAAATGAATTTATGCACGCTACAAGAAAGGGTAAAAGGGAAATCTTGACTTAGGGCTTGTTTTTTAACGCGCAATAGGAAAGCTTAAAAGCACTGTGAAAAACCACGGATGCACTAAAAATAATGGTGTACACACTGTAGGAATGCTTAAACACAACTTTAATTGGAAAAAGAAAAAAAGGGGTTTTTCTAGAAAAAATCATTTTTTTAAAAATTAAATGCATTAAATAGACAAAAGAGGTTTCCAAGGGTACATACCGGAGGTCCATAGTCGGTTGGCCGCTGGTACCGACAACTGTGCTCAAATCTATGTTCATGATAAGGAACCACCATCATGAAAGTCTCAGAGGGGTCAGAGGAGAAAAGTCAAAAGGAAAGGTAAAAATGAATAGTGAAAATGACTTTTTACCCCTATATATAGCCTTTTTTACCTAAAAAGGGGCACTTTTTACCATAAAATGACCTAGGACCCAAATTGAACACCCACTCAGCCAAATCAAGGGTATTTGTCATTAGAGCATTGTAAATACAATATCAGAAATGAAATCAAAATTAACACATAATTGAAAATATACAACGAAAATTATAAAAAATGCAACAATTTTCACCACAAACAAATTTTATTTCATTTCCAAGGGGGCATACACTCAAATTATTAGCGACATCATCATCAAAATAAAATCAATAGCATATTATTTCAATGTAAATTTTTTTGCATTTATCAAGTGGGGCATCAAAAAAATCAAATCAGGTCAAATTGGGCATCATATCAATGATCTATCACAAAAACGGTCATCAAAGACATCAATCAATCAAGATTTTATCAAGAATCACAAGTCTACCATCAATGTTTAAATCATTCATCAAGATCAAAATTAGACATCAATTAATCAAGACTCCGCATCAAGATATCAGACATTCTTTGAACCAATGCGCTTCACACATCGATTCAAAGAGGGGCATTTGTAATCACCTAAAAATGGTCAAGATCAAATCAAGTGAGCAACTAAGGCAAAATCAAGGCATTAATTGCAATCAAGCCAAAATCCAATAATAATTGAAAATCAAAATACAAAAAATCAATTTAAATAAAATAAATAAAGATAAATCAATTAATTGTTCAATTAATCTAATTAATTATATAATTCAATTTAAATCGAATCAACACATTCAAGGGGTACACATGGCTAAACAAATCATTTAAATTCAATTATTTAATTCCTAATTTCTCTCACCCACCACATTCGAGGAAAATAGCTCAACCAATAGGAATTAAGGATTGGACACACATGGATCAAAAGAAAATTGAATCTCAATCACATATAAGGTGAGAGAATATTGACCACTAATTTTGTCTTTATCCCAAGCTTTGAGAACAAACCATTTAAATTGTCCCTAAAGGTGGAACCATGGACTTAACTCAAACCTAATCATGATTAACTCAACTCCACCCCCTATGCTTACAAAAATATATAAAAGAAAGATCAAAATCAAGAGAAATCCATCCACATATCTGAGAATTGCATCAAACTTATTGAGAATTTTAGCTAGAAAGGCAATTTTAGACTTAAAAGAGCATAGTTTCTTTGAAATAGGCTTAATTTGTTTAATATCTTATCATTTTGTCATTTTAGAGCTATCACTAATGAAGGCTTGCTAAGAGCTTACTATTAGCATATCTAAATAGAGAGCCATAGAGTGCTCATTGTCATTATTTGCATCAAATAGCTCTGAAATTGTGGTTAATTTAGTTTATTTGTTCATTTATTGCCAACCTAACCCTATGAAGGTACTTTCCATAGTACACAGTAACCTATACAAAAAAAATAAGGGAAAATTTATGTTGTATAAGGGTTTCTTGAAGTCAAACCCTAGGTAGGAATTAACTTCTCTATTTATAAGAGTGAACTCAAATTGATGGAAGAGTTGACACACTTGATTGTCTTGTCAACAAATTTGATTGATCAAATGGTTGATTAGATGGAATAAAAGACTCAATAGATTGATTTGACAACTGAATTGATTGATCTATCAGAAAAAGGTGATTGAGGAGTCAAAATGTGTGATTGAGGAGTTAATTGAAACTTAGTATTAGTCAGAAGTGGAAGAATAACTATGATTAAATAAATAAAAGAATTCATTTATTTTCACATGCGGGAATATAAATGAATAATTTAAACTTATTTATTTATGAGAGGAATGTTTAGTAATTTAAAAAATTATTCACTTATTTAAATGAGTGAGAAAGTGATTTATTAAATGTAATTATTACATAGATGTAATAATAACAAAGAGAAAATATTAATTAAATAATATTATTATTTAATTATTATAATTATATAGGGCATAATTAAATAATGATAATTATTTAATTACTTTATAGTAGAATAATTGATAAATATTGATTTAGATGTTCAATAATTAAATAATTATGAAATTATGAAATTAAGGAGAAATGACAAATTTGAACTTAGAATATAGTAGACGGATGCAAATTAATTAAATAATAAAAATTATTTTATAATTTAAGAGAAATGTTAGTAAAATCGTTGCATTAGAGAAATAGGCCAATTTTAGGTGTCTAGACTACTTTACAAAGGTCAATGCATACTCACAACCAACATATGGACACAAGAAAACCTTGTAAATGGACCTCTTCTCCAAGAAATTAAAATGATTTATAGCTCTAGTTTCAAACCATCTAATGTCTCACTATATGTTGTAGCAAGGATTGATAATTACAACGAGCTTCCATAGAACCAAGATGACCCCAAAAGTATACCGATAATTCCTATATCTTTAGGCATTCGATGAAAAATACCCGTTACAATGGCATGGGCTATAACCATACACAAATCCCAAGGCCTAACACTACAAAATGTAACAATTGCTATTGGAAAAATAGAGAGGCAAGGGCTAACATTCAAACCATATTCAAAGTCAAGTTATTGAACAATCTCCATATTCAACTGACATTCTCCTACAAAAGATTCTTCAAAATGCAAAAGAATAAATTCATATACAATCATTAAGAAAAAAGACAAAGTACATCTACACAAACTCTCTCTTTAAAAAATCTATGTATGTAATTATCAACTATATTTGTCTTATATTTCTTTTCATCATTTATCACACATCAATTCCACTTTCAGAAATTTCTCTACCAAATATTGAAAATTTTAATATTTTAAAAATTAGTTTGCAAATAAATGATTAATAGAAATAAAAATAAGAATGTATTGGATTCTCATTAAGTTTTCTATTAATTTTAATTTCATAGTTAAAGTGGTATACATTTGTTAATATAGTACTTGTACTAGTTGTGACAATATACATACACATTTTTCATTTTCTACTTCTATATATTTTATTTTTTACAAAAAAATTTAAAATATAGATGTGTTTATATATGCATATTTTACATGTTAAGACAATCTCATGGGATATGTAGAAAGTGAGGAAGCATGATAACAACCCAAAATAGGTATTGTTGAAATTCATAAAATTTTGTTGTGAAGACAAGTAGCTCTTGGCAAAAGAAGATAAATCATTTTGCTATAACTTTTTATCTTTATTTATTTATTGTTAACCTACCTATATACTATCCAAAACATATCTTATTATCGATATAATCCTTGCACTTTGTTAGGATGAGAAACTAATTTGTAATATATAACCCTTGCACTTTGTTAGGATGGGAGACTAATTTGTAATTTACTTATAAAGTTTCTTTTAGAAATCTATCAAAATTCATTCTTGTATAATGATGTAGAAGGAAAGTACTCTCAAATATGCATAAATCAAAATTCAATATTACCTAAAAGGTCTAAGAAGGTGATATAAGGAGGAGATTAATATAGATGGAAAGGGAAATGGGGTAAGAGCATCAATTATTGTCTATTTATTGGAATGTGTAAATTAAAAATTCACTCAAATATATATATAGTCTAATAGCTATTTATTATTAAGCGAGAAAGGTTAGTAACTAGATCAATTGTACAATTTTATTGGTATCAACAGTGGATATTATTAGGGCATTTGTATTGGATCTGTTGTGCAATTTTTTAAATAGTTAAAACAAACTAGAGTAATGGGACAATAGGGAATATGTTTCAAACGATAGTTTGAAATAACCATTTTTTAACTCTTGTGCACATCATAGATTTGTTTTTACTATCTAGAAGCTAGAACAATAACTACAAATAATTAGATTCATGTGAAGATAATTCAAAAAATTGTTAAAATTAAATGTATAGTTTAATGTATGGTTTAAAAACTTAGATACACCAACTGTTAAATGAAGGTTTCTTTTAGAAACCTATCATGGTTTCTTTTAAAAATCAAATGTATAGTTTAACTATAATGAGTATTAATGCCCATTGTAGATGTTTGACTTATGTTTCACGTAAATGCTATTCTTTCCAAAAAGATTTGATAATCTTATTCTTCCTTCTGTCATTATTATGAATTCGTCATCCATGAAAATAAAGAAAGGTGTATTAAACGCTCGTAGGTTAGGCATTTTGTTTTTCAAAGAATAAAACTTTGCATGCTCTGCTCTGACTTTCATCCACTGTACAGTTGGTGGAGTATTGCTAGGCATATTCTCCCACTGGGATTACTCATTTTCTATTTACTCATAACTACCTTCAACAAGTCTGAAATACTCTTTATTCAGATACATTCAATAATTTGATGCCCTTATTTCTAATGTCTGCCCCACCATGGTATTCCAACATCCAAGGTTGAAAATTTTAGAGTTGGCCTACAAGATGCATCTTTATAATTGAAATGCATAATTTACCAAGTGATCAATCCTATGAATATCTTGTGTTATAAAGGTCTTATAAAGAATGTATTTTAAAATAAAAAACCATTATTATTAGTAAATAGTCATCTAGATGGTGATGAAGATTATACAATATAAAACTATTTTAGAATTAAAATAGTTAGGCAAGCCTACGTATGAATCTAGAATTGAATCGTGCCATCTAAATGGTGAGGAAGATTCTGTAATATAAAACAATATATTTCAAAACTAAAATAGTCTTACTGAACATAGGTAGAACTATAACTGAATCATGTCTTTGTTTTTGTACTGAATAGACTTTGAATGATTTTGTAAGATAGGTGTCTTCACCATATAGAGTAAAAAATAGATTATGATAAAATGCAGGGTATGCCATAGGGATTGGCACTATATGCCCAAGTATAGGTGGAGAGATCACAATGGGGGCCACAGATTGACTATAAGATGGCTCGTCAGGAGGTCTTGGAGCTTGGTCACTTGCCTTGGGATACGAGTGATCATGTGATAGATGTCAAGATGATTGATGATTATGCTGATTGGTTCTCTCGGAACCCATTTTTGAGGTTCATAGATCTGACAGAGTGAGTGCCAAGGATAGAGGAGGAGTCAGATGTTGATGGCGGGGATGGGGATGGAGGTGGGGGTGGGGGTGGTCAGAGATGAGGTTATCAGGGATGATGGGGTTAGTGAGCGGTTGCAGGAGGTAGAGTTATGATCCTAGTGATTGCTGTTGCACCCATTCCTCCTAGGGGTGGCGTTAGGATGAGGGGTGGTTGCCCTAGAGTTTGAGGTGTTGGTGTGGACAAGGTTTTGCATCAGGTTGTTTTAGATCCTGTAGCCACATGGGGCTGACATAGGGTCTGATATCAGAGGCAGGTGGATTCTCAGGTAGTTGCTGATGTTGATGCTCAGGCTGATCAGATTTTGCTAGATTAGGCATAGGGTATTCCAGCACAGGCTCCATAGGCTCCTACTTCTTCTACTATGCCATCCTCTTCAGTTCTTCCATCCTCTTCTTCTTTCATTCCATCTTTGTCCATTCCATCTTCTTCCATTCCATCATCTTCCATTCCATCTTCTTCCATGGCTCCACCTCAGGCTGCTCCATCCTAGGCTCCTCTATCATAGGCTCCTATAATCGCCTAAAATTGGGCTAATAGAACCTAAGGCCTTATTTGTCCTAATTTGAGATAATACCTTAATTATGTTAATTTGATCTTCGATTATTAACATAATTCATAAAATTCAATAAAATCAATTTAATCTCAATTCAAACATTTATCATCAAGGTATCAAGCAAAAACAAGTCAATTACCTCTATGCCCAATTAATTAAATCAATCCCATAAAATACATGGCTAGAGTAATTAATTAAAGGAAATAAATAAATCCCTCTCAAATTAGAAAACACAACAAACACACTTTGAAGCATTGAGATGTAGTCACATGGATCATGGATCAAGCTTGGATGCATCTCAACCACTCCTCATATATGCATATCAACCATCGAAAACCTTAAAATTCCTATAAAAGAAAGTTCTCAAATCGTCAATCGGTCCCAATTCCTTTGATTTTAGTACTAACTCTTTGATTTTGATAGTTAATTCATGCTTTCATGCTTTCAACTAGATTTCATATGCTCTTAGATAATTAGAAAACATCTCAATTGGGTTAATAGTAAAGAATTCATGATCTAATGGCTAATTGTGATGCATTCTCTAGTTTTAGCTTCATTCTTGCATAATCAATCTTGAATCTCTCATTTTGGCATTGCATTGTCACTGTTTAGGGTTATATCTTAGCGCAATCTCTAATCCTTTCCATACTTGTGCTAACTAGAGAGCAATAGGATGCCTTCAATTGTTTGTTTTTCTAAATTTGGTTTAAATCTCTCTAACAATTGATACAATGTCCTATTGAAGTGTTGTGTTGCAGATTTGCAGGTCCATAACTCACACACACATTTCTAGTGCCCACCATGGGGCTTAGCCCTAGATTTCTTATTTTTCTAGCTTTTTCTACTAATTTTTGCCATGTCTTTTTTTGCTAGGGATCGCGTACAGGAAATACGATCGCATCCAGGAAGAACTGTCATACCCTGCATTTTCTGGATCACTTCCGGGATTTCCTAGATTGAATATGACTAGGTATCATTTCTGGTTTATTTCAGGATCGCATCTAGTGATTTGGATCACATTTGGATAATATGGTCGCATATGGGAAATAGAATCGCATTTGGTTAAATCTAGGATCGCATCTAGGGAAATCTATTGAATTTTTAGTTTTGCTAACCCCTAATGAATTGGTTTGATGTTTCTGTGGTTTTAGACAACCTAACTGTGGTTTGCAGGACGAATGACAGAGACCGAAATGTTTCAAACTCATTATTACAGAGTATGGATGTAGATTGCATGATTTTGTTTTTTAGGCAAATTTTCTACTTTTGTTTGAATACATTGTGTATTTGTGTTCTATTAATATGGACTTACATGGATGAAAGTAAATTGAAAAATTCCTTGGCCTGACCAAGATAAGCTCCGAACTATTAACACCTCAGACCTCTCTTTATTGCAACGAAGATACGTGTATAGTGGCTCATGACTTATTTACTATTTGTATTTGATATTGATAAATACAAGATTGAAAGGATTAGAATTCATTCTTGTATAATAATGTAGAAGGAAAGTAGACTGAGAGAGTACTGTGAGACAGGCATGAATCAAAATTCAATATTACCTAAAAGGTCTAAGAAGGTGATGTATAAGAAGTATAAAAGGTGATGTATAAGAAGTAGATTAATATAGATGAAAAGGGAAATAGGGTAAGAGTATTAATTATTGTCTATTTATTGGAATGTGCTAACTAAAAGTTTACTTAAAATATATATTCTAACAGTTATTTATTATCGAGGAAAAAAGATTAGTAACTAGATCAATACTACAATTTTATTGGTATTAATAGTGGATATTATTTGGGCATTTGTATTAGATCTTTTGTGCAATTTTTTTAATGGTTAAAATGAACTAGTAATAGGGCAATAGGGAATATAACAGTTTGAAATGACCATTTTTACACTCTTGTGCACATCATAGATTCGTCTTAACTATCTAGAAGCCAAAATAGTAACTATAAGTAATTAAGTTCATAAAAAGATAATTCAAAAAAATTGTAAAAATCAAATATACGATTTAAAAACTTAGATACACGAACATGAAATTAACTATAATCTTATTCTTCCCTCTGTCATTATTATGAATTCGTCATCCATGAAAAGAAAGAAAGGTGTATTAAACGTTCGTAGGTCAGGCATTTTGTTTTTCAAAGAATAAAACTCCGCATCCTCTGCTTTGACTATCATCCACTGTACAGTTGGTGGAGTAATGCTGGGCATATTCTCGCACTGGGATTACTCTTTTTCTATTTAGTCATACCTACCTTGAACAAGTCTGAAACACTCTTTATTCAGATACATTCAATAATTTGATGCCCTTATTTCTAATGTCTGCCCCACCATGGTATTCCAACGTCCAAGGTTGAAAATTATAGAGTTGGCCTGCAAGATGCATCTTTATAATTGAAATGCATAATCTACCGAGTGATCAATCCTATGAATATCTTGTGTTATAAAGGTCTTATAAAGAATGTATTTTAAAATAAAAACCATTATTATCAGTAAATAGTCATCTAGATGGTGACGAAGATTATACAATATAAAACAACATATTTTAGAATTAAAATAGTTAGGCAAGCCTACGTATGAATCTAGAATTGAATCGTGTCATCTAAATGGTGAGGAAGATTCTGTAATATAAAACAATATATTTCAAAACTAAAATAGTCTTACTGAACATAGGTAGAACAATAAATGAATCATGTCTTTGTTTTTGTACTGAATAGGCATTGAATGATTTTGTAAGATAGGTGTCTTGACCATATAGAGTGAAAAATAGAGTATAATAAAAAGTAGTGATGAGTGTGTTTGATTCTTGTTAGTGAAATGTGCAATATGTTGGTTGGTTTAAAATATCATTGTTAGAATAGTTAATTTTTTAATATTAAAAATATAATAAAATTTGATGAAATTAGTTAATAGATTATAAATAAAATTGTTGAATTTTTTTGAAACTTTTATTTTTAAATGATGTTGAAATGTAAAATATAGAAATTTAATCTAACACAATTTAGAATTTTGTTGTTAATGTTAATCAAAGAGAAATAAAGTTTGAGGCATGATAAAACTAGCACATTAAATTTGAGCATGAATGTATTTAATTTTAAATTGATAAAAATTTCTAAAATTTGCATAAATATAACATATCTTGAGTAACTCATGAAGTAAACAGAATTATTCATTGTTCTTTATCAAATATTATTTGTTATTGTTAATTTTTATAGTATTTTACAAATTCACATGGTTTGTCATTCTTATGTCTTTAAAACTAATATATGTAAACTCTATTTAATTTGACAACATATTATTCATCCAAGTGATAGACCATTTATAGTACTTTCAAGCATGAAAAATGTTGTAAGAAAGAATGAAAAATCCTTCTACAAAATAAAGAATTCCATGGAAGAAGAGATATAGAGTTATAAAATATACAAGTCAACAAAGGGCAAAATGGGTCCTTTGGAGTGAGAATGACTAAAAAAGGGTAAATGTTTCCCCCATAATAGAAATACAAAAAGGGGGACCTGTTATGCTACTCGCAATGAAAGATGGAAAGGGAAATCATAGAATCATACTTGAAACAAAGAGCCCCCCAATAAGGTGGACCGCTAAGATCACATAATGCTAGGCAACATAATAGGAGAAGGGAATGGAAGTGCACCTTTTTTATATCAATAAAGTGTATAAGATATATTGTTAAGAAAATAAGACATATATCTAATAAATCTTGAAAAAATTATCTAAATTCAATCAACAAGAGAATGTTTATTGCCATGATGAAAAAGACAAAAGGAAATCACCATTATGAGATTTTTTATTCATTGAAAAATGTCAAAAAGGGATTTTTTTTTGGTATCGTACATAATTAAGTCTCCAAAATATCCTCTTAGCCAAATCCAAATAGTCATTAGAAGGACCCGAGTAACAACTTCTAGAGTTGGGAAAATAATTCTCAAACTAGAACATTGAGGTCATGAGGGAGAAGGATTAATTGGAGTTGAAGAAGAAGGAAATATGTTGGCTTGAGGTATAAATCCTATAGCATGTCTAATGAATTGCGTATGAGGATCTATAGGGACTTTTATACCTTTTCCATTAATTCCAAGACCTTGTCCACTATAACCTTGTTGAGAAGTAATGTCATGGCCCACATTGTAATTTTCCTTTAGTTGTGAAGGAGAAGGGCTTTCATCTTGAGGTTTTTGGAAATGTGTAGTATAAGGAGGAACACTAGGAGGATTGGTCTCTTTAGGGGGATTATGCATCCTACTACTATTCTCATCATCTTTAGGTTGGGAAGAAGAATTTTTATTAAGATATTCATCCTTGCTCAATGTTATCTTAGGGGATAAATCATCAAGGAAATGTTGAAAATCTAGATTATTGAAAATGCTTTGATAAAGAGAATAAGTTCTAGGAGATGGTAAAGAAGTGCATAAACTAGCCTCCTTAAGTTGTTCCATTAAGGTAGGTTTAGAAGGACAACATCTAGGATGCTCTAATGTGGGAGTAAGAGCAATGTCATCTCAAGATTCATCATTTTCAACAAAGAATCTTAATTAACACATTTCATGCATTTTGTTAAAAACCTTATGAGAAAATTACATAAAATATGGATAAAAGTCTTGAAAAAATGATTTGTAAGGATGGATAGTTACATTGTAAATTATCATCATTCCATATGCAAAATACCATGAAGAATTGCATACAATGAAATGCAAAAATGTATTATCTACTTTTTGTGAATGATAAAGAGAAGTTAGGAGAAATGTAATAATATGAGAGATAACACACTGGTCTAATTTAGTAAACTCCATCATGATGAAGGAAAACTACCCAAGTCAAATCTAATATATAATGCAATTCTAGGATGGCACATGTGGATTCAACACATATAGTAGAATGTGATAACATGATAACACCACTTAAAGTTGAAATGTTGCTAAAAGCTCCTATGTGGTCCCTAAGTGAGCTTAAGTAAAGTGCAATTAGTACCTATGTGTGAATTAAGCAAGGTAAAATACCTTAATTACACCAACAATTACCATTAAGGTTGTGTAAAATTTCACTTTCCACTTTCTTCACTTATTGATATTTTATATCCAAATATGGGTTCCATATAGATTTTGTGACTTATGAGTTAAAATAAATGAAATGATTCAATAGAACATTGGATAAAAGAGGTCACACATAATGAAAAAATATTTTTACTATGTGGATTTATTCCATCATAAGGTTCATTATTCCTAGTAATACTTGATTAGTTTTCTTCTTAATGAAGGTTTCTTTTAGAAATCTATCATGGTTCTCAGAAGAAAAATATTAAGGCATTGGCTAGGTTTTATTACTTGGTAACACATGAACTAATGGGAGAAAAGATAAAATATATTCACTAGATATTTTAATGTATATATTTTCTCCAACTTGTTTCAAAATATCAAAATTACTTTAGTTATCATTATTTGCGGAATAACTATGAAATATCATATTACTCTAATGTAAGTTATTGGACTCGTAATTAATTGTATAGCTCATGAAGTCTTTGTAAATCTATTCATTTTGACTATCAAATAATGAATAGTGCAACAAATTATTTTTAAATGATAATTTTATTTTATTTGTTGTCCCATTTTATAATATGACAATATTTCATATTTGATAGATTGTAGATATTGGAGCCAATTTTCTAGTTTGTTTATGTATTCGTGATTATTTAAAAAAATGAAATAGAGAATATGAGATATTATGATCAAAATAATTAGTAATAATATTTTCTTACTTTTCTTCAAATAATGTTCTTTATCTCTTTGTTTTTTGTATCAATTATAATGTGATGTCCTTCCTTGCAAGGACTTATTTTATTTTGAACTACGACTTTTATTCTTATTTACAATCTCTTCCTTAATTGGTAGTCTATATCTATTACAATTGATCATTAACTTAAGAATGATCTTCTCCTTTTCCTTTATTCAATTGGACGGAAATGTGATTTCTCATCATCTTTATTTCTTGTCCTAATGATCAACTTTCATTGATGGAGTGGTGTTTGTTTTCATGCAACATCATTTTCTTATGAAAAATTGTTTGTCTTGATTTGGGATTCTCTCTTATGCAAGAGGTGTGTATCCTTGATCACAAACTCTTTCTTATTTTAAAAATCTTGATCATTATAAACAAATTCTTTTGGTTGGGATATTATAGTGTTTCATACTTGATCAATAATCCCCTTTTCACCTAGAGATGGGGGAGGGGCTAAAAAGGTGAATTCATGTTCTCCTTCCCCTCTTTTTATTTTGAATATGTTATTTTTGTTCAAGAACTCCTCTTGGAGGTGGTTTTCATATAACCAATGTCTCTTCCTTCCAAGGGTCTCTTTCCACTTATTGCATGATATCCTTCTACACTAGTGTATGTGCAGGTGTTAGAATAACTGAGATGGGGGGTGAATCAGTTAGATCAGTTATCCTACAATCCCAAATACACAAATGTACCTTACAAAACAATTTCAAAAAATTATGTAGTTCGGTAACATAAAATATCAATCTGTCTATCCACTTTACCGATTACCAGTAATTATCCAAATTATGATTACTAACTAAATCAACTATGTAGTATGTAAAGTATGATAGAAAAAAAATCATAGAAAATAACACATAGGACAATGATTTAACGTGGAAACCCTACTAAGGGAAAAAAACACCTGGGACGGGTAACCCAAAATAATTCACTCTTCTAAAGTGAGCTTGGTAAAGAGCCAACCCTTTTAAAGGTTACAATACACACTGTTAGGTGTGACCTGGTTAGAGGATTGATCACTAATAGTTAAATTTTGACCAACATTCACTATGGGGTCAACAAGATAACACTTTACATTCAATGACTTTCATAGGGTAGTACAATAAGACTGCTAAGTCCACTCAGTTAAGAGATTTTCTGAATCAATGGTTAAACTGATACTGTACTTATCTAATTCAAATAAAACTCAATTGTAAATATTCAAATCTATGCTAAGCTCATAAAATCCTCTGATCATTTTAATCAATTCACTTCCTCAATATTTCTCAACTTACTTTCACTCGGTAAATAGTTCTCTAATGCTTGGTAATTTTTGTAGCTTGGTTCTTTCAATAACCAGTTTGATCAAGCATGCATGAATACAATCTTCATGCGAAATCTCCGTAGTCTCCTTTTGTTCGACATGTTTCAATAATGAAATTCATATCTCTTATATAGATAAGTAAATCATTTTCATATCATCCATCGGATTTTTCCTCTTAATCTCCTTCATCCATTTTGCCACTTAATCCTTCCTCGACAAATGTTTCATTAACACGTTTCAATCTCATCCTTTAGATATTATCTAAATTTTTTCAGCCATGGATCTCATAACTAACTTCATCCTTAACCTCTAAATCATAACAATTTCTAGCTAATCAAATTCAATCATCTATTCTTAGCATTTAATGTTTTCATCCATACTCGGGCAATATAGAAATGTGTCGGTGATAACTCTAGTTTGGTTATACTATCACTCGGTATACACTGCACTAGCTCGGTGTATATAGAAATCATTCAATTACTGACCACATTGACTTGTTCAAATTTAAATCTCTTCTTCATAATAGATTAATGTAACATGCTCAAGTAAACAATATAAAGCCATAGACTCATCAATAAGTTACCCAATGTTTACCTTATCCTTATTTGTCATATCCATCTTTTTCTCATGTAGATATCTCAGTTCTTCATCTTTTCTTCCTTCAATAGATATTCAGATGTTTGTAACTATCATGATAAGTACTGTCAAAACTAGTTGACATCAATGACAACATATTGACTGATTTAGTCATCTTACATATCATTTCAGTAGCTCGATGATCTCTAATCACTATTTCTTTAGTTCATCAGACATTCAATTAGTTGTTATTCATCAATCTCTACCTTTGGCATTGATCGCAACATAAGAAATATGAAAATATGCCATACACATACCAAACATGTATTCTACAACTATGTAAGTAAATGTTGTAGCTCAGTTAGCTCTCCCTTGCTTGATATTTAATATGTTTAATCACTACAAAATCAAACAACATTACATGCAGACTCTCCCTGTGGATTTGATCTTTTCAGTTCTCAGATTCTATGTTCTCAGCAACAGATATTCCAATATGAAGTCTCTTTCTCTTTCTATGTTCTCACTAACTAATTTTTCATATGCATTCTCTCTCTGATCTTCTCTCCCTTTGACAACAATGCTAAAGAAAATATACAAACAACTCTTCAGTAGCCAAGTAATTCTCTGTTGTTTGGTTCATATTAGGTACCTTTTGTGTACTGATAAAAAAAATTTTGTTTCCAACTTCTACAATCTTTCACAAGCTTAGAAAAACTAAAGTGTGAGCTATTTGCATCAACATCAATGATCTTCTGATAAGTATAGGTTGATGTAACCTACTGATCACCTCAGTGACCAATAAATAGGGGACAGACCCCAAGTCTAGTCCTCAAGTATTCAAATGTGTCATTCTGTAAAGGTTTGGTAAATATATTAGCAAGTTGTTCTTTAGATGTTACAAATTCTAATTTCACCTACTTCTCTTGAACTTGTTCCCTTAATTAGTGATACTTAATAGATATATGCTTTGTTTTTTAATGCATCACATGATTTTTGGAAATATTTATGGCACTAGTGTTGTCACAATATATAATCATCAGGTCAGTGATTACCTCATTCATCCCTTCCAACACGTGTTTAATTGAAGTAATACTTGAACAGTTTGCAGTAGCAGCAACATACTCTGCTTTAGCAGTAGACTGAGAAATGCATGCTTGTTTCTTGCTTATCCAAGTCACAAGCCTTTCCCCTAAAAAGAATGCTCCACTGATTGTGCTCTTATGGTCATCTATGTTTCCAACCCAATCTGCATCGGTGTAAACTCACAGTTCAAATTTGCCTTCCATTGTGTACCATAAACCATAGTATTCTATCTTCTTCAAGTATCTCAAAATTCTTTTAACTACAACCATATGTGAATCTTTAGGATTGGCAGAAAATCTTGCCACAATCCCAACTACATGTGGAATATCAAACCTACTGTGTACAACATACATCAGTTTTCCAATCATAGATTAGTACAATGTCTAATTTACTTATGTAGATTCATCATCTGTTGTCAACTTACATCTAGTTACCGTCAATGTTCCTACTGGTTTTGCATCTTCCATGCCAAAAGTTTTTAACACTTCTTTGATGAATTTTGATTGAGTGATGAAAATCCCACCATTCTGTTGTATAATCTGCAAACCTAGAAAGAATTTAATCTCTCCAAATATTGACATCTCAAATTCCTTTCTCATTTCATCAACAAAATATTTGCAAATAAGATCTTCTGCACCAAAGATTATATCATCAACAAATATTTCAGCAATCAAAATATTATCATCAGATTCTCCTTTCATGTACAAATTATTGTTTTCACTAGTTCTTACAAAGCCAATACTGATAAGATAAGCATGTAGTCTTTCATACCATGCCCTCAATGCTTGCTTCAATCTATATAAATCTTTTTGCAGTTTACATACCATGCTCTTCTGATTCAGATCAACAAACCCTTTCAGTTGTTCTATGTAGACCTCCTCCTCAAGAATTCCATTCAGAAAAGCTGATTTCACATCTATTTGATATACTTTGAATCCCTTATGTGCTGCATATGAATGTAATAAATGAACTCCTTCAAGTCTAGCAATAGGTGCAAAGGTTTCACCATAATCAATACCTTCTTCTTGTGCATATCCCTTGCATACAAGTCTTGCCTTATTCCTAGTAACCTCACCATTTTCATTTAATTAATTATTCCTGAAAATCCACTTAGTACCAATAATATTTTTATCTTTTGGTCTGGGTACTAATGTCCATGTCTTATTTGTCTCAATCTGTTCAATTTCCTCATTCATAGCATTAATCCATTCCTCATTTTCAAGTGCATCCCTAACATTCTTAGGTTCAAACTCACAAACTAAGTATGTGTTTTGTCTTTACTTACTTCGGGTCACCATGTCAAATTTCTTATCTCTAATGATTTGATTCTTTGGATGGTGTCCTCTAGCAAATCTTGCTATCACTTGATCTCTTATCTACTCATCATTTGGTTTATGTTCATTTTCTTGCTCGATAGCTTCTTCCCTATTTTTGGTAGCATTTTCTTGATGCTTGGTAGGCTTAGCTTGTGGCTTCAGTAGATACGCTAGATCTTCAACATAAGTAAACCTACCATAGTCTTCTGGTTCCTTCATTCTTTCTTCATCATTCTTTTCAACAAACTCATCAATTCTTACATTAGCACTTTGTATCATTTTATTAGTAGCCTTGTTCAAACATTTATAAGCTTTACTCTTAGTAGAATATCTTAAAAATATTATTTCATCACATTTAGAGTCAAATTTACCATTCCTATCATCTTTCAAAATATAACTCTTACTACCAAAGATTCTGAAGTAACTTACACTCGGTGTGTATCCAAACCATAACTTGTAAGGTGTCTTGTTTGTGTCTTTCTTCAGTTGAACTTGATTCAGGGTCTATACTATTGTGCTAACTACCTCTCTCCAGTACATTTGTGCAACATTTTTCTCAATCATCAATGTTCTAGCACAATCAACAATAGATCAGTTCCTCCTTTCAGCAATTCCATTATGTTGCGGTGTTCTAGGTGTAGAAACCTGCCTTTTGATTCCATGCTCATTACAAAAATTAGTGAATTCATCAAAAAAAAACTCACCTCCTCTATCAGATCTTAAGTATTTCAATTCTTTTCCAGTTTGTTTTTCAACTTTAGCCTTATACCATTTAAACAATTTGAATGCCTTGGATTTTTCTTTCAAGAACATTAAGTTGTCATCATCCTAGAATAGTCATCAAAAAATAAAATAAAGTATTTATCACCATAGTATCTTTGAGTTCTCATAGGACCACATAAGCTAGTGTGTACCAACTCAAAAATACCTTTAGATGAATAGTCCTTACTTTTAAAACTAGATTTGGTCATATTTCCTTTCTGACATTGATGGCACATAACATGTTCAGATTTGGTTAGACTCAAAAATCCTCTAACTTTTCTCTTTCTACTGATCTTAATCATGTTATCAAAACTTACATGACATAACCTCTTATGCCATAACCATGCATCTTCATTTTTCACCAATAAACAAGAAGTTTCAACATTGTCAAGATAGAATAAATTACCTTTTGATTGTCCTCCATTACCAACAAGCATTCCATTTTCATCATAGATTTTCACCTTCTTTCTTTCAAATGCAACTCAGTGACCTGAGTTATTTAGTTGTGCTACACTCAACAAATTGTAGTTAAGTCCTTTTACCCAATATGAATTATCACATCTAATTCTATCATTCAATAAAATAGACCATTTTCCTTTTACAATACAAGGTGTGTCATTTCCCATTTTCACTGATCCTCCATTATAATGCTCAAGATGATCAAACTTATCTTCATCACCAGTCATGTGATGTGTACAACCACTATCAATGATCCAAGTATCATTCTTACTAACTTTAGAAATAAGTGTTGTTTCGACATACCTTTCCTCCTCTTTTAAATCATCTTTCATTGCAAAAAATACTTATTCAATATTATCATCAGTGTCGGTGTCGGTGTCACCTTCTCCAACAAGGTTTAACATGTATTTTTCCCTTTATCTTTGTAATCTCAGTTGTTTCTGATGTAGTGTTAGTTTCCTCTATTATTCCTTTTGCCAAACTTTCCATCACCAAATCAGTCTTTATCTTCTTCTTTTCTGTTAGGACATCTAGCGGCAATATGGCCAACTTCTTTACAATTAAAACAAGCTAAAGGTAACTTTCCCTTATATCTTCCTTTACCTTTCTGCAATCTCTAGGCCATAAGTGCTTCAAGCTCACCAATCTCATCTTTAGTATTACTATCACTTTCATTCTTTATATTATGCTTACTGCTAGATTTACCAATCTTAAGAGATGACATAAAAGAAGACTCAATACTCAGTACAACACTATTGTCAAAATTATTCAGCTCAAAAGTTGTTAACTTTCCAATCAGACTATCAAGAGTAAGAGTGCTATTAGGTGCAGACCTCATTTCGTGAATAGAAGATATTCTGATTGCATAGATAGGAAACAAGGTTCTCAGTATCTTACTTACCACAACATCTTCATCAATAGTACCTCCTGCTCATCAAATAGTATTTACTACCTATTTGATTCAACTTGAATATTGTGTGATGTTATCTCCTTCTTTCATCTTCATCTCATAAAATCTACCTCTCAAGCTTTCATCTCTAGCTCTCATCACATTCACATCACCACCATGAACTAGAGAAAGTTTCTCCCACATTTTCTTCATTGTAGTGTATCCTTATCATCCTTAAATTTAGCATCAAATAGAGCAAAAACAATCTCTATCATAGTAATATTGTGTTCATGTCAGTCTCTCAATTGTTCAAGGTTCAAAGGTCCAACAATCAATTGTAAGTAGCCATTGTGAAGTAAAGTTATAGTAGATTCTCTGATTCCAAATATCTGAATTCTAATCTGACTTTTCCATGTGGTAGAGTTATCTTTGTTCAGCTTTGACACTTCCCTCTTATACATCTTGTAATCTTTCTACTCAAGTCCTTAAAATTTCTTTCAAGCAACCAATACGCTCTGATAGGTCAATTGTTAGAATAACTAAGAGAGGGGGTGAATCAGTTAGATCAATTATCCTATAGTCCCAAATACACAAATGTACCTTACAAAACAATTTCAACAAATTTTGTAGCTCAGTAACATAAAATATCAATCTGTCTATCCACTTTACTGATTACCACTAATTATCCAAACTCTGATTACTGACTAAATCAACTATGCAGTATGTAAAGTATGATAGAAAAAAAATCATAACAAATAACACATAACATAATGATTTAACATGGAAAACCTGCCAAGGCAAAACCACCTAGGACCGGTAACCCAAAATAATTCACTCTTCTGAAGTGAGCTCAGTAAAGAGCCAACCATGTTAAAGGTTATAATACACACTGTTAGGTGTGACCTGGTTCGAGGATTTATCACTAACAGTTAACTTTTGACTAGCATTCACTATGGGGTCAGCAAGATAACACTTTACATTCAATGAATGTCATAGGGCAGTACAATAAGACTGTTAAGTCCACTTGGTTAAGAGATTTTCTGAATCAATGGTTAAACTGATACAGTATTGATCTAATTCAAATACAACTCAGTTGCAAATATTCAAGTCTATTGTAAGCTCATAAAATCCTCTGATCATTAATCAATTCACTTCCTCAATATTTCTCAACTTACTTTCACTCAGTAAATAGTTCTCTGATGCTCGGTAATGTCTATAGCTTGGTTCTTTCAATAATTAGTTTTATCAGGCATGCATGAATACAATCTTCACGCGAAATCTTTGTAGTCTCCTTTTGTCTGGCATGTTTCAATAATGAAACTCATATCTCTTATATAGACAAGTAAATAATTTTCATATCAGCCATCAAATTTTGCCTCTTAATCTCCTTTGTCCATTTTTCTGCTTAATCCTTCCTTGGTAGATGTGCGATTAACACATTTCAGTCTCATCCTTTAGATCTTATCTAAATTTTGTCAGTCATGGATCTCATAACTAACTTCATCCTTAACCTCTAAATGATAACAATTTCCAGCTCATCAAATTTAGTCAGCTAATCTTATCATTTAATGTTTTCATCCATACTCGATCAATATCAAAATGTGTCGGTGTTAACTAGCTTAGTTATACTGTCACTTGGTATACACTGCACTAGCTCGGTATATAGAAATCTTCAATTACCAACCACATTGACTTGTTTAGATTCAAATCTCATCTTGATAATAGATTAATGTAACATGCTCAAGTCAACAATATAAAGCCGTAGACTCATCAATAAGTTACCCAATTTTTACCTTATCCTTATCTGTCATATCCATCTTTTTCTCATGTAGATATCTCAGTTCATTTTTTCTTCCTTCAACAGATATTCAGATGTTTGTAACTATCATAATAAGTACTGTAAAAACTAGTTGACATCAATGACAACATATTGACTGATCTAATCATCTTACATATAATTTTAGTAGCTTGGTGGTCTCTAATCACTATTTTTTCAGTTCATTAGATATTCAATTAGTTATTTGTGGTTGTAGTTACTATCTTTCCTTGGCTCTAGAAATAGTTATACCTATTTTGCTAAAGTTATGCATACATTGTTTCTTAAAGGGATACCTCCTTTGAGTTGAAAGTAGGTATCCTTGTTCTTCTTTTCATTAATATTTCACCAAAGTCTTACGTTTCCATATTAAGGATGAGGGATTACATGCACCCTCTTTGTGTAATATATGGGAGATTTCTTGATATTTTTGCACCACTGTGTGATCCTTTTGTGTCCCTCTATGATTCTTTTGCACCCCTATGCATTATCCACCCCTAAACAATTTTTAGTAGATTTCCCTAGAGACAATTCTTTCCTTGGTAATCCTTTTGTATCATTTACATCATTTTAACTTTTATATATTTCATTAGAGATGATGTTTCTTTGGTTATATTTTTACACTGAGCACCAATTTGTGGATTTCCTTACATCCTTTGAGGTGGGATTGATTATCATAATACAATTTACTACATTATTGATTCCATCTTTGTATTGAGTTCTCCTTTTGGGATGAGTGGTACTAGAATGAATTCATGGTCTCTCTCTCCTCTATGATCTCATATATTTTCTATTAGGTTGGAACATTGAGTTTTGTCTTGTCCTGTGTGCATGCTCTCGAACTTTCCATGTGACCACTTGTGCTTTTTCAATATCTTTCCAAACATGATACTATTGGTTGGGATATTTTCTCTATCGAGGTTCCTTCAACTAGTTAATTTGAAGTTTTTTTTAGTACTAAACCCTTTTTGTTGGTGTCTTAAATTGTAGTTTGTCTATGTTTTTCCTTTTTTCTAATTTTGTTGTGTTCCCTTAGACATGGTTGTGGTAGTTGATATATTTCATTTGGGGGCTTGTTCACTTAAATATAATGATGTCTTATCTCCTCGTAGCTTTGTCCACAATCATATCTATATTTCTCTCTCTTTCTCCTACTTTACCATGAGAATCAGGTTTACTTATACTCCCACTAAGGTGGGGGATAAATGAAGCATCCTAAAATTGCATCACTATGTAATTATGAATTTATCCTATTCCTATTTTAGCATACATGAGATACCACATTAATTTTTGGTACTCCAGCCCCTATTCCACCTATCATTCTATCATACCCACTCTAGTTCCAGGACCTCTGGACCAAATTTTGAGACCTTTTGGTGGGACCAAGTCATCCCAGATGACTGGTCCATGATGTTTTCCTCAAAATTTAAATCAGGAGCAAGGCTCAATGGTTGAGCAAGAAATCAAAAATCTCATCATCCCTCTTCAAGTTTTGAGCTATGAGATGGTTGTGAGAGATATATAAGAGACCTACCTCTCCTCATTTGTGAAACTAAGAAATAAGAATAAAAACCAAGAATTCATGATAGAAAGCATTCACAACTACAAGAAAGCATAGGAAGATGCCAAGGGAAAGATCAAGATCTATGTCATTTCAAGCATTCTAAGGCATTTACAAAGAAACCTTCTCCATTATAGAAATCCCCCCTCCCTAATTGAATAACAAGTAGAGGAGTCCACAATCAATGAATATGATCATAGAAAAACCATTCCATTCAAGCATTCAAGTCTTCATGCATCCAAGAAATTCTTATTCTCCATTCAAAGCATTATGACAAACTAAAAATATTCATGACGCAAGGCATTTCTTTCATGATTTTTTTTTAGGTTTTTGTGTGGATTCAATCTATTACATTGATCAACACTTGTAATTATATTCAAAGAAGAATTACAACATCAAGGTATAAGGTAATTCATGTTTTAGATCTAGCTTCTACAAGTTACATCAACAAACTTTCCTTTCAAGAGTATTTATTTCAATTTTAATATAAATTCCTCTATTGGAGTTTAATTAAGGAAAACCCCTCTCTATACAATACTTTACCTCTTTTCTATGTGTAGGAATAGGTGGCCCCAATTTTGTAACCATGGCTATAAAGTACATGTCCTCGACTACAATTTGAGACTAAATAAAAAAAAAAGTTCATGGATAGTGTCATACCAAAATACTTGGTCCTAGAGATAGTAATTCTATATAACTTGGTCCCTCCAATTCCCCTCCAATCAGATCTGCATGCTAGTTACTATCTCTAAGTTCTAATTTTTATAGAAAAATTTGTCAATCTAATTTTTGTTAGTTTATGTTTTCCAAGAGTCAATATCCTTCCCTATTTTTTCTGAAATATTGCATTCATCATTCCATTCCCATATCCTATTTAAGTGAAGGATCATTGTACTCTTTTAGTACTTGGGACCTTCTTGAGCAGGTAGCAGGTCATTTCCTTCTGAATGTGACTAAAGAAATAGGACCACTACACCACATATATTCATATTTCTTATGTTCCACCACTTTTAGTGCACTTATAATTTTATCACTCTCCACCTTTGTTGCACATACTTTGTTATACATTGGTGAATGACCCACCTCTGGTGAACATGTGATTTCACCTTAGATGGGTGATAAGTTGGCTCTTGATTATCATGTAATGAGATAATGACACTTGTCATAATCCAATTCATTCCTTTGTACTCACCTTGTCTATATAACCAAGGGTTATCCTATATAATTTTCATTCAACTTGATTCTAGTTGAGTCAATTGATTGATTTGATCAATTCTATTTCATTTTTGGTGTATTTTTGTCATATTCATTAAATCTTTTGTTATTGTGCTTTCCATTTCCTCTAGATCTTGGGTGGCCATCTCCATAGCCAAATCTTACGATTATCCTGATGTCCTTTATGATGAAAACATGATTTTTTTGGTATGAAAAAGGTGTTTTACATAGATAGTTCATCATCTAGGGACTATTTGCACTAGTTACTATTCTAGTCACCAATGTACTCAATCCTCAAAGATCACTAAACCAAAATATACCTTTCACAAAAAGGCATCAAGAGAAAAATATTTCCTAACTATGAGCATAATGGATTAGACTGATGTTGAAATTCACATCATAATATGTACAAAATTTGTTGTCTTTCTTATATATACAAGGTGAGAGATAAGAATAGACAATATTATGACAAGTGTCTTAATCCCATGAAATTAGACAATTAGCACATAAATAATATATGACACAAGAAGTAAATGAAATAAGATAAGATAAAATGTAGTTCCAACTAATACTTCTAGAAAGCCCCTTAAGATCTAAGTAAACTAAAACATGAATAGGAAGTCTACAAGTGAATTAGTTAGGTAAAATACCATATTAATACCAATATCCCCTCAATTGCAACATGGAAAGTAGCAAACAAATGCAAATTATGAAAAACATAACAATGATTATGATCATGGGTACTGACTATTGGATCATGTTAGTTACCAAAAAAATACCACCAAGTGGTGGATGGGGAACTAAGAACCCAACAAGGATAATATCTATATAATAAATTACCTCTTAATAGAAAGAAAAGAAGAAGATTGTGTAGGCCCCCTCACAATAAGCAATAAGTAATCTCCAAAAATGGTGAATTTCAAGAAGATAAATATGATCCAATATAGGTACAAAAACCTTGTCTTCTTTTGGGAAGAAACAAGAACAAGTCAAAATAAAAGAATGCTTCCCGTTCCTAATAAGAATCAATAGGAAGTATAGTCCACATGTATAAATATTTGTGCCTTTGAAATTTGTTCATGTGTCACCATGTCCATGGTAGATGATGATGTCAAAATAAAAATAGATACATAACCCAACGAGAGATGAATATGAAAAGCAAAGGACAAGCACTAACTGATTTTTAAGTAGATCCAAAGGTAATGATGATTGGTAGGATTAAGAAACCATCTACCTTGTAAATCCTATGTCATGGTTTCAACATCCTTGAAAAGCACCATAAGGCACTTAGGGTGCATTGGAAAAATATTTTGTAATGTTTATTCTCACTATAGTATATACACGCATAAGGGGTGATGGTTTCCACTAGTATAAGGTGGGTTGTGAATACAATTAATTAATATTATTTGCCTCTAATGTGGATGCCTAAAATGAGATAAAATTAATGACATGTGAAGAGAAAAATGAATGGCCTTTGGGATTCTCCAAGTGGTAATTTGGAAGAGGCAACCAATGTGTCTCAAAGTTATATCATTTATTATATTTATTTTCATAATTATCTTTCATGTTTGAATGCCCAAGTTGAAGGAAAAAATTGGAGCCAAAATCATTGTCCTTTTGCATCTCATTGAGGCAATTCAAGGGCTAGGGATTTTTGTATGCCTAATTTTGTGGGTTGGAGCTATTTTTGTTCTATATTAACAACTCCTTCAATGTAGAATTTGAAAGAGAAGCAATTAAAAGTAGAGTTACTTTGTAGTCAACAAGAAAAGATGATAGAATAGAGGTTGTTCACGGGTGAATAGGTGCTTTTATAGAGGACAATTGAAGTGAATGTATTGTAAACACATTCATCTGTTGATTACGTACACTTGGCCCCTTTTATTGGTGCATTTTTTCTCATCTTTTCTCCACATAAATATTACATTATGTGATGCTCTTATGTTGCTGATTTGTGCCTCATTGTTGCTATCATGGAATGAAGCTAAGAATTATTTATTGTTAATATAAGTTTGCAAAAAGTAATATTTTAATAATCATGATATGATGGCTGTTTTTTATCACCATAGCAAAAATTGATATAATTATGGTAATTCTATAGTAAGGGAACTTATTTTCATATTTGAATATGAGTATATTTTACATATTATAGTAGATTAAGCCTACTATCTCATCTTGTGATTGATTATTTGGACACAAATTGAATATCACAACCTTTGGTATTAGAACTTGTATATTTATCAATAATCATACTTTTTCCCCTATTCATTTTTAATATTTTTGTGTTCCTTATGCATTCCTAGGTTCTCTTGCTACTCCATAAAGTCTATAATATTTGAGTTATTGTAGCATACCTTTGGTTTTCTCACTGGCCTAGACATTTATGCATTTTGGAGGATGATAATAGGAGATATGGTTTCCAAGGACGCTAGTGCCCAAAATGGACACTAGTGTTCCTAGAGAATGTCATCACATCCTCTAGGTGTGCATGTATCCTAGTTTGGCACCCAAGTCCATTATGAGTGCCCTAACCTTGAGAAAGTGTTTGATAGAGTTTTAGAGCCCTCAAGGGGTAGTTTGACCTCATTAGAGATGCTTATTAGGGCTTGAAACTTTTAGGGAACCTTTAAGGTGAACCATATGTGTCTCGAGTGAGTTTGATTGATTTCAATGATATCAATTTGTTTGTTTGTGCTTGCTAGAGGTTGATCATCACACCTAGGTCCTAGGAGAAGGCCTAGTTTGCCTAATGGAGTCTTCTAATGTATTGAGGAGTCTTGTGTGAGATACAATAATTTATAGACCATGATTAATGTGTATTGAGTCTTCCTAATGCTTGGTGGAAATTTAGTGGTTAAGTCTCCTAATTGTGTGTTGTTACATGTTGACAAGTTGTCCCAATTTTGACGTTTGGGCTATTAAACTTATATAAGTTGTTGATGCAGGAGCATCTCAAGTCCTTGGCAATCCTGTGTCACCAAAAACATGTTTGTGTTTTCCTATGTTTCTTAGTTCCTACTTTGACTAAGTTGGTCTGGTGTTGCTAGGTTTCCCTTTTTAACAGGGGTTGGTCGGTTATCTCTCTGGCGCTCGGTTAATTCCCTAGTGCTCGGTGATGCTTGTCTGGTGCTCGGTTATCCTTTCTTACTGAGTTGTTTATTTTAGTTTCCTGTTGAGGCTGACTCTTGAAATTAATTATGGTCATAGATTTAATGCTGGAATCTATCATTGGGAAGCATGTGGACCCAAATCTGGTCATTCATTCTATTGATGGTGGATCTAAAGGCCGACTTGTTTGGTAGCCTCTTGTATATAATGTAATCTTAGTTTATAGTTTTATAACATCAGTTAGGACATCAGAGATAGAAGTTAGAAGATAGAAGATTGTTTCAAATCCTCACTTGTTGGAGGACTTTTGTACTTGAATTGTAATATCTAGCCTAAACTGAGAAGGCCTTATAGCCCGACATGTATGAATCAATTGGAATAAATATATGAAGTGATCTACATTCTCTCTCTCACTTGTGTGTTTGTGGCTTCCGCGTGTGATCTCTACAAGGTGGATCTAGTTAGGGTGTGCCTTTGGCCCCTATCCCTATCCTCTCTTGTGTCAGGTGGTATTAGAGCAAGGTAAGATCTGGATCTAGGTTTGCAAATCTAGGTTTGAGGGTTCCTTCTTGTCAAATCCTAGTTGATTTGTTGTGGGGTAGCAAATTGTGATCTGGCCTACAATTGTAGAGGTTTTCAAGATGGTTCGTGGGAGGCAAGTTGCAGATCCAAGATTGGCCCAAACATGTTGAGACAACTTGATGCTAGATTAGAAGTTGTTCAAATAGCCTAGTGAAAAGGAAGACATCTTCAAGATGTTAGTGATGATGAAATTGAGGAAGAATAAGTTGATGTAGAACCTGCACCGGTGATGGATCAAGGTGAGGAAAGATTGTTGAAAGCTTTAACAAATATGAAGTCTACACCACACTTTAATCCTCTTGATTATAGTGGAAAATTTGATTCTAATGAATTGGTGGACTGGATCACTAAGATGGAAAAGCACTTTGAATATGAAAATGTCCCTAAGGAAAAGAAGGTGAAAATTGCAAGCACAAAGTTGAAAAGTCATGCATCCTTGTGGTGGGAACATCTGCAGTTGGACCGAAAGAGGAAAGGCAAAGAAAAAATTAAGGTATGGAATAAGATGGTGAATAAATTGAAAGGAAAGTTCTTACCATGTGATTATCAGATTAACCTAGTTAGGCGAATGCAAACTTTGAGGCAAGAAGATAGCTCGGTAAAAGAGTATACTGAGGAATTCTATAGATTAGATATTTGATCTAGACATGATGAAGATGATGTGGAAAGAATTGCTAGGTACTTGAATGGATTGAGAATTTCCATCCAAGAAGAAATCAGTTTGGTCAAATTGGAGAACATTGAAGAAGCTTATCAATTTGCATTGAAAGCCAAGGAGAAATTGAAAATGAGACATGAGAAAAGACAAAGAGGTAGAGGTGGTAGATTCCCAAGACAAAGAGGTAGATCTTATGGTGAAAATAGTAGATCTAAACCAGAAAAGCTGAATCTGGATAAAGGCAAGAAAGAGTGGACAGGTGAAAGTTCATCTAGAGGAAGAGGCAATAACTACCAAGGTGTTTATAATAGGGGTGGTTTCTGAGGAACTTGTTACAATTATGGAGAAGGACATAGATCATTTGAGTGTACACATGCAAGTAAGAATGTCAGTAGTAGTAGAAATGCTTTGGTACAAGAAGAGTCACCGAATGAACCTAAGAAGAAAAAGAACTTGATGGTAACGAGAGAACTTTGGAATGAAAGTAATAAGGTAGATCCGGTAAGGAAAAGTTTGTTCAAGACCAGATGCAGAGTTTTTGATGAAGTTTGGAAGGTAATCATTGACAGTGGTAGCTTGAAGAACTTGGCATCTAAGGAAATGGTTACAAAGTTGCAGTAGAAAAGGTTGGAACATTTGAAGCCCTATCAGATTTCATGGATCAAAGATGAGCATACACTCTTGGTAATTGAACAATGTTATGTGAATTTGAAAATTGGAAAATACTATGATAAGGTGTTATGTGATATCATGCCTATGGATTGTTGTCATAATTCATTGGGTAGACCTTGGCAATATGATAGACATGCATTGATCATTGCATGGATCTAATCCATGGAGCTAGTTTACCGAATAAGACACCACATTGGTTGACACCTACCAAGAATCAAGAATTGAACCGACAGATTCAAGAATTGTTGCAGAAAGGTTTGATCTGTGAAAGTTTGAGTCCTTGTGTAGTACCTATTGTATTGGAACCTAAGAAGAATAGAGAATGAAAAATGTGTACTGATTCCAGAGCAATCAAGAAGATAACAATGAAATATAGGTTCCTATACCAAGAATGGATGACATAATGAACAGTTTGACTGGAGAAAAGTATTTTACCAAAATTGACTTGAAAAGTGGATTTCATCATATTAGAATTAGAGAAGGTGATGAATGGAAGACTTCTTTTAAGACAAAAGAAGATTTGTATGAGTGGTTGGTTATGCCTTTTGGTTTAACTAATGCACCGAGTACTTTTATGAGGTCGATGAATGAAGTTTTGAAGAAATTCTTAGGTAAATTTGTGATTGTATACCTAGATGATATTATAATATTCAGTAAGACTAGGGAAGAGCATTTGTTGCATGTTAAACAAGTATTGTAGAGGTTGAAAGAAGAAAAGTTCTTGATAAATCTGAAAAAGTGTTCTTTCATGATAGAGGAGATTGTGTATTTGGGATTTGTGATTTTAGCTGATGGTTTGAAAATGGATCCTGAAAAGGTTGAAGCTATTTTGAATTGGCCTTTATGTGAGAATGCTAGTGAGGTAAGATCATTTCATGGTTTGGCAAGTTTTTACTGAAAGTTCATTAGGAATTCAATTCATTTTTTAATGCTATGATTGAGACTATGAGAGGAGATAAAAGATAATTCAAGTGGACACGTGGAGCTGATAAAATTTTTGAGACTCTGAAGTAGAAGGTTGTTGAATTACCTATATTAGCATTTCCTAATTTCAATAAGGTATTTCAAATAGAATATGATGCAAGTGGAAGTGCAATAGGAGCTGTGTTGAGTTAAGAAGGTGAACCTGTTGCTTTCTTTAGTGAAAAGTTGAATGATGCAAAAAGGAAATATTTTGTGTATGATCAAGAATTCTATGCTATTGTTCAAGCCCTAAAGTAATGGAGACATTATTTGATAACAAGTGAATTTGTGTTGTATACCGATCATAAAGCTTTACAATATTTGGGTTGTTAGAATAAGTTGGATCAAATACATATGAAATGGGTCGAATATTTGTAGAGTTATACATTTGTGAAAAAGCATAAGAGTGGAGTCACTAACCGAGTTGCTAATGCATTGAGTAGAAGAAGATCCTTGATGACTGAGATGAAAATTGAAGTTCTTGGTTTTGATGACATGAGAGATTCTTATGAATTTGATCATGATTTTTCTGAGCCATGGAGAAAGTGCAGAGCACCTATTCAAGATCAATCGAGTACTAAATGGGAATAATATTTCATTCAAGGAGGTATGTTGTTTAAAGGTATTTAGTTATTTATACTGAGAGGATCAATGAGAACTAATTTAATAAAGGAGAAACATAGTAGTGGTTTTCTTGGACACTTTGGTGTTGACAAGTCATTGAATTTTCTTAAGGAGAAATACCTTTGGCCCCAGTTGTATAAGGATGTTCAGAAATTTGTGAAAAGTTGTGGAATTTGTCAAGTTGCAAAAGGAGTAAGTCAAAATACTAGATTGTATACACTGATTTCTAATCCTGAGAAACCTTGGGTTGATATCAATATGGATTTTTTTCTTGGCTTACCGAAGACAATAAGAGGTAATGATTCTATATTTGTTGTTGTGGATACATTTTCAAAAATGACACATTTTATACCTTGTAGAAAGACATCATATGCAATACATATAGAAGATATTTTCTTTAAGGAAATTGTCAGATTGCATGGATTACCGAGGAGTATCATCTCTAACCAAGACAATAAATTTGTTGGATACTTTTGGAAGATCCTTTGGAGAAATTTTGGCACCAAGTTGAGATATAATTCTACATTTCACCCACAGACCGATGGATAGATAGAAGTTGTGAATAGAAGCTTGGGTAATCTTTTGAGATGCTTAGTTGGAGACACACCGAGTAATTAGGATTCTGTGTTGGCACAAGCAGAGTTTGCATACAATAATTCAGTGAATAGGAGTACTGGGAAAATACCTTTTGAGATTGTAAATGACATACAACCGAGAGGTATATCAGATTTGATGGATATTGCTGATGAAGAAAAGAGAAGTGTTGGAGTAAAGTTTGCTGAGTACATGAAGACATTGCATGAAGATGTGAAACATAAGTTGGAGAAAAGTAATCAAAAATACAAAGACAGAGTTGATAGATCTAGAAGACATGAGACTTTTGTAGTTAGTGATGAAGTAATGGTTCATTTGAAGAAAGACAGATTTCCTATTGGAACATATGGGAAGTTGAAAATGAAGAAGTTTGGTCCTTGCAAAATTTTGAAGAAATTTAACAGTGGAAATTCTTATGAGATTGAGTTACCTGATGACATGGATATATCACCTATATTCAACATTGCCGATTTATATGAGTACCATGAGTTAGATGAAGAAATGACAGTACTAAATGATTATCCTAAGAAATAGATAGAAGAGGTTGAGTAGATTTTGGAAGAAAGAGTTGGCAGAAGTATAAGAGGAAAATAGTATATGGAATATCTGGTAAAGTTGAAGAATAGACCGATTGAAGATAGTTCTTGGATTTCACAATCTAAGTTGGATTCAGCTCAAATCATACATGCTTCATGATTTGGAGAATCATTTCAAATAACCCCAGGTGTTTGATACAGGAGCATCTCGGGTCCTTGGCAATCTTGTGTCAACAAAAACATGTTTGTGTTTTCTTGTGTTGCTCGGTTCCTGCTTTGACCGAGTTGGTTCGGTGTTGCTCAATTTCCTTTGTTAACCGGGGTTGGTCAATTATCTCTCAGGTGCTTAGTTAATTCCCTAGTGCTTGGTGATGCTTGTCTAGTGCTTGGTTATCCTTTCTTACTGAGTTATTTGTTTTAGTTTCCTGTTGAGGCTGAATCTTGCAATTAATTATGGTCACAGATTTAATGTCGGAATCTATCGTTAGGAAGTGGGTGGACCTAGATCTAGTCATTCCTTCCGTTGATGGTGGATCTAAAGGCCAACTTCTTTGGTAGCCTCTTGTATATAATGTAATCTTGGTTTGTAGTTTTAGAACATTAGAGATAGAAGTTAGAAGATAGAAGATTGTTTTAGATCCTCGCATGTTGGAGGACTTCTGTACTTGAATTGTAATATCTGACCTAAACCGGGAAGGCCTTACAACCCAACATGTATGAATCAATTGGAATAAATATATGAATTGATCTGCATTCTCTCTCTCACTTGTGTGTTTGTGGCTTCCGCGTGTGATCTTTGCAAGGTGGATCTTGTTAGGGTGTGCCTTTGGCCCCTCACCACTATCCTCACTTGCATTAGTTGTTGATGTTTATCTTTAGTTTTTCAAATTAAAAAATTCATGTTTATAAGTCTTTTCAACTCACATTGTTGGGAGTTCCTTAGTGGGGCGTTATAGGTTTGGACATAAAATCACATCCTAGAATCATTTAACTTCCTATCACTTGAAAGTATATTACATATAGGCAATGTACATTAAAATTAGCATCCTATGAAATTTGCACTAGATCACCAACTCTTTTCCAATTATTATAATGCAAAATAAGTTAGCCATATTTCCAAGGCATCTCTACTCAACTCCTGATAATTCACAGTGTATATTTGAGATGAATTGAGGGATATAAGAAAAAAATCAATGTGTCATTGAGGAGATCTATGCTTGCAAAGACCCAAATCTAATATGATTTAAAATCATAAACTCACAAAAAAGATAAGGTAAAGGGTGTCCAACTTAATTATTTATTTAGAATAGTACAATAAACTTCAATACCATGTATCAAATTCACTCACCTATATGAATGTTTTACCAATTAAATTTAAATCTATTACATTTAATTTCCTAACATAACATTAGATTCTTAAATTATTGTTCAATCTCTTATATTGATTCTTAAATATTGTTCAATCTCTTATATTGATTCTTAAATTATTGTTCGATCTCTTATACTGAATTAATTTATATACATGCATATATTCCCTTACACTATAATGATATACTCTAATTCTTTAGAAACCTAAATAGTCAAAATTTTGATCTATTGTAAATGGAATTATCTATAATAAATATAAGTGTTGAATAAACTAGTAGGTACAAGTTTTTTTCTTTACCCATAAAAAAAATCCACAGAGTTCAAATGTATGTACAAGATTTTTCCATTGCAAGACAGAAAAGCAAATGAAAAAGATGATCTGATGACTTGAGTCAAAAGTATGATCTATCAAAAAGGGAAATATGCAAATATAAAAGTTGTTCTCTTACCAATCCTTAAATGGAAATGTAGAAGAAGAGGTTACATCATTTCCAAGCAAAAGAATTGCTAAAACAAGATAGTCCATACTAGCATATGTATATTCCAACAACAGCAGTTATATACAAGAATTTTTCAATCACGGATTGGTTTCAATCCTGAAGTGATCCAAAATGGTCTTTCCCTTTAAATGCTGGCTAAAGAATGCTGTCAAGTATTTTTCATATTTATAACTTGTGTATAAAGGTGGATGCTCCTCATCCACCATGGATGGTGCAGAAGCAATGGAGGTATCCCATGAAGGTGAATAGAAGGTTGGAATTGATATCCGTGCGGTGGTCATATTGGTTACAACCCTGTGCTCAGTGCTTTTGAATCTTCCATTGCTTACAACCTAATAAAAACTCACACAAAAACAATTCAAAATTCAGTCCTCTGAGAGAAAGTTTCGAACAGAGGGTAAGTCTGTATGTAGTGAATAACATTTATAGTACTAAATACCTGAAGTTGATCAGCCACATTGACCACAAAGGCATTGGGTATTGTTTCCACAGCAAACCATTTCCCATCTTTGAGCACTTGCAAGCCACTCACATCTCCTTGCATCAAAATAGTAATGCCACCTGGATCTGAATGAGGTGTTATGCCAAGGGTAAGATCAAAGAGAATTCAAGTAGACACATGGAGCTGATAAAAGTTTTGAGACTTTGAAGAAGAAGGTTGCTAAATTTTCTGTGTTAGCATTGCTTGATTTCAATAAGGTATTACAACTAAAATGTGATGCAAGTGGAAGTGCAATAGGAGCTATGTTGAGTCAAGAAGGTAAACCTGTTGCTTTCTTTAGTGAAAAGTTGAATGATCCAAAAAGGAAATATTCTTTGTATGATCAAGAATTATATGCTATTGTTCAAGCCCTAAAGAAATGGAGACATTATTTGATACCGAGTGAATTTGTGTTGTATACCGATCATAAAGCTTTACAATATTTGGGTAGTCAAAATAAGTTGAATCAAAGGCATATGAAATGGGTCAAATATTTGCAGAGTTATACATTTGTGATAAAGCATAAGAGTGGAGTCACTAACCGAGTTGCTGATGCATTGAGTAGAAGAAGATCCTTGATGACCAAGATGAAAATTGAAGTTCTTGGTTTTGACGACATGAGAGATTCTTATGAATTTGATCCTAATTTTTCTGAGCCATGGAGAAAGTGCAGAGCACCTATTCAAGATCAATCAAGTACTAAATGGGAAGAATATTTCATTTAAGGAGGCATGTTGTTTAAAGTTATTCAGTTATGTATACCGAGAGGATCAATGAGAACTAATTTGATAAAGGAGAAATATAGTAGTGGTTTGGCTGGACACTTTGGTGTTGACAAGACATTGAATTTTCTTAAGGAGAAATACTTTTGGCCGTAGTTGTATAAGGAGGTTCAGAAATTTGTGAAAAGTTGTGAAATTTGTCAAGTTGCAAAAGGAGTAAGTCAGAATACTAGATTGTATACACCGATTTTTGTTCTTGAGAAACCTTGGATTGATATCAGTATGGATTTTGTTCTTAGCTTACCGGTAAGAGGTAATGATTTTATATTTGTTGTTGTAGATAGATTTTCTAAAATGGTGAATTTTATAACTTTTAGAAAGACATCAAATGCAGTATAGGGTAACTGCACAAAGATGGGGGACCAAAAAGGGGGTGTAATATGCCACTTTTTTCTTGAAATCAAAAAAATCTAAACTTCAACAAGAAATTGAAGATAGTTAGACTCAAAATTTTAAGATGCGACAAGAACAAGAGTTGTAATACTCTGAATATAGTTTGTAAACTACTAATTTGTTTTTAAAATGGTGCATATTAAGGCCCTCAAAAAGGGGGAGCACAAAAAGTGGTCCTATTTTTTGTGAAAAAACATAACATAGCATCTGGTGTGCTCCCCCTAAAATGTTAACTTTTTTTTTGAATTTTTTTAATCACACCGATGAGAAGTTAGCTAACACCACATAGTTTATCTCGATTTTTTTTGCTAATTTTTTTATGAATGTATAATTTTTTATGAGTTTACGAAGTGCACACATCCTAAAAACATGAAATTTCTATGTGCTCCCCCTAGAAATCATCCAAAACTAATCGAAACTCAATTTTTATTTTTTTTAAGTGTCTACAATGGAGTCTAGTTTCTAAAAATGTAACTTGATGCAAAATTTGATGAACAAGCCAAAATCTATGCCCTAAATACTACATGTTTGTTTTTTTTTTAAAATGGACATACACACAAAAGAAATTAGAGCTGAAAAAATTAACATTATCAAAATTCAAAATAAATTATATGCTTAGATAGCTAACAGATAGATCTGCAATATCACGTCGTCTAATTTTTACGTTATTGAACCATGATTAAACCTGACAAAGAGCACACAAAAAAAGTTGTCATTTTTTTGTGTCTATTGGAAAACATGTCTCAGGCCTATTTGAATCCTCCAAGCATTTGGGTTGGATCTCCAAGGAAAATCCAGGCCTTAGGATTGGTAAAATCCATTTCCTTACTAAGCGCATGCACCCTATAGGGTGTGCGTGCTATAGGGCATGCACACTATGGAAATCTATGACTTCCATAGGGCGTGCACCCTATAGCTTGTGCACCCTATTTAAGTCATAGATTTCAATTGTGAGGAGAAATAGTCAGAGTGAGAGGAAGAGATCTCTCTCTCACTCTCTTCGCCCCCTCTCTCTCTCTCTCTCTCTCTCTCTCTCTCCCCTTCTCTCTCTCTCTCTCTCTCTCTCTCTCTCTCTCTCTCTCTCTCTCTCTCTCTCTCTCTCTCTCTCTCTCTCTCTCTCTCTCTCTCTCTCTCTCTCTCTCCCTTCTCTCTCTCTCGCTCTCTTTGAACTTCCCCTTCTCTCTCTCTCCTTCTCTCTCCCTTCCCCTTCTCTCTCTCTCTCTCTCCTACTCTCTCCCTCTCCCATTCTCTCTCTCCCTTTTTCTTGTTTTACATAGGGCTCACACGCTATAGCATGCTCGTGTTATGAAAGTTTATGCATAACACTTTTTAGTTTTTCATAGGGCACACGCGCTATAGCGCACTCACGCTATAAGACTAAAATAAACAGTCTTCTTTAACAAAGATCTCATGAAACAGGTCCACTTTTTCTATATGTTGTCTGAGTTCTGCATGTTATCCGACAAATATTCACTTTTCATGGTGTTGATAGTGACAAAGAAGCATATTCTATCAATTTGCACCATCTTTTTGTTTAAAAATCAACATCGAATTGTGAAAGTCAATCATTATCACCGAAATTTATCAATTGAGGTAATTATTTTATTTTTTTACATGTAAAATGTGAATAAAGAGTGTTTTGGTTTATAATTGGTATGATATAGACTTGTTCAATACATAATTTGATATAATTGTAATAAATTTATATTATAATTTGTCATATTGTAAGAGGTTTATATTATAATTTGACTTATTATTTTCCATTTATATTATATTTTTAAAATTGTAATCAATTCATATGTAGAAATCATCATCATGCCAAAGAATCGTACAGGCCATTCCCTTCTATTAGGATCCACAAGAGTCACCATTGTTGTTTCTCTTGGTAATTTGAGTTTATCTACAAATGTGTTCGGTGTTGTCTGCAAAACAAGTTTTCACATAAAATAAGCAACATTACCTTAAGAACCATTTAAACACTATTATTAAAAAACACGTAACAAAACACAGAAACCCAAAATATCCTTTAGAAAATAATAGATTGGCTTCTTGAACCCCTATCAAATAGACTTGAAGAGTATAGGAGACTGTAATATAATAGAGATTGTTGAATATCACCCAAGATCTAAAGACAGTTTTTCTAAATACAAGCAGGCATAGAGAGAGACCAGAGAATTTTAAAAGCCTAAAATATCGGTATACACTAAATGGCATCATAATTACTAAGCCAAAGGGGTTTTTTGATTTTAAATACTTAGCAACCTCTACGGCAATTTTCTTTTTTGTTGCGTTAACTAGACGTCTGCTAGAAAAATTATGACTGTGCATCCCTCTGCTCATCTCTTCAGTTTTTGTTTTTGTAGATTTCACAATCTGATGTTCCTTTTCGGTAAGAGATGGATGGAAATGTTCATGACTCTCGAAAGAATGGACCGCATGAAAATAAAAAATTGTGGTTATTCAAATGGTAAGTTCATAGTTTCCCATAATTTGGGAGAAACGAGTTTGGAAAGACTTCAATCTTTCAATGAGGGAAAAGATTTTACTTACATTGAGAAGAAACCTTAGGTTTTTTCACTTCATTTTTAGCGTCTTCTATTGATTTTGTTTTCAAATCAACAACTAATTTTACGTTCGTCAAGTGATCAGAACTCATTGGAATAGCACTTGTGGAAGGATCAGGGGATTTCCTCTGTGACTCAAAATCACTCTAGATCTTCTTAGAATGAAAAACAAAAATATATTTTTCATAGCCATTCTTCCCATATATCTGAACTCTGAAATACATCCCAAAGATTTATTTAAATACTAAAAAATCCCCAAACTCTATCGCATGTTCAAATACAAAAATTTCCCAGCCTGTGCAAAAAAACTCAATTCCAGTGCGAGGTATCATTGAGATGTCAGGTGCTACAGGACCGTGTTTAGCACACATAATCATTCAAACACCACTGATGACTCTAGGTTGAAGTTTCCCTTAAGGTCCCTTCAACATGAAATCATCGCTCTTTACGGGGTCATATCTCAGAGCTCATACGAGGTAGCATCAAGCCGTTAGGTGCTACAGGACCGTGTTGTCGGGGCCTACAATAACCTGTCTCAGTTTTCAGAGATTCAAGATAGTTTAAAGTTGGCAACACATTCTCGGTTGATATCAAATCTCCCAATGTTCCTTAGTTCAAATGGCCAACATTGTGTATCTTTCAAACCATCAGTCGTAGCATCGAACCGACTATTCCAACAGCTCTGAATGGCCAGGTAAATTCTAGGGGAAACCTCATTTGGGACACATAGTCATTCGTATGCCACCGACAACTCTAGGTAGAAGTATCCCTCAAGGTCCCTTCAACATGAAATCAGTGAGCTTTACGGGGTCATATCTCAGAGCTCATGTGAGGTAGCATTGAGATGTCACATGATACGGGACCATGTTGCTGGGGCCTACAATATGTTGTCTTGGTTTTGAGAGATTCAAGTTGGTTTAAATTTGGCAACACATTCTCGGTCGATGTCAGAACTCAAAGTGTTCCTTAGTTCAAATGGCCAACATTGTGTATCTTTCAAACCGTCAGTCATAGCATCGAGCTGACTATTCCAATAGCTTTGAATGGCCTGGTAAATGCTAGGGGAAACCTCTTTTGGCACACACAATCATTTGAATGCCGCCGATGACTCTGGGTTGAAGTGTCCCTCAAGGTCCCTTCAGCATGAAATCAATGATCTTCATGGGGTCATATCTCAGAGCTCGTGCGAGGTAGCATTGAGACGTTAGGTGCTACGAGACTATGTTGTTGGGGCCTATAATAACCTATCTTGGTTTTCAAAGATTCAATTTGGTTTAAATTTGGCAACACATTCTGGATCGACATGAGAACTCAAAGTGTTCCTTAGTTCAAACTGCCAACATTCCATATCTTTCAAACTATCAGTCATAGCATCAAAGCGACTACTCCAATAGCTTTGAATGCCCAGGTAAATGCTAGGGGCAACCTCATTTGGCACACACAGTCATTCGAATGCCGCCGATGACTCTAGGCTGAAGTGTCCCTCAAGGTCCCTTCAGCATGAAATCAGTGATATTTACAGTGTCATTTCTTGGAGCTCATGCAAGGTATCATCAAGGTGTCAGGTGCTACATGACCATCTTACTGGGGACTACAATAACCTATCTCAATTTTCAAAGATTCAAGTGGGTTTGAATTTGGCAACACATTCTCAGTCGATGTTAGAACTCAAAGTATTCCTCATTTGAAACGGCCAACATTGTGTATCTTTCAAACCGTCGGTTGTAGCATCGAACCAACTATTTCAACAGATCCGAATGGCCGGTTAAACACTATGGGATACCTCATTTGGCACACAAAGTCATTCAAACGCCACTGACAACTCTAGGCCAAAGTGTCCCTCAAGGTCCCTTCAACATGAAATTGGTGATCTTTATAGGGTCATATCTCAGAGCTCATGCAAGGTAGCATCAAGTTGTCACATGCTATGGGATAGTGTTGTTGGGGCCTACAATAACCTGTCTTGGTTTTCAGAGATTCAAGTTTGTTTAAATTTGGCAACACATTCTCAGTCGATGTCAAAACTCAAAGTGTTCCTCGGTTCAAAAGGCCAACATTGCGTATCTTTCAAACTGTTGGTCATAGCATCGAATTGACTATTCCAATAGCTCCGAATGGCTGGGTAAACGCTAAAGGCAACATCATTTTCTACACACAGTCATTCAAATGACGCATATGACTCTGGTTCAAAGTGTCCCTTAAGGTCCCTTCAACATGAAATCAACGATCTTTACGGAGTCATCTCAGAGCTCATGCAAGGTAGCATCAAGCTGTTAGGTGCTACAAGACCATGTTGCCGAGGCCTACAATAATTTGTCTCAGTTTCCAGAGATTCAAGTTGGTTAAAATTTGGCAACACATTCTCGGTTGATGTCAGAATTCAAAGTGTTCCTTAGTTCAAATGGAAAAAATTGCGTATCTTTCAAACCGTCAGTCGTAGCATCGAATCAACTGTTCCAACAGCTCTGAATGGCCGGGTAAACACTAGGGGAAACCTCATGTTCCACACATAGTCGTTTGAACACCGCCGATGACACCGGGCCGAAGTGTCCCTCAAGGTCCCTTCAGCATGAAATTAACTATCTTTATGCGGTCATATCTCAAAGCTTATGCAAGATAGCATCAAGCCGTCAAGTGCTATGGGACCATGTTGTTGGGGCCTACAATAACCTATCTCAATTTTCAAAGATTCAAGTTGGTTTAAATTTGGCAACACATTCTTGGTCGATGTCAGAACTCAAAGTGTTCCTTAGTTCAAATGGCCAACATTGCGTATCTTTCAAACCATCGGTCGTAGCATCAAACCAACTGTTCCAACAACTCCAAATGGTCGAGTAAACACTAGATGCAACCTTTTTTTCTACACACATTCATTCAAACACTACCGATGACTCTGGGCTGAAGTGTCCCTCAAGGTCCTTTCAACATGAAATCGACAATCTTTATGGGGTCATGTATTGGAGCTCGTACGAGGTAGCATCAATCCATTAGGTGCTACTGATCTATGTTTCTGGGGCCTACAATAACATGTCTCAGTTTTCAAAGATTCAACTTCATTTAAATTTGGCAACATATTCTTGGTGGATGTCAGAACTGAAAGTGTTGCATAGTTCAAACAACCAACATTTTGTATCTTTCAAACTGTCAATCGTAGCATCGAACCGATTATTCCAATAGCTCCAAATGGCTGGGTAAACGCTAGGGGAAACCTCATTTTCCACACATAGTCATTTGAATTCCCTTGACAACTCCGGGTTGAAGTGTCCCTTAAGGTCCCTTCAGCATAAAATTGGTGATCTTTACAAGGTCATATCTTGGAGCTCGTGTGAGGTATCATCAAGCCATTAGGTGCTATAGGACTGTGTTTCCAGGGCCTACAATAACCTGTCTCAATTTTCAAAGATTCAAGTTGGTTTAAATTTGGCAACACATTCTCGGTCGATGTCAAATCTCATAGTGTTCCTCAGTTTGAATGGCCAACATTGCATATCTTTCAAACCATTGGTCATAGCATCGAGATGGCTTTTCCAAAAAGTTTGAATGACAGGGTAACTACTAAGGACAACCTCATTTGGCACACACAGTCATTTGAATGCTGCCGATGACTCTGGGCTGAAGTTTCCCTCAAGGTCCCTTTAGCATAAAATCGGTGATCTTTATGGGGTCATATCTCAGAGCTCATGTGAGGTAACATCAAGCCGTCAGGTACTATAGGACCGTGTTTTCGGGGCCTACAATAATGTGTCTCAATTTTTAGACATTGAAATTCGTTAAAATTTAGCAACACATTCTCGATCAATGTCAAAACTCAAAGTGTTCCTTAGTTCAAACGACCAATATTGTGTATCTTTCAAACCGTCGGTCGTAGCATCGAACCGATTGTTCCAACAACTTTGAATGGCTAGGTAAACACTAGGAGCAACTTCATTTTCCATACAAAGTCATTCAAACACCACTGATGACTCTAGGCCAAAGTGTCCCTCAAGGTTCCTTCAGCATGAAATTAGTGATCTTTCTGGGGTCATATCTCGGAGCTCATGCAAGGTAGCATCAAGTCGTCAAGTGCTACGGGACCATGTTGTTGGGGCCTACAATAACCTATCTCAATTTTCAGAGATTCAATTTGGTTTAAATTTGGCAACACATTCTAGGTCAATGTCAAATCTCACAATGTTCCCCAGTTCAAATGACAAACATTGCGTATCTTTCAAACCGTTGGTCGTAGCATCAAAACAACTTTTCCAACAACTCTAGAAGGCCGAGTAAACACTTTGGGAAACCTTGTTTGGCACACACAGTCATCTGAATGTCGCCGATGAATCCATGCCGAAGTGTCCCTTAAGGTCTCTTCAACATGAAATTAGTGATCTTTACAAGGTCATATCTTGGAGCTCGTGCAAGGTAGCATCAAGACATTAGGCACTACAGGACTGTGTTGTCGAGGCCTACAATAGCTTGTCTTGGTTTTCAAAGATTCAATTTCATTTAAATTTGGCAGCACATTCTTGGTCGATGTAAAAACTCACAGTGTTCCTCAATTCAAATTACCAATATTGCAAATCTTCCAAACTGTCAATCGTAGCATCGAACTGATTGTTCCAATAGCTTTGAATGGCTGGGTAAACACTAGGGAAACCTTATTTTCCACACACAATTGTTCTAATGCCACTGACAACTCCAGGTTGAAGTGTCCCTCAAAGTCGGGGCCTACAATAACCTATCTTGGTTTTTAAAGATTCAATTTGGTTTAAATTTTGCAACACATTCTCAGTCGATGTCAAATCTCACAGTGTTCCTCAGTTCAAAGGACCAACATTGCGTATCTTTTGAACCGTTGGTTGTAGCATCGAACTGACTGTTCCAACAACTCTAAATGGTCAGGTAAATGCTAGGCAAAACCTCATTTGGCACATGCAGTCATTCAAATGCCGCTGATGAATCTGGGCTGAAGTATCCCTCGAGGTCCCTTCAACATGAAATCAATGATCTTAACAGGGTCATATCTCAGAGCTTGTACGAGGTAGCATCAAGATTTTAGGTGCTACAGAACCATGTTGTCAGGGCCTACAATAGCCTATCTCAATTTTCAGAGATTCAATTTTGTTTAAATTCTGCAACATATTCTCGGTCAATGTGAAAACTCACTTGTTCCTTAGTTCAAATGACCAACATTGCATATCTTTCAAACTATTAGTCATAGTATTGAACCGTCTATTCCAACAACTCTGAATGGCTGGCTAAACGCTATTGACAACCTTGTTTGGCACACACAGTCATTTGAACATCGTCGACCACTCCAGGGTGAGTAGGAGGATGCATGCAAATATGTATTTAGATGGAAAAGGGCTTGTGGTCCATTTTAAAATTTGATTATATATTTGGATCATGGAATGTTATTTGGATCATGTATTGATCATATTGTAACCCAATCTTAAATTTAAGCCTTAATAGCACTAATAAGCCTAAAAGGCCCACCTAGGGGTCACTAGGAATGGCTATGTATTGATCCTATGTTAGGGGTTTATGGAAATAACCTATAAGGGTCTATAAATATGTACTAAGGCCATTAGAGCCTTTACATAGTGTTAAAAGCACTAAATGTGAACAATCTTGTAAATTGCCTATATTAGAAATATAAGCCAAATAGGCCTTAATTGGAGTTAGTAGGGGTTAGTAGGAAGTCTAAGTTAGTTTGGTTTGTAAAGGTTGTCTCTAAACCTTTTATAAGTAGTTAGAGTGGGAAAAGGGTGTTGGGTTGTCGAGTTGACAACTTTTTTTGTCAACTTGACTACTAATTCTAGTATTTGTCATTAACAATCAATCAGTTAGGGGACAGTTAGAAGTTAGTTTGTAGGTTCCAGTCAGTCTTTTGGAAGATTAGAGTCTATTTGGAAGGGATCCACATGAGTGGATAGGGAAAGAATGTTGTTGATCTTAAATGGATTGAGTTTGTATTAGCTTGAATCAATAAAATCAAAATTTCTCTGCACATTGGTATTCCACTAGCCTACAGGTATAGTCAACAACAGTGAACTATTGTACTTGATCTGAATGTGATCCTTGTTTAGTTTGATGTAGGAATGTTTATTTGCATTTTTTTTACTTGGCTATAATATATTTTCATTACCTTTATCATGACAACACCAAGGATTTAACTGGTGTACTGACAGTGACTTGTATAGGGGTACAGTCAGCAACTAAGGGATCTTGTAATACTATAACCATAGGACCCTGAAACATCAAGGAAAAACAAAAAAATTGCCTTCAAATGAGCCAAGGTAGTAATACTGAGCATCTCAATGGTGTTCCTATCCTCCAAGGGGTGGTCCAAAATACCAGGGGTATCAATAACCTGATACCTCAAGTACTTATAATCAGTATGCTCGACAAACAGAGACTTAGTATGTAAAGCATAAGGTTGCACATCCACATCTACCCTAGTAATCTTATTAATAAAAGAAATATTTCCAACATTAGGGTACCCACAGATCAAAATAGGCCTGGTATTGGGGTCAATAGACGACAACCTTGCCATACGCTGCCTCATCTATTTGAGGTCATGTCTTTATATTGTGACTGTCTCGTGGACCAAGGAACACACCAATGAATATAAATGTTTGATTCCATGTGATCTTGGATAGGTTGTGACTTAGAAATATTTCCTTATATTATATTTATACATTTCTGCATTCATTTGATTACTTTTTTTATTATTATAGTCAAGGAATTGACTGTTATTGAGGACAGTGATGGGCATTTGTAGCACAGTCAGCAAGTTAAAGGTTTGAATCCTCCATAATATGTAAGGTACTCCCACCTCTGTGTTAACTATGGTTTGGTAGGATATTTCCATTGATGTATTGTATGTATTAGATCTTTCTTTGAATGCAGGGAAATTGAATAGAGGGTGAGAAGAGACAGAGACATGCCTAGTGAAATCATAGTGAAAGGAGTTGAAGTTAAGCACTAGTCATGGCTGGAAGTGACCCGATGATTGGAGAGGGTAGATGATGGATGGGAAGGTCCTTTGGGATGTATTAGAAGTTTTTGGGACTGGTGTTGAGGTTGGGTGTTTCAGGGAAGGGTATTTTCTACAAAACCCTTGGTTTCTAGCCCAAATAGTGAGGGTTTATTGAATGGGAGTGTAGATGGGTGAGTATGGGAAAACTAAGTTGAAAATTAGTTTTCTTTTATCCTTTATCAAGACTATTTGGGGTTGTGGAGTCTTGGAAGTGACGGGTTCTAGGAGTTGTTTTGTTAGGTGAGGCTAATTAGGCCTAGTTGAAGGGTTAGGGGGTAAAGGAAGTCTTCACCATTCAAAGATTTAAATTCTAAGATTGATATCAATTTAGTAACTCTAAAAATGGTACTAGAAAATGTAAAAACATTGGTAGGTTTTTTGGGGAGTTTGAGAGTAAATTGTTGATTTCAATGTTGGAAGGACTACTAGGTAGGCCTAGAAAGGCTATAGAAGAGGAAGGGTGAAAGATGAGTTGATTGGATTGAATGGGAAGTTGTAACATGGAAAATATAGCATGTTGAGATGATCTAAGGTGTTAGGATCAGAGTGTGAATTTTGGTTTGGGTTTTGGTGTGGTGGAGGCACTAGGTGCACTAGGTGGCCTAGGATAGAGTTGATGCTAGAAGGCATTGGAACAAGGAAACAAGGAAGTGAATTTGAGTAGTATTGTTGCGGGAGTGACTTAAAAAGTTAGATAAATCAACTAGATCCTTGAGTGAGGTTAATTCCTTGAGTGGATTCCAAGTCGTTTGTAGAATCCTTGAGTTGAGTTAGTCTCCTTAGGGTGATACTGAATGTTGTCGAGTTAGTCTCCTTAGGGTGACAGTAACAATATACATCGATCAACATACAAGCATAACTATAAGGCATGGGAAATTTACAAAGCATAAGACATCCACATAAACATAAATTAGTATACACCAATACACCAAACACATGAATTGCATACCAAAAAACATAAAAAATATATATTCGTAGGGAATGAAGCCAAATATACATGTCCAATATTGTCATACATTGAATATATTCAATACAATTAAATTGGCTTCCTAAAAGCCAAATGGATGTACAACGTATCACTTATACAATATACAAAAAAATATATCCACTAATGTCATATATGCATACAATATATATCCCTAATCTAGTCCTTTCCCGCTAGGGGAAGAAAACAAATCCCGAGCTATCTTCAATTGTCACGTTCATGGAGATGCAATGGATGTTGTAGTCTTTCGAGTGCGCTCACTCATCTTCCTACCTAAACTATTCTGTAGCTCTAGCTGATAAAAAAAATTTAAGCATCAATAACTAATATACATCAAAATTAAATTATACAATGACATAAAATAGAATATTTGCTTACCGCTAGCAAATAGTCACTATGTACATCCACCAAAGGTGCATGCTGATGATCTAGAGTAATAATTCCCTACAAAAATGATCAAAATAATAATTAAAATACATGCATGAATATCATTATAAAATTTAAGACAAACTATTAAAATAACAATTAAAATTAAGTGATCTCTTTCATACCTCAGTCAATGCTTTAGAACTAGCTACTGCTACAGCTACTCAACAATCCAAAGTATCACAAACAGAAGGAGGAGTCTTTGATGTCAATAACTGAAAAATGAAACAAAAAAAGTATTATGCAATTATCAAGATTACATATATTTTTTACAACCATACTAATGAGTAAATGATACCTTCATGAAGGTTCCACCACGTCCTTCAGTGTGTGGTGTCAATCTCGAAGCTCCAACATTCAACTAGTGCACATGTACATGGAAAATTATAAGATAACCATTCATATAAGAATGTACTACTAACATGTTAATTATAATGCATTATTACATATATACACGTGGACTCAATGATGATGTCACAAAGCCAGGTGAAAGAATGTGATCATTGTGCCTCTAGATTTTGATCATAATTTATCTAGTAATTTAGTTATTCATTCATTTATTAATTAAATATAATCAAGTAAATCAAATTAACATGCAAATAAAGATACCTCAAGGAAAGTGGCACGATGCCCTTCACTGTCTTTTGTGAACGTCAATGGTCCACTAGTGAACTTCTAATGGACATGCACAATAAGTTATGATACAATTATTCATATAATTACATAATATCAAATATATTAAATAAAAAATTTTATTTGATACATGCTTGTGGAATTGACAATGATGTGTAGAAGGGAACTGGAGGATCATTGCCACTGCCACCGCCATCACCACTGACACTCTTGCCCTAAAATTTGATCATAATCAATAGATACTAAATTAATTAGTTATTCTTTTATGAATGAAATATGATGAAAGTAATTTAATGAACTTGGAAATATTTACCTGTGTGTCAATGCCAAATGTCATATTTAGAAAATCACTAGTCATCAGTCCAGAATCCTCTTCCTCTCTCTCGATAGTACCAAATGTGCACAAGGATCCACATGACTAAAAAATATGCTCCCTCGAAGATTGACCATGGTCACCCTCAACTAAAGGAGTAGCACATTGAATGAGAGTCTATATCAGAGCACTAATCGTGCCTAGTGTGTCTGCCTCTACATGTTCTTTCACAACGGAAATAATAGTAACATGATCCACCTATGGCTTGCCAATAGGAACCCTAGGTGTGTCAGGGTCACGATGTGCCCCCACTCTATCCAATGATGACCCCCCTGCTCTACCCTAAGAATCTAGATAGTCAAAATAATTTGGCATCTCCTTGAGTACAAACTCACAATATAGTTTCCTCAAGAAATATATAGGAACCTCATGATTGTTACATGGAGGAGAATCAAAGACCATCCACCATCTCTCCCAAAAAAAAATTTTAATGTCTTCATTTAAGCACCAATGAATTGGGAACCTCCTTGTTGTAGTTCTAAGAGTATCTGTGTCCCCTAGTTTTTTAAAAAGTTTGCAAATGTCATCTTTTGTGATTGCTTTCTTTTTTATGTCCACATAAGATAATTTATTTGCATAATATTGTTTTTGTTCTTCTCTTTTATCCTGCCATAAATTAATTTGCCCACTAACCGAGCTTACATGGGTCAAGATTGCTTCAAATGAGTTTGCAAGTTTTTCCCTTCCAGGATTTGTACCAATAGAATCTTTTAACTTCTTAATTAAAGATTCTAATTCTTTTTTTTTTTTCCCTCTTTCAATTTGGTTCAGCAAATTTTCTTGTGTTCGAGGAGGAGGTTTCTCGATTGGTGGAGGCAATTGAGGTTCATTTTCTTGGTTATTTTCTTCATTTGTTTCTTCATTCATTTCTTCATGAGGAGACAGAGGGTTTGGTGGAGGGTTTGGTGGAGGGAGATTATTTCTTCCTGGCAATTAAAAAAACTAGATTTTAAAATCTTAATTACGTGCATAAAATCTAAGAAAACAAATTTTAACAAAACTTAAATTTCAATACAAATAAGAGGCATGGGTTCTAAAAACACTTACCTCTTCTTTTGGATCGAGCTTGATGATGTCATGGAGCCATTTTGTATACAAATTGATGGATGAATGACAAATATGGATTCAACAAGGCCAAACAATACTGTGTACGTGCTTGGGAAGGTTTTCTTTGTTGCAAATGTGGGTTTGTGGAAAGCAAAATGAGCTTTCCCAATCACAACAAACACTTAATAGTGTTTTTACAAAGCGTGTGCATGCTATAGGGTGCACACACTTTAGTGCGTACACACTATGGTCGATGGGGGACCAAAAAGCAAAGTGGCACCTTTTTGGTCCCTCATCTTTGTGCATATACCCTACATATAGTAGATCTTTTCTTTAAGGAAATTGTCAGATTGCATGGATTACCGAGGAGTATCATCTCTGACCAAGACAGTAAATTTGTTGGATACTTTTGGAAGACACTTTGGAGAAAGTTTGGCAACGAGTTGAAATATAGTTCTACATTTCACCCATAGACCGATGGACAAATAGAAGTTGTGAATAGAAGCTTGGGTAATCTTTTGAGATGCTTAGTTGGAGACACACCAAGTAATTAGGATTTTGTGTTGGCACAAATAGAGTTTTCATACAATAATTTAGTGAATAAGAGTACTGGAAAAACACCTTTTGAGATTGTAAATGGCATACAACTGAGAGGTATATCAAATTTGAGGGATATTGCTGATGAAGAAAAGAGAAGTGTTGAAGGAGTAAAGTTTGTTGTGTACATGAAGACATTACATGAAGATGTGAAACATAAGTTGGAGAAAAGTAATCAGAAATACAAAGACAAAGCTAATAGATCTAGAAGACATAAGACTTTTGCAGTCGGTGATGAAGTAATGGTTCATTTGAAGAAAGGCAAATTTCCTATTGGAACATATGGGAAGTTGAAAATGAAGAATTTTGGTCCTTGCAAAATTTTGAAGAAATTTGACAGTGGAAATGCTTATAAGATTGAGTTACTTGATGACATGGATATATCACCTATATTCAACATTGCTGATTTATATGAGTACCATGAGTCATATGAAGAAATTATAGTACTGAATGATTATCTTAAGAAACAAATAGAAGAAGTTGAGTAGATTTTGGAATAAAGACTTGGCAAAAGCACAAGAAGAAAATAGTATATGGAATATCTGGTAAAGTGGAAGAATAGACTAATTGAAGACAATTCTTTGATTTCACAATCTGAGTTGGATTTAGCTCGGATCGTACCTACTGCATGATTCGAAGAATCATTTCAAATAACCCCAGGCATCTGATGTAGGAGCATCGTGGGTCCTTGGCAATATTGTGTCACCAAAAACATGTTTTTGTTTTCCTGTGTTGCTCGATTCCTTCTTTGACCAAGTTGGTTCGGTGTTGCTCGGTTTCCTTTGTTAACCGGGGTTGGTCGGTTATCTCTCTGGTGCTCGTTTAATTCCCTAGCACTTGGTGATGCTTGTCTAGCACTTGGTGATGCTTGTCTGGCACTCAGTTATCCTTGCTTACCGAGTTGTTTGTTTTAGTTTCTTGTTGAGGCTGACTCTTCCAATTAATTATGGTCACAGATTTAATGCTCAAATCTATCATTGGGAAGTGTGTGGACCTAGATCTGGTCATTCCTTCTATTCATGGTGGATCTGAAGGCTGACTTGTTCGGTAGCCTCTTGTATATAATGTAATCTTAGTTTGTAGCTTTAGAACATCAGTTAGGACATTAGAGATAGAAGTTAGAAGATAGAAGATTGTTTCAGATTCTTGCATGTTGGAGGACTTCTGTACTTGAATTGTAATATTTGGCCTAAACTAGGAAGGCCTTACAACCTAGCATGTATGAGTTAATTGGAATAAATATATGAAGTGTCCTGCATTCTCTCTCTCACTTGTGTGTTTGTGGCTTCTGCGTGTGATCTCTACAAGGTGGATTTGGTTAGTGTGTGCCTTTGGCCCCTCACCACCGTCCTCACTTGCGTCAGTTGTTGATGTTTATCTTTAGTTTTTCAAATAAAAAAATTCATGTTTATTTACGTCTTTTCAACTCACATTGTTGGGAGTTCCTTAGTGGGGCATTATAGGTTTGGACATAAAATCACATCCTAGAATCATTCAACTTCCTATCACTTGAAAATATATTAAATATAGGCAATGTACATTAAGATTGGCATCCTATGAAATTTGCACTATCACTGAGTCTTTTCCAATTTTTATAATGCAGAATAAGTTAGCCATATTTCCAAGGCATCTCTACTCAACTCCTGATAATTCACATAGAGTATATTTGAGATGAATTGAGGGCTATAAGAAAAAAATCCACGTGTCATCGAGGAGATCTATGCTTGCAAAGACCCAAATCTAATACGATTTAAAATCATAAACTCACAAAAAATCTAAGATAAAGGATGTCCAACTTAATTATTTATTCAGAATAGTACAATAAACTTCAATACCACATCAAATTCGCTCACCTATATGAATTTTTTACCAATTAAATTTAAATCTATTACATTTAATTTCAAAACATAACATTAGATTTTTAAATTATTGTTCAATCTCTTATACTGAATTAATTTATATATATATGCATATATTCCCTTACACTATGATGATATACTCTAATCCTTTAGAAACCTAAATAGTCAAAATTTTGATCTATTATAAATGGAATTATCTATAATAAATATAAGTGTTGAATAAACTAGTAGGTACAAGTTTTTTTCTTTACCCACCAAAAAATTCCAGAGAGTTCAAATGTATGCACAAGATTTTTCCATTGCAAGACAGAAAAGCAAAAGAAAAAGATGATCCGACGACTTGAGTCAAAAGTATGATCGATCGAAGAGGGAAACATGCAAATGTAATTGTTAAATCATCTAGAGAGCTCAAATGTAGATGATGTCTTTTTCATTGCAAGAAGAAAGAAATGAGAAAAGGATGATCTTAGGAGAGGCAATCGGAATGGGGATGCCCTCTATTTCCAACACGCTTTGGACCAGGTACTCTTTTAAGTCCATTCGTTTCTCGATTAAGTTTGGCAAAGGATACGTGAGATGCAAAATTTGTTATACTGAAGAAAATACAGTTTCACTGGATCTGGACTCCCATATATATATAAAATAATGCATATGCTTGAACGTTTTACATGCAACAACGTACATATTGGACTATAATAATGCACATGTTTGGATTGTATATATGGATATTCCAGATTCTTATGACCCACCCACGTAAGGAATGATCTCAAAGATGCCAAATAGCCCCCTTATTTTCTAAGAAAATGTTTGAAGGATTTTCGTTCTACTTTCGCCTGAAATGACTTTGTAGGTGGGAAAATGTTTCTGGTTCGTTCCATTCAGAGTTACAACGTCTCGTAGGTTTTCAGCGTGCCGGAAACGTGTAGAAATCCAAATTGTTTTATACAATCCAATAAATGCCAGAAGGCTTTTGATTTCAGTGTGGAACGTGGGCCCTTGCCTTAGTCACCGACATAGCTGCCTTTCTGAAATATAATATACCTAAATCTGACGGTCGAAAGCCTGTCATATAATTTTCCACATTGTATATTATAAAATTTTCCTTTTGATCTTTTATGGCCTGGCCATATAGTCAATATTCACGCCTCTCAAATGAACTCTCTCCGTGATAGTTGTTCACATTCAAAGATATTTTCATGTTGTTTTTCACATTTTGTATTGAAAACGTCCCTTTTATTCAAGACAATTTTCTCAAAATCTGAATTAAATTTAATGAGAATTAGTTCCAAATAAGACCATCTAATTTAGACCGTCCATTAGAAAGGAAAAGTTTGACTAAACAATTGCCAGGCCGCGTGGTCAATGTGGGAAACATATGCCATGGACCACCAGCAAGTATTATAAAAAGGCCTGCTCATTTTGCATGAGTTCCTTCATATCAGGAAAACACCCATAAACTCCTCTCTTCCTCCATGCCTGGTCCAACTTGAGGGTTATTCTCAAATTTATAGCTATATTTTTATATAGCGGTTTGGATTTGTGGGCAGAATGGCATCCACAGAGGAGGTAGTTGTTGAGGAAAGTGGTGAGAGAGAGCTGGTTAATGGGGATGAAGAAATGGTTGGAGCAGAGGAACAGGCCTCTAATGGCAGACTCAAAGAGAAGCGCTTCTCTAGGGTGGATTCCTTGGATGTGGAGTCCAACAGAGTTGCAGGAATGGGTCATACTCAGGTTGGTATAAAATCTATATAATTGTCTCCAATTATATCTTCAAGATTTGTCTTCTAGTACAATTTGTTTCTATTGACTTCTGAGTTTTTTGTTAGTTCATTTGGTTATGCGTAATATCCTTGTAGTAGGTATAGGAAACAACTATAGAGTTCTTAGGATGTAGCAATGTATAAGTTATGATGTACTGGACAGTCATTTTGTGAGAATAAACTAAAAAATTAAAGTGGGGTTGTTGCAGATTTTAGAATTGGAAACCATTTTCTTATGATGTTTGGTATTTTGGTGTTTCTCAGATGTTGAGCATGGCTGCAGTTGTGCAGTTGGCGTTTCAGAGTATTGGTGTGGTTTATGGAGACATAGGAACATCGCCACTTTATGTGTATGCTAGCACTTTTCCTGATGGCATCAAACATCCTGATGACGTTCTTGGGGCTTTGTCTTTGATCATATATTCTCTCACTCTTTTGCCCCTCATCAAATACGTCTTCATTGTATTGTGGGCCAATGATAATGGAGATGGTAAGATTATAAAAGCTCTAGTTTCATTTTGTTTTAGGTCAAAGTTAGATCTTTTTTGTTGTGAAAACATGTGTTCTAAGTATGAAGGGATGATTTCTGTTGCAGGTGGGACGTTTGCTCTTTACTCTTTGATTTGCCGCCATGCGAATGTCAGTATGGTACACAATCACCAGGAAGAAGACAGGAAACTCTCCTCATATACACTTGAACTTGCAAGCAGACAACCCAACAGAGCCATTAGGATAAAGGAAGCTCTGGAACAAAGCACGTTTGCCAAGAAATGTTTGTTAGTACTAGCCCTTGTCGGAACCTGTATGGTTATAGGAGATGGCGTCCTCACCCCTTGCATCTCTGGTACACATCAATTTTTTACAATCTATACTTCTTTTTGTCCATTTAATGTATATTTTTGTTCAAAATTACTCAACTTTTCCCTTTCATCTGTTCAAGTAATCTCACTAACACTTAATTTGTTGATATATTTTAGTTCTCTCAGCAGTGGAGGGAATCAAAAGGGTTGACAAGTCGCTCAACCAAGGTGAGTTTTTGACATTTTCTCAGATATAATCTTTGAGATGGGTAGCAAGAGTTGATCATTTATTGAAATACGAAGCACCTAACGTATGAATTTGGTGTATGAAAGTAAGTTGTATAATAGTGCATCCTAGACATTAGATAAATTGGATAACAATTGCTATCATCCATCTAGGTATCTGACTTTATGATTTCTCTGCAGATGTAGTGGTGATAATCTCTGTGGTTATTTTAGTTATTCTCTTCTCCGTCCAGAGCTTCGGAACCCACAAAGTTGGGTGTATGTTTGGCCCTGCCATATTAATATGGTTTTTGCTTATTGGGTCCATCGGCATCTTCAACTTGGCTAAACATGACACGGGTGTTCTTCGTGCTTTCAATCCCATGTACATCATCGACTACTTTGAAAGAAATCCTAAACAAGGCTGGCTCTCCCTGGGAGGAATAGTTCTCTGCATTACAGGTATATAATATAACTTAATACCCACTTTTTCTTTTCCTAATTTCCTTGATGTAGTACACAAAATAATTCGATTGAGTAATATCATACCCACTTTTTCTTTTCTCAGTAACTCTGATCGTGCATACAGAGTTAATTGATTGCAAAATTTATTGTGCAGGAACTGAGGCTATGTTTGCAGACCTGGGTCATTTTTCAGTTCGATCTATTCAGGTGGGTTCCACTTTTGCCATACATAGAAGCTCTGTCAAGAATTGAATTTGAAGTTCATATAAACTAACTTACAGCTGTGATAAAATTGTTCAGATTGCATTTACTGGAGTAGTTTATCCCTGTTTGATCTGTGCCTATGTGGGTCAAGCTGCATATCTTCGAAAGTTTCCAGAAAATGTATCAGACACCTTTTACAAGTCAATTCCAGGTAAAGCAATAAACTGGTAGAAGCAGCAACTAATGAATAATATGATGGATGAGGTACTGAAAATGTGTTTTTTTTAATATGATTCAGATTCTCTATACTACCCCATGTTTGTTGTCGCCATTTTGTCTTCAATCATTGCAAGTCAAGCAATGATATCGGCCACATTTACCATAGTAAAGCAATCCGTGTCCATGGGGTGCTTTCCTCGAGTTAGAATCATCCACACATCATCGAAACATGAAGGGCAGGTGTACATTCCTGAGATCAACTACATTCTCATGCTGGCATGTGTAATAGTCACCGCTTCATTCAAAGACACAACCAACATCGGCAATGCCTACGGTACACAATCATTTTCATGACACAATAAAGATAAAGATCAATATCATATATCATAGAAAGTTCATGATACAATAAATATAAAGATCAATTTCATACATCATAGAAATTTCATGATACAATAAAGATAAGATCAATTTCATACATCATAGAAAGTACGTAACCAACAAGTTTTTAATATTTGCATGTCGGTGCAGGCATAGCTGTAGTTGCAGTGATGATTGTGACGTCAGCCTTCCTAGCCCTCATAATGCTCATGATATGGCAGACGCGGCTGCTAGTGGTGGGCGCCTACGTGGTCATATTTGGAGCAATTGAGCTTATCTTCTTCTCATCGGTGCTCTGGAAGTTTACCGAAGGAGGGTACCTGCCTTTATCGTTTGCAGCTGTATTGTTGTTTGTAATGTACGTATGGCATTATGTGCATGCAAGGAGATATGCATACGAGGTGGAGCAGAAAATGTCGGCAGATTACGTAACAAGCCTTAGTAAAACTGTGGGCGTGACTAGAACCCCAGGAATGGGGCTTCTCTACACAGAATTAGCACAAGGGGTTCCTGCCATATTTTCACACTTCATTACAAACCTCCCAGCCTTGCATTCTGTAGTTGTATTCGTATGTTTCAAGTTTCTACCTGTGAATACTGTTCCTGCAGAGGAACGCTTTCTGTTTCGAAGAGTGGGTGATAGGCAATGCAAGATGTACAGAAGTATTGTAAGGTATGGCTACACTGACACAAGGACTGGAAATAGTCTGGACTTTGAAAACCTCTTGGTGCAGTCGCTCAAGGAGTTTATACAGACTGAGAGCATGTGGGTTGATACTAAATTTGATGAGGAAGATGAGTGTTTTAGTAAAGAGAGTGCAGAGGAGGAGTTGGAATTTGTAGAAAAGGCCAGAGCAGCTGGAGTGGTGTACTTGCTTGGACACAGTGAGGTGAGGGCAAGTAAGGATTCTTCATTGCTCAAGAGATTTGTGGTTAATTATGCTTATGATTTCCTCAAGAGAAATTCAAGGCAGATGACGGCAGCTTTAGAGATTCCAAACAAGAATTTGTTACAAGTTGGAATGACCTACTACATCTGATTTGATCTCATCTGCAACGTATCATTTTTTGACCTGAACTCTTTACCATATTTGAAAAAGAAGATGATCAGAACATGATCAGGTGGGTGTTGGAGCTAACGAAGGGAAGGGGCGGTATCATGATGTCCTTCCCCATCAACACTCTACAGAGAATGTACATATGCTATTACTTATATAGATGTTGTCTCCATACATTATTGAGATTATTAAAACTTTTTAGAGATGGCAATGGTGAAAATTGTATATTTACTCTAAGGTGTTTTCTTCTTTCTCTTTCTTTTTAATGTAGAAACAAGTGAAATGGTAATATAGATATTTATTCATCCAGAAATATCATCTTTGACTTTAATTTTCATCCATATTAAATAGAACAAAATCACAACATATTTCCACAACCAGCATGCATATAGTATTTTATTAGCAGTGATATGTTGGTGCTAATGAGAGAGGGAAGGGGTGGTATTATGATGTCCTTCCCAATCAATACCTTATAAAGATTGTAGATAGGCTATAACTCTAGTTTTATCTATTGTCTCTACAAATTTACTAAGATAAAATCTTTTGTAAAAGTTTGCAATAGTTGTAATGGTCTCTAAATAATTTTCTTATTTTTTAAAATGGAAACAAGAAAAACGGTAATACATGAATATTTGTCAATCAAAAAATTTGTATATCTCATCTATTGTATATTAATATTTTGTTCATTTTAATTTGGTTTTTTTTTCAATAATTATTTGGTATTAAAAATATAAAAATTATAACTCAATATTTATTGTTTTTAATTTTGTTTAATAGAAGGATTTAAATTTTCTTATAGTAATTTGATTTTGCAATGTGAAATTGACCTTGATTTGATCTCACGTAATGAAATTGAATGGATAGAAAAATTTGCACAAAATCAATGTTTACATTTTAAATTTTAAATTTAATTTAACGTGGCCCTCTTTATTCCCTTTCAACTTGTTATTGTCTATCAATTTGAGCATGAAATACTCTAAATCGTGTTCTAGGATGTTGTAAAATTTAAGAATATATCCTAAGCCATCAAGATGAATCATTTGACATGTGCCGCATCAAGATCAACATTATTATTTGCATACATATTGTCAAACATGCATTGTATATTAATATTTTGTTCATTTTAAGTTGGGTTGTTTTTTTAAATGATTACTTAATATAAAAGAATGTAGAAATTAATTCAATATTTATTGTTTTTAATTTTCTTTCCTAGAAGTGTTTAATTTTTCTTATATTTATTTGATTTTGCAATGTGAATTTGACCTTGATTTGATCTCATGTAGTGAAATTGAATGGAGACAAAACTTTTGCACAAAATCAATGTCTACATTTTAAATTTTAAATTTAATTTAATGGGGCCCTCATTATTCCCTTTCAACTGGTTATTGTCTATCAATTTGAGCATGAGATACTTGATATTGTGTTCTAGGATGTGGTAAAATTTAAGAATATATCCTAAGCCATCACGATGAATCATTTGACATGTATCACATCAAGATCAACATTATTATTTTTATATATATAGTCAAACATGTGTATTGAAGTATTGTCTTCTGTCTTTGATCATTTTTATTAAGTATAAAGTATTTAATTGACTCCTCTAAAAGTTTGGATGAAGAAAATATAACCTTTTCTTTAAAAAATATCCTAATAGATGTTTATCAACACTATTTATCACTTATTATATATCTAAATGCAAGAAAAATTAGCAAGGCCAATATTTAGATTGCATAGCTCAAGATTTATTTTGCACATGGAGGATCAATTCAGTGAAAAAAATTGATTTTGTAATACAAAATCAGCCAAGAACTTTCATAAGCCAATTTTGCAATTTAGAGGTCATCTCAAATTAGGTGAGGGAGCTTCCACTAACTAATTGGAAATAACTTGACCTTCGATTGGTTTCCTACTTACAAACTTTAAGTTAAACATGCATAAAGAAACATAACCCGGTTTGTCAATCTCCTACATAGATCGGCTCTAGAAAAGAGATGTTTAAGAAGATCATTCTTGACAATTACATAAGCCTCTACATGGAGAAGATAATTTTGTTGCTTGTGTATTAAAACATGACAAGAGAAAGACATTATTTTACAATTACAAAGTAATGAGTTTCATAATTGACAGGAATGCAACTAATGTAATAGGTTATCATTTCCTTACCATCATCATTATACTAAGCCTTGATAAGGTTGCTAAAGCATCAAGAGACAATGAGACTTAAAGAAGAAAGGGTCTATCTTGCATAGCCAACATTAGAATAGGAGGATTAGGAAAATTACTCTCGATAGCATGAAATTTTTCTTGACACTCATCATCTAATTAGAAATTTACATCTATCCTCAACAATTGTGTGAATGGAAGGGTTTGATAAGTCAATTGAGATGTGGATCTATGAAATGCATAGATTTTTCCTTGCAAACTAAAAATTTGTGATATTTTCCATTGCATCAATCTTATTCATGTCAAATTTGATTCCACAATGGGACACAATGTACACCCTAGTAGCTTGTTGGCATCCAAGTTGTCAAAACACTTAAGAGGATTCAATCTCATCTTATATAATCAAAGTCTTTAGACAATAAGGTGAGGATTATTTACATGATCTTGATGATTCATAGACTTAGCCAAGATTTCATCAAAATGATCCTCTAATATCTTGTGAATGAAAACAAGAAAGATAAGATTCATTGCACATTAATAGGTTGCTCCTGCATTCTTCAACCCAAACAACATGACTGCATAACAAAAAGCAGCCAAAGGAGTTGTGAAGTCTACTTTATGCAATTCTTTTGGATTAGTAGGATTTAATTGTAAGCTACAAATCCATCCATGAATATAGTAAGGTGTTGCCTATAATCAAATGAATAGTCATATTGATATTTAGTAATGAAAAATTAGCCTTAATGGAAGCCTTGTTAAGATCATAAACATCAATGGAAACATGAATACAGCCATTAGGTTTACTAAGGGAAATAATATTATAGGTCTGATTTGAGTAGTGTTATACACTAAGTCTTTTGCGCCTCTATTCAAGCTCTCTTGGTCTTGATAACACAGTATAACATGGGAATCATCTCAAGGTTGTGGGACCTTTGCTAACTGAGATGAGACCTCCAGGTTCTAGGTTGGTTCCTCTTGGATTATCACCTTAGTTTTCTCTTAAAAAGGAAAGTAAACTTTGGAGGGAAAGGGATAGAAGGAGTGCATGAAATGGAAATAACAGGAAAGAAAACTACCTACTAGGTGATGCACCGAAAATAGGGTTTGGATCTCAGTATAGAGGGGTGAAATCAGTGAAAGACCTAGGTCTAGTAGATCACAACTTACTAAATAGGCTTGCATAAGTATTTCATAAGAGGGCCTAAACATTAGACACAACCTATGACCTACAGGTAGACATTCTCTTCAACAAAAGGGCACAGGAATGAGATAGAATGACAGGGGGCTGAAGAATACCCACAAACTCACTCAAATCAGATCAAACATAGTAGTACACATATAAGCTGAAAGTAAGAGGGATCAAGAACCCTAAATATCACTAAAAGCATTCATAAACCTTAATCCAATAAGAGATAATGCAAACAAGGAAGCACAGGGACATGAAGGATTGTCACAAACTGCCTCTGCAATATTTGTATTATCAATGGGAATTTACAGAATGTGAGAAACTAGAGGGAAAGAAGAAATGCCATAGATAGCTTCCCAAGAAAGAGTCTTTCTTCTTTACAAAATGTGAATTCTAAGCCCTAAGGCTCTCAAAAAACAATATATACATCCCTCACTGCACGCAGGTAGGAGTCCAAAATTAACTAGGGTTACAAATTTACAATTTAATAATAAACCCTAGGGTACTGAGAACTAACGCCAAGTCTGATCATAAATAAATTTTGCAACAACATGGCCAATCAAATATCTATGTTCTAGTGCCTATCTCTGTACTACATTGCCTGCAGATCAACAACCTAGACTCAACCACTTTTCTGTGCAAAACTTCACCATGAATGTGCAAACTAGTACCTTGCTGGGACAAAGATCAATATGCGATGACTACTTGCATCCTCTTCATCAACTTTGCAACCTACAATCATCCTAGTCACATCAATTCTTAGCTACCCGTCGCTCACAAACATCTTTGTCGAAGAAAATTCCATGAAAGGAACCACACTGTTTCGAAACAATGCCGGTTGTATGATCGCATGGGCTAAAAAAGCTTCATGCGATCATGCGACAAGCCCTTAGAATCTGCCATTCACTTCACAGCCTGCAAATCGGATTCAACACTGGTTGAATTTGGATGTTGGTTGCATGATTGCATGAGCTCAAAAAGCCTTCATGTGATCATGCGACAAGCCTCTAGAACCTGTCATCTTGCCATGCAAGATGCCTCAGGCCCGCCAAAATTTCAAACTACCAGCAAAAACCCATGCTCGAGATCCGACTGCAATGTTAACCCCAGCTTCACCCTGGGTTTATTTTCCTTCTTAGTCACCAAGTTGCTAACTTTTTCTTAACCTCAATTACATCCAGCGACCACGCGAAATCTCTTAACCATGCAACTGTACACTTGCTTTACCAATCTCAGGCCCACCTGCAAGCTGAGATTCTAATCTAATAGCAGGTGCAAGATCTCATGGGGTCGGAAGATCCCATGAGATCTTACGACCACCGTAGATCTCACGCCACCGCCACCAAACTGCAACCTGGACCCACAAATCGTTGCATCGGATGGTTGTCACATGATCGCATGGGGTCGAAAGATCCCATGTGAACATGCGACCACCATAGATCTTTGTCGCACATGGAAATGATTATGAGGAACTAGGACCCCCTTGGGCAGAGCTGCGTGCTTATGAAATGAATGCTGCTAGAGGAAGAAGTCTGAAACATGAGGGGTCAAAAACATCCTGGGCTTTCAGAGTGAAGGTCGAAAACATAGAGGGTTTTCAAACTGAAGGTCAAAAACACAAAGAGTTTTCGACGCTAAACACTTTTGGAACCCTGCGACCTGAGTATTTCCTGCAACCATTCAAACTTGAAAATCTCTTAGGGCCTTGCGATTTAGCATGTGCGATCTAAACTGGGGCTTGAAAACACATTGAGGAACATAAGGTTTAGATCGCAAGCCATGAAACTTTGAGGATCTACTTCGCAAAATGAAAACAAGTTGTAGTAGGGCGGGATAAAAGCAAAGACCTAGAAACTTGGCCAAATTTGTAGAATAGGAAATTTTGGGCAACATTTTGGCGACTTCTGCATGATGTCAGCTTGCTAGACATTAGACCAGTGACCTTGAAGCAATTCATTGGGCATGGAGTCAATTCAGGAACACAAAACTTTCTGACAGGGAGAGGGACAAAAACTATGCTCGAGCACTTCTAGGAAAATAGGAAAACTAAACTAGAAAGTAGGGAAACTAACCTAGCCTAAACTAACCAGTGCAGAAACCTGGTTAAACAAAACCATTTACTGGACTATTGAAATAACTACCCTTTCTCCTTAGGGTATTACACTTTGTGCATTTGATGCTAACAAGGAGAAAGTTGGAAACAAAAATATACTAAATTATCTGGCAAACCTCCTCTTGAATTTGGTATACCAGATTACTAACCTTAATTAGATCACAGATGCTACCCTCCACAGGAGTCTAATACAACTGGATGACTCCTTTCGTGGGCTTTTCTTCTATAGAGATGTTTGCAAGCGGCGGGTAGCTGAGAATTGATGTCGCCAGGACAATTGCAGGTTGCAAAGTTGATGAAGAGGATCCAGGCAGTCATCGCATATTGATCTTTGTCCCAGCAAGGTACTAGTTTTCCCATTCATGGTGAAGTTTTGTGCAGAAAAGTGGTTGAGTCCAAGTTGTTGATTTGCAGGTGATGTAGTACAGAGATAGGCACTAGAACACAAATATCTGATCGGCCATGTTGTTGCAAAATTTATTTATGATCAGACTTGGTGTTAGTTCTTAGTACCCTAGGGTTTATTATTAAATTGTAAATCTGTAACCCTGGTTAATTTTGGACTCCTACCTACATGCAGTGAGGGATGTATATATTGTTTTTCGAGAGCCTTAGGGTTCAGAATTCACATTTTGTAAAGAAGAAAGACTCTTTCTTGGGAAGCTATCTGTGGCATTTCTTTCTGCCCTCTGGTTTCTCACACTCTGTAAATTCCCATTGATAATACAAATATTGCAGAGGTAGTTTGTGACAATCCTTCATGTCCCTGTGCTTCCTTATTTGCATTATCTCTTATTGGATTAAGGTTTATGAATGCTTTCAGTGATATTTAGGGTTCTTGATCCCTCTTACTTTTAGCTTATATGTGTACTATTGTGTTTGATCTTATTTGAGTGAGTTTGTGGGTATCTTCAGCCCCCTGTCATTTTGTCTCATTCCTGTGCCCTTTTGCTGAAGAGAATGTCTGCCTGTAGGTCATAGGTTGTGTCTAATGTTCAGGCCCTCTTATGAAATACTTATGCAAGCCTATTTAGTAAGTTGTGATCTACTAGACCTAGGTCTTTCACTGATTTCACCCCTCTATACTGAGATCCAAACCCTATTTTTGGTGCATCACCTAGTAGGTAGTTTGCTTTCCTGTAATTTCCATTTCATGCACTCCTTCTATCCCTTTCCCTCCAAATTTTACTTTCCTGTTTAAGAGAAAACTAAGGTGATAATCCAAGAGGAACCAGCCTAGAACCTGGAGGTCTCATCTCAGTTAGCAAAGGTCCCACAACCTTGAGATGATTCCCATGTTATACTGAGTTATTAAGACCAAGAGAGCTTGAACAGAGGTGCAAAAAACTCAATGTATAACAAGTAGTCAAAAGAACATATAAAACCATCTTTTAAAAGATTTTCTATATTAGTCTTGAGTAACAAAGTAACCTTGGGATTTATTTTGTGATTCTTTTGCTTGATAGGCTTTGAATTGGGACACATGAAAATATTGTGAGCCAATATTGATTCATCAATACAAGGCATATCCTTGCATGACCAAGAAAAGATATCATAATAATAATGCAAGAAATCAAAATGTTATTCAGACACTTCTAAAGAAAGGGACTTTTCAATCTTAATTACTATTGATACTAAAAATTTATTTTAGGAAGGTAACAACCTTTATGAGAAGTTCAATGGCTAGGGGGTCTGATTGGACACCACTACGAAGAATTTAGAAGTTGATTCTTCAACTATTTATATTTGAGAAGAAAAGGGAGAAAAGATATACTAAAAATAAATCTAGCTAAGGTGATACACCATGATATAAATTTTTGAATACTTCAAAAACTTCATCTTTCAAAGCATAATATGATAAGATTTAGAAAATTATAGAAAGAGTTATAGACATGATCCCATAAATCACCAAGTTAACAAGTGGCTACAAAGTTTGACTCAAGCAACACAGATGTATTTCATTAAAAGATACATAGCATAGTTATAAATATGATTAAAAAAAATAGAAAATTGTATATGAAAAGGATGATAGCATGGTTCAATCTATCAATCTCTATTAAGAATTGAATACACTAGACTAAGATGAGAGAAAATCAATTGGTATTATTCATATAGTTTTTTTTTAAGTCTCCCAAATGTAATGAAAATATTCTAAAAAAAAAAGAACACGACTTTCTACTTATACTAAGGGCCTGTTTGGTTGCTGGAATTGACCTGGAATTGGAAAATAGAAATTGGTTTCCCTTCTAATTCCAAGTCCTGAAGTGGAATAGGAGAGTGCTCATTTTGGACCAAAATTGGAATTAACCTATACCAATTCACCAATTCCCATTTTCCAATTCCGAATCAATTCCAGCAACCTAACAGACCCTAAAAGAAAATATTTTCCAAAGAGCTCTTCTAACTTCATACTAGACCCTATATGAGAATGTAGTTACAACTACTCTAATAGATTATTATTTTGTCTAGCCAAAATATGCACCACATTCCAAAATATGTTGCTTCCTGGTTCATTCATTCTCCAAGAAAAAATATCTAAGGATGAGCTTATTACATTTGCTAGCTGACTAAGATTGAGGATCAAAATAGTGACTCAAATCCCACCTCAAAAAATGTAAAAAGGTCAATTATGTTCTTGTAGGAGGTGTGTGAATCAGGTATGGGATGCATACGTGGAACACAAGCGCACTAGGAAGAAACGTGACAGTAGTAATGCCGATTTGGGGCCTACTTGTAGTCCTTATTGACCACACGGTGTGGTATTTATTATATGGTTGTATGTATTTATGTTTGTAGTTGATAGTTGCAGCTCTTTATGATTGTAGTTGTAATATTGGTGCATATGGTTGAATTCCATAATGTCACCTCCCTCTTAATCTTCTATATAATGGTTTCCCAGCCTCTCTTTTATTAAGGCAATTTGGGACTTTTGCATATTTCTTTGTTTTGTGATTAGTAGATCACTAATTGATTGATTCAGTTTCCTTCATCTGGTATCAGAGTTAGCTTGAAAAAATAAAAATTTATAGTCATTATAGATAAGAGAAAGAAAAGTAGAGAGTGAGTTTGTAGAGAGTTTTTAGAAGCCAATCTGAGAAGTCTATGTGCAGAGCTATGAACAGAGGAATTTTTTGTGATGAAAGTTTGTCATTACAAAAGTGTGCAAGTAGAAATTGCAGTAGCAATTGGAGAAGTATGTGGGTAGAAATTGGAGCATCAAATTGGAAAAAGAAAGGAAGAGCTTGGAAATTAGAAGAAAAACAAATTAGTGTTGAGGGTATTGAAGTGAATAGTTGTAGCTGTAGTTGCAAAAGATGAAGATCATGTGATTTGGAAAGCATTACCAGTCACAAGATCTACAATATCAAATCTGCCACTATTTTATGAGATTTATCTATGAGATCAGAGAAGGAGAAGGTGCGTGTGAGGCTATCTGCAGACTGGGAAAGAAGAGAGTTGCATCTGAATTTCCCCCCTCCTAATTTCCATGTGGAAGCTTAATCTTCTTTTTGTTGTAATGTTTTTACTTCTTTTTTTAAACTGAAGCTTTTTTTAAAGTTGAAAGTTTTAAACTTTGTAGTTTTTACATTCATTAAAAAGTAAAAGTAATTTATTTTAAAAATCTTTGGTAAAAGCAATTTTTTAGTCTTCTAAACTTGGTTTTTAAAAGAGGTGGTGATTTCAATTTTTTCTTTTTTTAAAAAAAGAAAGAAATGATATATTGGAATTTTTGTGAAGTGAGGAATAAATATTTTGTATCTAAGTGCATTATCGGTTGAAACCGACACTTATTTTTCAAAAATATTATAATAAAAAAAAATCATTTTGTGTGTGTGTCCTATTTAAAGGGACAAGGAGAGTATTCATTTGTAGATCTCTCCTAGACTTGGTGTTGTGCAATTTGGGTCATTGTGCACATTTTTATGGAAAATATGGTAGGCAATATAATGTCTAATGTGTTGATTCCCGTCTTTGAAGGAGATAATTTTTCATATTGGTGCACTAGAATGCAAACTCTACTCAAATCTAAGGATTTTTGGGAGATTTTCCAAAATGGATATGTTGAGATAGAATATGTAAATGAATTAACTGACCAACAAAAAAGGGAATACAAAGCAAATGTAAAGAAAGATAATGAAGCTTTATTCTTAATTCAGGGTGCAATCACTCAAGATACTTTTACCAACATAAGTGGTGCTCTTCATTCTAAGCAAGTATGGAAAATATTAAGTAATGCATATCAAGGTGCACAAACTGCTAAATTTCAAAAAATGAGAAGGAACTTTGAAAATGTAAAAATGACATCTAGTGAATCTGTCAATGAATTTCTAACAAAGGTAGAAGGCCTAGTGAGTCAAATGAAAATACTAGGGGAAGATGTAGATGACAAGCATGTCATTGAAAATATTTTAAGAAGCTTGATTCCAAAATTTGAAGGTGTGGTCTCTACAATTGAGATATCTAAGGATCTCTCAAGCATGCAAATTGATGAATTAAGTGGAATTTTATTAACTGCTAAAGAAAGAATAAAAAGTAATGAAGAAAGCTTAGAGAAAGTATTTTCCTCTAAAGAAAATATAAGAGGAAAAAGAAACACGTTCTTCAAGAGTCATAATAAACATGACGATAACAATAAGAATGAATACAAAGGTGAATCTAGCAATTCCAGAGGAAGAGGAAATTATTCCATAGGAAGAAGTAGCAACTTCAGAGGAGTTGTAAGAGGAAGAGGTAGAAGTAATGGGGGAGATAATAGTAAAAGGAATGTCCAATGCTTTCATTGTAATAAGTTTGGACATTATGCTTCAGAATGTTGGAGAAAACAAGGTGAAACAGAAAAGAGAAATGCTCATAGCATTGTTGAAGATAAACAAAATTTGTTTATTTCTTGCCTCAATACAAGTTTAAATGAAAATAATGTGTGGTATATAGACTCTTGATGTTCTTCACATATGACATCTAATGAGAATCTATTTGTCAACTTGGATCAAAAGCATCAAAGTACTGTAGTACTAGGAGATAATAATTCTCAAGGAAGCAAAGGTAAGGGTACCATCGCAGTTACAATAGAAAATGGTGAAGTGAAGCATTTCAATGAAACATTATTGGTTCCAGCACTAAAAAAGAATTTTTTGTCTATTGGACAAATTTTAGAGAAAAATTATCAAGTAACTTTTGATAAGAATGAGTGCATAATAAGAGATAAATTAAAAAAGAATGCAATTGTTGCAAGAGCACAAATGATAGTGGATAGGATGTTTCCTCTTCATTTTACTCATGGGAACTAAGCACTAAGGTCTAGTGAAATGAGTGAAAGTAAGATTTGGCACAAGAGATATGGTCACCTTAGTTTTAATGGGTTGATTTTACTCAAAAGATTAAAAATGGTTGAAGGTCTACCATTAACTGAAGACACAAAAGGGGTGTGTGAAAAGTGCATTGTTGGCAAACAACATAGGATACAATTTCCTATTGGTAAATCTAGTAGAGCTAAACAACATATTGAGATAATCCATACAGATTTGTGTGGTCCTATGGAAACACCTTCTTTGAACAAATCCAAGTATTTTCTAACCTTCATTGATGATTACTCAAAAAAAACTTGGGTGTATTGTTTGGTTTCAAAATTAGATGTATTTGAAAAGTTTGTAGAGCTCAAAAACTTGGTTGAAAAACAAAGTGATAAGGTCAGAAAATGGAGATGAGTACAAGTCAAATCAGTTTATTGATTTTTGCAAAAATTATGGAATCAAGAGAGAGTTCACTACTCCCTACACTCCACAACAAAATGGAGTTACTGAAAGGAAGAATAGGACAATTGTTGAAATGGCAAGAAGCATGTTGAAAGAGAAAAAATTGGATAAAAGTTTTTGGGAGAAGCAGTATACACAACAGTGTATCTTCTAAATAGAAGTCCTACAAAAGTAGTTAAAGGGATGACTCCTGAACAAGCATGGTCTGGGGTAAAGCCAAGTGTTGATCACTTGAGAGTGTTTGGATGTGTTTCTTATGCACACATACCAAAAGAAAAAAGGTCTAAGTTAGATGACAAAGGCCTTAAATGCAATTTTATTGGTTATGGAAATGAAAATAAATAATATAGGCTATATGATCCAATAGCGAAAAAGCTTGTGATAAGCAGAGATGTGGTATTCAATGAAATAGAATAATATACCAAAGATAATGAAACAAAGGGAAAAGAGATAGTTATTGATGAGATTTAAGAGGAGGAAGAAGAAGATGAACTTGAATCATCTAGTGCAGAAGAAAAAAAATATCAAAGGACAAAAAAGAATCATCCATTAACTCTTATGTTGGATTCAAATTTTGAAAAAATGACAACAAGGTCACAAGAAAAATTTAATTTTTCTTTGATGATTCAAATCATGGAAAATAATGAGCCACAAACATTTGAACAAGCTCAAGAAAAAGAAGAATGGATTGAAGCAATGAACAATGAAATAGACACAATTGAAAAGAATGACACATGGGATTTGGTTCAATTACCTCTTGGTAAGGAAGTTATTGGTAGAAGATGGGTGTACAAAATAAAGTATAAATCTGATGGAAGCATTGATAAGCATAAGGCTAGATTAGTAGCTAAAGGGTACACTCAATAGGAAGGTATTGATTATACTGAGACATTTGCACCTGTAGCATAGATGGATACTATCAAATTGGTTTTGGTATTGGCAACTCAGCAGAGTTGGATAGTTTATCAAATGGATGTGAAGAGTGTTTTCTTGAATGAATAGATTGATGAGGAAGTGTATTTTTCACAACCTAAAGGTTTTGAAATACCTTCTAAAGAACTTAATGTTTGCAAATTAAAGAAGGCCTTGTATGGTCTCAAACAGGCACCAAGAGCATGGTATTCAAGAATAGACTCATACCTACAACAAAAAGGTTTTTCACGAAGTCAATCAGATCCAAATATCTATATCAGAAGCTCAACTAAGGATATTTTTATCTTAGTTCTCTATGTTGATGATCTTGTCTACACAGGGAATAATCCATCTTTATTTGCAGAGTTTAGAGCAATTATTATTACTAAGTTTGAAATGATAGACTTGGGACAAATGCACTACTTTCTTGGTATAAAAGTATGGAAAAATAAAGATGAAATATTTATGTCTCAGAAAAAATATGCCTTAGATATCCTAAAAAAAATTTAGATGCAAAGTTTCAAACCAGTTGCAACACTTATTGAAGTGGGACTTAAATTGTTTTCTTTAGATGTGTCAAATCTAGTGAATCCTGCTCTATATAGACAATTGATTGGAAGCTTGATCTAGTTAACTACTACTCATCCATATCACATTTACAATGAGTTTGGTCTCTAGGTTCATGTCAGAGCCTAAGGAAACACATTGGAATGTAGCTAAAAGGATTCTCAGATATGTTAAAGGGACATTGAGCTATAGTCTCAAATTTCAGCATTCAGAGGATAGCAGATTGGTTGGCTATATAGATTCACATTGAGCAAGTTCTGCTGATGATCGAAAGTCTACTTCTCATTACACTTTTAGCCTTGGTTATATAGTACTCTCTTGGAAGTCCAAGAAACAACCTACAATATCACTTTCTACTGCAAAGGAAGAATACAAAGCTGCAACATTAGCAGCTTGTCAAATTGTATGGTTGAGAAGACTACTAGAAGACTTACACCAAATTTAGAGTGAACCTACCTTGTTGTATTATGACAACAAGAGTGCTATACAAATGACAAAGAATCCAGTGTTTCATAGTAGAACCAAACATATTGAGATACAACATCATTATACTAGGGAATTGGTTCAACAAGGTTTGATCGACATTGTGTACTACAGTACAGAAGATCAGATTGCAGATATCTTCACAAAGGCTCTAGCTCATGAAAGGTTCTAGAAGCTCAGGGACCTACTTCATGTTCTTCCCAATGGTCATTATGGGGGAGAATGACAACAATAATTCCCATTTGGGGCCTACCTGCAGTCCTTATTGACTGCACAGTGTGGTATTTATTATATGGTTGTATGTATTTATGTTTGTAGTTAATAGTTGGAGCTCTTTATGATTGTAGTTGTAATATTGGTGCATATGGTTGAATTCCATAATGTCACCTCCCTCTTAATCTTCTATATAATGGTTTCCCAGGGTATATGCACAAAGATGGGGGACCAAAAAGGTGCCACTTTCCATTTTTTCTGCTAAACAACCATAGTGTGTATGCACTAAAGCATGTGCAGCCTATAGGGTACATGTGCTATGGCTTGGGATGTGCCCTATAGGCTGCACACACTATGCAAAAAGCTAACATGTATAAACCCTATGCAAAAAACAAAAAATAGTAACATAGGGTGTGCGCTCTATAGGGCGCACATGCTATGCAAAAATCTAACATGTATAAACCCTATGCAAAAACCAAAAAATAATAACATGCATAGTCTTGCATAGTGCTAGCATGCTATAGTGCATGCACCCTTTGCAAGAAACAAAAAAGTGGAGAGAGAGAGAGTGTGTGTGTGTGTGCGCGCGCGCTAGCACGCTCTGTAATGCATTGGAAGGCACCAAACCTAAGGCTTGTATTTTCTTTGGAGATCCAACCCAAAGGCTTGGAGGATTCAAATAAGCCTGAGACATGTTTTCTAGCAGACATACGAAAAATTCACATGTTTTCTTGTGTGCTCCTCATCAGGTTTACTTGTGGTTCAATAATGTCAAAATCAAACAACGTGATATTGTCGATCTCTCTGTTAGCTATCTAACCATATAATTTATTTTTAATTCTGATTATGTTAATTTTTTCATCTCTAATTTCTTTTGTATGTATGTCTAATTTTTGCCAAAAACCAACGTGTAGTATTTTGGGCATAGATTTTGCCTCGTTCATCAAATTTTGCAACAAGTTACTTTTTTAGAAACTAGACTCCATTATACACACTTTTTTAAAAAAAAAGAAAATTTGATTTTTGATTATTTTTTAATGATTTCTAGGGGGAGCACACATAAATTTCACATTTTTTAGGATGTGTACACTTCGTAAATTCATAAAAAATTATATATTCATCAAAAAATTAGCATAAAAAGCTGGGATAAACTATGTGGCGTTAGCTAACTTCTCACTAGAGCAATTAAAAAAATTCAAAAAAAAAGTTAACATTTCAGGGGGAGCACACCAGATGCTATGTTATGTTTTTTCACAAAAATAGGACCAATTTTTGTGCTCCCCCTTTTTGAGGGCCTTAATCTACACCATTTTTTTTTTAAAATAGTAGTTTAGAAACTAGATTCAGAGTATTACAACTCATGTTCTTGTCACATTTTAAAATTTTGAGTCTAACTATCTTCAATTTCTCATTGAAGTTTAGTGTTTTCTGATTTCAAAAAACAAGTGGCATCTTATACCCCCTTTTTGGTCCCCCATCTTTGTGCACTTACCCCCCAACCTCTCTTTTATTAAGGCAATTTGGGGCTTTTGCATATTTCTTTGTTTTGTGATCAACAAATCACTAATTGATTGATTTAGTTGCCTTCAAAAAGTACCCATTGAAAGAGTCTAAAGATTGCATTGATAAAACATGTGGAGAGGTTGCCAAAAATGTTCCACAAATAGAAAAGGAGAAACTTCACCACCATGGGAGGAAAGAATAAATGTCAAGTGTCACAACCACAAGCCTTCTAAGAAAGAGTGCTTGCAAGACCAAAAATAGTATGCACCTCTAAGACATAGGGACATCCTTGGAATAAAAGGCATGGAAGAAAGGAGGAAACACAATGCTCATTACTAGCATAATAAAAAAAATTAAAAATAAGTTGGCGTCATTTAAAGGGTACATGGCTTACAAAACTTATTCTAGTAGATTGCATCTATATCCTGGTGAATTTATAAGGCTTTTGTCTATGAAGAATCAGACTCGAGATCTGTGGAAAAAGAAAAAGAAATGTGGAAAATATGAGATGCAAGTCTCATTGATAGCTTTACAAGGATTGACTATAGGGGACCTACTCAATGTACAATGGTTGTGAAATTTCCTAAAAGTCTTCAATGGCCTACTCATGCTCGAACATCTCTCTAAAGGAGAGGTCACTCAATACTACTAAGGAAGACTTCATGTTGAACTCCAACTTTACCAATGGCCACAAGATGTTTTCAATTTGTATCACACTTGGAAAGAAGCTCATATTTTGGAAAACCAACTGACCTTGTTGTTTTTCCTCTAGTATTTGTTTGATTCGATCCTCCTCTACAACTCTCCTGTCTAATAGGAAGGGAGATGGAAGCCCTAGTTGCACAATGCTTTTATATTGTGTCCATTAAAGTTTCCATAGTCCATTGTATTCCACCTTGCATGCTTGTATATCTACATACTATTCTAATACTAAATCTCATTGTTTAAACTTGACACCATTGTCAAACATTATTTAAGAGAGATTTTTGATAGGAATGTTGTAGTATAATCAAATGTCAATAATATAAAACTGTCACCACTTTAATTTTAAGTCTTCATTATATGAATTCCAACCACTAATAGATCTATAATGTATAGGAAGATCTATGTTGTCATATAAGAATAGATACTAAGTCCTCAATTTCAATTATGGTATCTATAATATGTACATTTTGCGTTCTAATTATCTCTACGTTAAAGAATCGCAAACCTGTATTTAGGAATCTTCTAAATGGAATTTGTAATCAACATTGTAGTAGCATACAAATTTTTTTATGATATTCTCAACAATTATAACCATATACAAGTCTCAATAGATCTTGTTAAGGTATTAGATTCACACATCCTCCCTTACACAAAGCATTAGGGATATTAAGGAACTTCAAACCTTATTCACCTACTATAAGTTAAAAAATAAAATAAAAGAGTTAGAAATTGTCGACGAGATAGTTTATCCAATAATATTATAAATTATGTGCACAAATTTTGACAACCAAGAAATTGATTTATATTTATTTATTTTGTTCAAAGCCCTTCCAACATACCTATTTTGAAAATATCATAACATTTGTCAATGGGCCCTTGGTCTACTAGTGAGGTTTAATGGTTCTTAATGAACCTACCAGATCACGTCGTGTTGAGTGCAAGACTCGAACACTTTAAAGAATGAGGTTGTGATCATGCCTCATATGGGTTTGATGACATAGATACCCCTTACTCATTGGCTCTTAACCTAATAGGTTTTAGCTTAAGACGTGTACTTCACTATTAGATAGCTAAAATGACTGTGAAGGAAAAATCTACCATAAAAAATAAAATAAAATAAAACCGCATATTCATACTTCTATGACTAATATCATCATGCATAATTTAATGTGACAATATCCAATTTCAAAATATTATAACCTCTCTTTAACTAATATTATACTGCATAATTTTCATAATTTACAATGACAATACCAAAAACTCAATTACCATGCATAACTTTTATAATTTACCGATACCCACAAATACCCAATCATTTTTCATTTTTTCAGATGCAATAATAAATAATTTGAAAGTTTCCATGATTAAGGTTGTGATGCTAGGAAGTGGTCCAAGGAAAAATTTCCTTTCCGCTTATGCTCCATGGGTATCAGTATCTTCTTTCCAATATCCTATTTTGGCCCAGACAGGCCATATATTATTTGCGATTGTTTAACGATTTCTAAGGCCATTTGACAAACCTTTCTTCACATTGTTCTGCCATCATTCGTCCAAGTCCTTTTCATGTGACTTATATTATCATATTACTATCATGGAGGTCCCAGGCAAGGTTAGGATGACAGGTTTAATTTATATATTTGTATTATGATATAAAATTTAATATTTCATGCTTATACTCTACCCACAAAGATGGACGTGACAACTACTCTGACTATTGAAACTTCCTCGATGTTTCTAGGCTCTCGTAAATCTATACATGACATCAAATCACACTTTGATTGTTACATAATTGAAGATTTAAAGGATGGGGACTACACTAAACTGGTCATTGAAAAAGGCAAGATGTGCCTATTTTGATAGGTTAACACTGGAGATAGGAGGCCCAAACAAATGTTTCATTTCAGTTGCTTTATCTACATAAGATGTGGTTCTTAGTTACGCGATGCTTTTGATTTGACCCACATTTGTTTGAAGTCATGAAAAATGCACTAGTGTATATGACCTTATTCAAATATAATCTTATTCTATACAGTTGTGATGGTCACATTTTCATTTGACTTCGAATAAAATTGAAAATATATATATATATATATATAAACAAAGGGGAGAGAATCAGACATATAAAATAAGGTTGTCCTATTCAATTATTGTTTTAACTTAATATTATTCTAAAGTATTAGTAGTAGTCAAGAGTCTTAGGAAAATATAATAAACAAACAACTGCCAAGTTTTAAAAAAAAAAATTGCACAAGTAAAATAAAACAAGCATGAAAAATAAAGATTGTTTTTTTCGAGTTAGAAACATAAACAAACAATCAACACTTTTTAAAGAAGCAAAATCAATTTCTTCTTGAAAGTCGTATATTTTTACTATAAATATTAGTAGTTTTTCCATTTTAGATTGTTTAGATTAGTAGATATAGTTGTTGGTGATTACCATGCAAATGTGTAAAGGTTAAAAACTAAGTTTCGAATGCCTTGTCAACAAATCCATTGTCTAGCAAGTAATGCTGGATTAAAGCATTGCTGACACCAAGAGTCATCCGCTTCATTTGCAGACCCTTAATTATTCTATGTTGGTCAAGTATTCGATAACTATAATGAGTTGCCAAATTTTAACATGGTCCGCATTTTTAAATGTAGTCGGAGACGAGACCAACTGAGCACTCACACAAAGGAACATATAGAAGTTGGATGCTACATGTCCAACAATGTCATTTTCCGCATTTGGCTACTAAAATGCATTGACACATTGGATGCTGGGTAGAATTCTATTTTCTTTGCACTCTAGATGACATGTTATTATAGATCAAAACACTTACCTAAATGCCTTCATATATGGAAAAATAAATTTTGAGGTCTATTTAGTTAGATCAAAACACTTACTTAAATGCCTTCATATATGGAAAAATAAATTTGGAGGTTTATTTAGTTGAATGCGAATCTTTTTATTATTTTGTTAATTAAGTTAAAAAGAAAGAGATGCTATTAAAGATATAATTTATTATTCACAACAGCCATGTCATGAGCATGTTCATACATTGTTGAAGTTTTCATTTTATAATAAAGTTGAAAAGAATGAGTTAGTTTTCATTTATGAATAATTCTAAATCTTAAGGAAATTTCATATTAAACCCCTCCCTAATAGACTTGGGTTATACATGCATCATATCCACCTCCAAATGGTGTTTAATTCCAATATAGTTTTATTCGGCTTAACCTCTCAGGAACATAAACACAAGATTCCTAGCTCATGTTTTCATAGTCACTCAAGAGACTCTCCTCCTAGAAATGACATAAAAGTAACATGTAGAAGGAAAATTATAAAATAGATTAAAATCAAATAATATGGCAAATCAGCGTTCTCCAAATTAAATCCATAGCTCACAAATCTTAATGATTACTCTTACATACCCTTTTAATGATTCACATCATTTAATAATGCCTAATAGTATGCAGAGAAACCTAACCAAGATTTCCTAAAAATTACACACTACCTACAAAGAAGTATCTTTTTTGGTTGCACACTCATATGGTTGTAAAGATCTTATAAATTTAAGTGCTTATATTGAGATGAATCCATTTCCAGTTCAAGTCATTTAATAAAATCTTTAAATTAAATACAGAGCTAAACTAGTTCTTGCATTGACATTCAATCCTTCCCACTAACTATTAAATGTTGTATTCACCATTGCCAATAGTTAAGATAATTAAATTTCCCTCTTTAATGCTAGTAATATAATGGGTTGGCTACATATAGAATCATCTTTTCTCACATTAGTACCCACTTAACATTGAAGTCATATCAAATGGCGATCAAGTTCCACTATCACTTAACTCCATACTAATAACTACTAATGTAACTGAAATCAAATTCCTACCTAGAGATTATGCCTACTAACATAATCAATTATAAAATCAATTTTGTCATATCAATCACATGATAATGCTTTTTAGAATATTTTTATAGTACAAGATTATGTAAGGACGTAATGTGGTTTTAAATGATGTTCTCATATAGTATGATTCAATGATATAAGATATCATGATCAGATTATAGTATGATAGCCTTTCTGATTAGAGCATAACATGCATTAACTAGGCTACATAAAAACTACCCTTTGAAAAAACTTCAATGTGGTACTTATAATATTTGACTTTCTTTAAACAAGATCAATGCATGAGATACTCAAGATGTCTAACAACACTATACTTGGAAGATCAACATATTATAATGCATACTCAATAGTATTAATAATAATAGCTTTCTCAACCTTTTAATTCATTTGTTCTATGCTATCATCTTATTTACTTACAATAGTTTGGTTTATTGGATAAATATTGTTTGCACTTTCTATTTATATCAAAATTTTGACCTTGATTATCAACAATAAGTGATTTATATAACAACAATATATTTTCAATCTAACTCTTTATATTGTCTTCATTAAAGTTACCACAATCCATTGCATTGCACCTTGCACACTTGTATACATATACACTATTCTAATACTAAATCTCATGTCTAAGCTTGACACCATTGTCAAACACAATCTAAGAGATTTTTGATAGGAATGTTGTAGCATAATCAAATGTCAATAATATCACATTTTAACCAATTTAATTTTAAGTCGTCACTATATGAATTCCAACCACTAATAGATCTGAAATTTATAGGAAGACCTATGTTGTCATATAAGAACTAATACTAAGCCCTCAATTTCAACTATGATAGATAAATTTTGCATTTTTTATTCTAATTACCCCTACTTTCAAGAATCACAAATCTATATTTAGGAGTCTTGTAAATGGAATTTTATAATCAACATTAGAGTAACATAGAAAAAGGTTTTATGATTTTCTCAACAATAGTAATCATATAAAGATCCCAATAGATATTATTAAGTTATTAAATTCACACATCCTCCCTCACACAAAGTGTTAAGGATATTAAGGAACTTCAAATCTTATTCACCCAATATAAGTTAAAAAATAAAAGAAACAAACTAGAAATTGTCGATGAGATAGTTTCTGCATAATTATTTTTTTAAATTATGTGCTCAAATTTTGACAACCAAGAAGTTGCTTTATATATATATATATATATATATATATATATATATATATATATATATATATATATATATATATATATATATATATATATATATATATATATATATATATATATATATATATATATATATATATATTTCAAAGCCCTTCCAACATACCTATTTTAAAAACATCATAACATTTTTCAATGGGCTCTTGGTATGCTAGTGAGGTTGAATGGTTCTTAATGAGCCTACTGGATCATGTCTTGCTAAGTGCAAGGCTCAAACACTTAAAGAATGAGGTCGGGATCATGCCTCATACGGGTTTGATAACATGGATACCCCTTAGTCCTTGACTCTTAACCGAATAGGTTTTAGTTTGAGGTATGTATTTTGATATTGAATAGCTAAAATGGCTTTATGAATGAAAACTCTACCATACAAATTATAAAAAATTAAAATAAATATTACATACATTCATACTTCTCTTAACTGATATCATCATTCATAATTTAATGTGACAATACCCAATTTCAAAATAACCTCTCCTTGACTAATATTATAATGTATAACTTTCATAATTTATGGTGACAATATTCACATACTCAATTACTGGACATAACTTTCATAATTTACAATGACAATACCCAAATACTCAATTACCATCCATAACTTTCATAATTTACCAATACCCAATCATTTTTCATCTTTCAAATACAATAATAAATAATATGAAAATTTTCATGATTAAGGTTGTGATGATAAGAAGTGATCCAAGTAAAAAAAATTAATTTCCACTTATGCTTCATGGGTAACACTATCCTCTTCCCAAAGATCCTATTTTGGCCCAGGCAAGCCATATATTGTTTGCGATTGCTTAAAGATTTCAAAGGCCATTTTAACAACGTTTCTTGACATTGGTCGAAATACTTTTCATTTGAATTTATAGAATTGCATTATGATATAAAATTAAATATTTCATACATTTACTCTACCAACCACAATGGACGTGACAACTACCCCGAGTATTGAAATTTCCTCGATCGTTCTACCCCTAGGCTCTCCGGAATCTATAAACATCAAATCACACTTTGATTGTAACACAATTGAAGTTGTCAAGGATGGGGACTACACTAAACTGGTTGTCAAAGATGGCAGGTTGTATCTACGTTGATAGGTCAGCAATGCCGGAGGACCAAAGATATTCAATTTCAGTCCCTTCCTTTACATAATGATTGTTAAAGGTTACACGATGCTTTTGATTCGACCCAAATTTGTTTGAACTCATAAAATATGCACACCTGTATATGACCTTTTTCAAATATAATCTTATTCTATACAGTTCTGAAGCTTGAATGTAACATTTTCATTTGACTTCGAACAATATTGGGAAAAATATATATAAACAATGGGAAGAGAATCGAACGTATAAAATAAGGTTGTCCTATTCAATTATTGTTCCAACTTAATATTATTCTAAAGTATCAGTAGTAGTAGTCACTAGAGGCTTAGGAAAATATAATAAACAAACAACGATCAATTTTCTAAAAAAATTGCACAAGTAAAACAAAACAAGCATGAAAAATATAGATTGTTTTGCTTGAGTTAAGGAACATAACCAAACAATCAACAGTTGCTAAAGAAGCAAAAATTGATCTCTCATTGAAGTTGTATATTTTTTATTATAAGTATAAATATTAGAAGTTTTTCTATTTACGTTCTTTAGATTAATAGATGTAGTTGTTGGTGATTCCTATGCAAATATGTAAAGGTTATTAGCTAGGTTTCTAAGGTCTTGTCAACAAATCCACTGTGCAGCCAGTAATATTGGATAAAAACATTGCAGAGATCAAGAGTCATATGTTATATTTGCAGGCCCTTAATTTATTATCTTTTGGTCAAGTATTTGATAACTATAATGAGTTCTGGGACGCACCAAATTTTTAACATGGTTCATATTTTTACATGCAATTGGAGTTCCCAACTGGCTGCTCATACAAAGGAAACATAGATGATGGATGCTACGTGTCCAACAATGTCAGTTTTCACATTTGGCTACTAAAATGCATTGACACATTGGGTGTTGGCTATATTTCTAGTTTATTTGCACTCTAGATGACATGCCATTATAGATCAAAACACTTACCCTAAATGCCTTCATATATGGAGAAGTAAATTTCTAGGTTTATTTAGTTGAATACCAATCTTTTTATTAGTTTTTAAATAAAGTTGAAAAGATTGAGATGTTATTTTTAATTAAAAATACAATTTAGTTTATAACAATCGTATCATGAGAATGTTCATACATTGCTGAAGTCTTGGTTACTGTAATAAAGTTGAAAAGAAAGAGATGATATTTTTAATTTAAAAACTTGATTTAGTAATCACAACAATTATTTCATGGGAATGTTCATTGCTAAAGTCCTTGTACTGGTAGCAAAACGAGGGGGTAGAACTACTATCCACACATTTTTTTGAGTAATGAATTACAAAGTGTGAGGATAAAGGGTTTGTAAGGACTACTAAAGTCTACTCAAAGGAAGATGACAAAGTCTATGCAATTTTCCTCTTTTTTAGGGTCATATTGTTAGGAATAGTCCTAAGAGATAACTGAGAGGGGGGGGTGAATTAGTTATCTACAAGATTCAATTCTTTATCCAATTAAGTATACTTAAACATAAAGCATAAAAACAATGAAAGAACACATGAACACAAAACTAATATTTTGGTTACAGGGAAACCCAAATAGGTAAAAACCCCGGTGGGACTTGATACCCACTAATATTCTGTACTAGTGTATAATGATCCTTGTTAGAAGATCATTTACCCTATTAGCAGTAGCTTTACAATATATTAAGTACAGTAGACCTGGTCAAGGGTTGGACCCTGTTAGGAGTCTTTTACAATTGTCCCTATTAGGGGAGAGGACGCACTGTCCAAGAGCTCACTCCTCAAATGGGCAAAGGCTACAACCTTCTGAATAACAGATACACACTATCTCTAGATCTTGGTGAACTGCACTTTGACCTATTTTCTGGATCAGTTCCAATGAATAGCACAAGTACTTTACTTGGTCACATAGACCTTTTTCTGATGGCTCAACACTTCACACACTCTGCTCTGTTGTGCTTAATCAACCATGAACGACACTCAAGCAATCACAAATGACTGCCTATAAATATCTTTCCTCCGAATGATATAATCAAGTCAACCTGTTAGAACCACCTTGAAATCATATTATAGAAACCATAACAAACTCCAATAAACATTATATCGACTCTACTATGCATGCAACACATTCTGGGACCTGTCTAATAAAATAATTGTAGACACACGCTACACATTGTCGGCTCTACCAAAACAACTAGATCTTTCTCTGTAAGCTGAATTAACTCATGTGCTCTTAACTAAACATCAATAACACTTCTCCAAGCTTAACTCCAAGGGCGCATACCCTAAAGATAGGCGCAACTCAAGAACCAATAAAATCTTTGTCGACTCTCCTGAACAAACATAGGAAACTACTACTAGCGAATAGCGACTGCATAACTTCACTTCTACTCATCAACAGACTATGCATCCATAACTAAAACATCACTAACATGTCTTCAACATATATCCAAGCGTGCAAGGCTCCATGATAACTATACGGACAACCATACACATAACACTGCATGTTACTCTGTCAAGAACATTGCTGACACCAACTGCTATATAACTATCTATACTAACAGTTAACTTCTGCACCCATAATATCATGCTAATATCATGTCCATGCTACATATACTGAAATCTTACTGCATAAGACTTCCACGCATGCTACTTTCCATATATTGTCATCAATGACAAACATACAGTCAGTACTGGCCCGCTGGAAAATCTCCAACAATCTCCCCCTTTGGCATTGATGGCAACATGTGGAATGAAAAACCACCACCAACCCAAATGAACATTTCTTTTATAACATTCTCCATTTCCTCTTCAAAACTCCCCCAAAGATGAATCTTCCAATTGTGCAATATTTTCTAATATTCTCCATTTCCTCAACTGTATTGTTGTCGTAACTGAATGCTGCCCCCCCTTAGTATATTACTCATCTTTTTACTTTTGTTTTTCATGACTCTATATATATTACTCCCCCTTTGACATCAATGGCAAATGGTGCCATTCATTTTAAGCACTGGTACTACTCCTGAGGTAGAGTAGTCAACCTTCCATCAGTCCCAGAGGACTGATGCCTTTCCTTCTTTCTTCTAAGCAGAATCAGGGAAGGGAATTACTCCCAATTTCTCCCTGAGATACTCAAAAGTATCCTTAGGCAAGGGCTTTGTGAATATATCTGCCAACTGATCTTTAGTACTCACATAGTCCAACTTGACTTCTTTCTCTGCCACTTTCTCTCTTAGGGAATGATACTTTATCTCAATGTGCTTTGCCTTTGTATGCATCAAAAGGTTCTTTGACATATTAATAGTGCTAGTGTTATCATAGTGAATAACAATAGGATAATCAATCTTAATTTCAAAATCCTTTATCATCTACTTGATCCAAACAATTGTAGAACAATTCAAGGTTGCTACAACATACTCTGCTTCTACTGTTGATTGAGAAATACAATTTTGTTTCTTGCTTGTCTAAGTGACAAGTCTGTCACCAAGAAACACTGCTCCACCTGATGTACTCTTTCTGTCATCAACACATCCTACCCAATTTGCATCAGTGTAAACATGAAGCTCAACATTTTCTGAGTTAGGATACCATAGACCATAATCTATAGTGCCCTGAAAGTATCTGAATATTCTTTTTATTGCCATGAGGTGACTTTGTTTAGGTTCTACTACAAATCTTCCAACTATGCCAACTGCATTGGAAATATCAGGTCTAGTTTGAGTAAGATATATGAGTTTACCAATCATAGACTTGTACAATGTTATATCTACTGTTGGTGAGTCATCTTCTTTTGTAAGCTTGCATCTAGTGATCATAGGGGTTCCTACTAGTTTACAATCATCCATCTTGAATTACTTTAGTATTTCTTTCACATACTTGGACTGATTAATAAAAATCCCTTTTTCTATCTACTGCACATTTAGTCCCAAAAAGTATTTGATAGGACCAATCATACTCATCTCAAACTCATTTTTCATTTTTTTTGCAAATTCAACACTGAGCTTGTCATTACCTCCAAAGATAATGTCATCAACAAATACAGCTACAAGTAGAAAACCTTTAAATGTCTCTCTAATGAATAGATTACAATCTGCTGCTCCTTTCTTGAATCCAATCTTTGTTAAGTATCCATCTAGTCTCTCATACCATGCTCTAGGGGCTTGCTTAAGTCCATAGAGGGCCTTCTTCAATCTGCATACCATATCAGGTTTGTCTGATAAGGTGAATCCTTCTGGCTGCTCAATGTATACTTCTTCTTTCAAGTCTCCATTCAGGAATGCTAACTTGACATCCATCTGATAAAATTTGAAGTTTTTGACTGTATCATAGGCTAAAAACAACTTAATAGCTTCTAATCTGCTCACAAGTGCAAATGTGTCTGAATAATCAATGCCTTCTCTTTGCGCATATCCCTTACATACTAATCTTGATTTGTTTCTTACTACTGTACCATCTTCATTCATCTTATTTCTGAATATCCACTTTGTTCCAATCACATTCTTGTCACTAGGTCTTGGGACCAGTTCCCAAGTGTCATTCTTAATAATCTGATCAAGTTCTTCTTTCATAGCATCATGCCAATCTGAATCATTACAAGCATCTTCAACACTTAAAGGTTCAATCTGAGATAGTAAACATACCGCTTCATTTCTAGTTGAGTTCTTTGCTTGTGATCTTGTTAAGACTTTTCCGCTCTGATCTCCAATGATGTCTGCCTTGGAATGATTTCTTGATGTAAACTTTGGAACTTTAGGTGATGCTGACTCATCAGCCTTAGGAGTATTTTCTTCACTTTTCTCAGGATCATTGAATAACACATCAATACTATCAAACATTTCCTCAATGACTGTCTCACTAGTGGAGGGTCTAGGTTCTTCTACAATCATGGGTGAGTAATCATGATATCTTTCTTGAATCATAAACTTTTCATCAATCTTTACATGAGCACTTTCTATGATCTTTTTCAATCTTAAATTGAAACATCTATAAGCTTTACTTTTAGTAGAGTAACCAAGAAAAATACCTTCATCACTTCTTTCATCAAACTTGCCTACTACTTCATCCCTCTTGATGTAGCACTTGCTTCCAAAGATTCTGAAGTATTTTACTATGGGAACATTACCAAACCATAGCACATATGGTGTTTTGTCAGTGCCTGGCCTTAATTAAATTCTATTGATGGTATAGACTACTATATTGACCGCATCTCTCCAATAAGTGTGTGCAACTTTTCCTTCTATCATAATGGTGCGCGCTGTATCAAGAATGATCTTATTCCTTCTTTTTGCAATTCCATTCTACTAAGGGGTTCTAGGTGCACTTAACTGTCTCTTTATGCCATGTTCTTCACAGTACTCATAGAATCTGTCAGAGGTGAATTCTCCTCCTCTATCCGATCTCAAACATTTTATCTTTAGTCCAGATTCATTCTCAACCTTAGCTTTGAATATTTTGAACTTCTCAAAAGCTTTTGACTTGTCTTTCAAGAATGCAACCCACATCATCCTAGTATAATCATCAACAAAAAAAATGAAATACCTTTCACCATAGTATGATCTTGTTTGAGTTGGACCACATAGGTCTCTATGAATCAAATCAAACTTGTTCTCTGCTAAATTCTGCTTGCTCCTATAAGAATTTTTCACATGCTTCCCCATCACACATTCCCTGCATATAGTATCAACTGGCTTTTCTATACTAGGTAGATCTCTTACTACCTTAACATTGCTTATCTTTACTATGTTATCAAAATTGATATGACATAGACTTTTATGCCACAACCAACTATCATCAACTTTAGCAAAAAAACAACTTGCTTCGGAATTGAGTTGAAAAACATTACCTCTTTTCTTTGAGCCTAATGCAATCATAACACCATCTTTGTTAATGATGCATTTGTCATCTTTGAACTCCAACTAATAGCCTTTTCCAGGTAACTAACCAACACTGAGAAGGTTATGTTTCAAACCATCAACATAAAGAACATCATCAGTATGTTAGAATAACTGACAAGTGGGTGAATCAATTATCCAGTGTCCCAATTCAATATGTATAATTCAAAACTACTTCTTTGATTTTTTTCTCGTCAGTAAACAATAAAACTTTTACTGTCTGTGCTTTTACCGATTACTAGTCTAATACTATAATAGTTACCGGTCAAATCTAACATGTAACATGTAAATAATGATAACAAACAAATATCACAATCAACACATAACACAAGAGATTTAACATGGAAACCCTGTAAAGGAAAAAACCACCTGGGACCAACAACCCAAAATTGTTCACTCTTCTGAAGTGAGGTCAGTTAAGACCCAACCCTATTAAAGGTTACAAACACACTGTCAGGTGTGACCTTGTTAGAGGATTTTAGACTAGAATTTATCATCCAACCAGCATTCACTATGGGGTTGACAAGATAACAATGTTCATTCTATGAATGATACATCATAAGACTTTCAGAGTCCACTCGGTTAAGAGATTTTGACTGTATACAATGGTTAAATATGTAACAGTAAATGACCTACCTTAATACAACTTCAATTGCAAATTACAAATCAATATTTAGTCCATACAAATCCTTCTAATCAATATTTCACTTCAGATTCAATACTGTATCAACTTAATGTTTGTCGGTAATTGCTCTTTGTAGCTCGATAATTTCTCTGTAGCTCAGTTCTTACTAACCAATATGATCAGAATGCATGAAAACCTTGTTCACGCGATAATCCTACAACTTCTTCTTCTTCCTTCTTCTTTCATAAAGAAATTTTGTTCTCTTATATAGATGAGTAAATCATTTTCTTCTCCACCATCAGATTTTGCCGCTTAACCTCATTCATAGATTTTTCCGCTTCAAACTTTCTCGGTACTTGTGTCAATAACACATTTCAATCTTCTCCATTAGATCTTCCCTGAATTTTGTTAGCTATCAATCTATGTAACAAACATTATATGTTACCTCAATGTTATACTCTTGCTAGCTCATCAATCTTATCGGCTAAACTAATCATTTAATACACTGTTATGCTTGGTTAACAAAGAAATGTGTCAGTGAACACTGCTCGGTTAATACTGCGATCGATATACACTACACTCCATCGGTGTATACTAGAAATGCTTCATTTACCGACAACACTGCTTTGTGTCTTTTAGCTCTATACTTCATCATAGATGAATGCAACATAATAAAGTCAATATCATCAAGTCATAGAATCATCAACAAGTTACTCAATGTGTTCCTTATCCTCATCTGTCATGTACATCTTTCCTCATGTAGATTTCTCTATTCTTCATCTTTTTCACCTTTCTTTAGATGTCTCGGTATAGTAACTTACAATATAAGTGTTGTCAAACTAGTTGACATCAATGACAACATAATACTAATTTAATCATATTACATATCTAATTAGCAACTCCTCAATGATCTTGCAATCATTGATTCTTCAATCAGATTCCAAATCAGTTGCAGTTCAACAATCTCTCCCTTTGGCATTGATGGCAACTCAAGTAATATGAAATGTACCATATACATACCAAACATACATTCTACAACTTTGTGAGCAAAATGTTGTAATTCAAATAGACTTAATATGTTTAATCACTACGTTACTAAACCAGCATTAAATAATACAACTTTACCATTCTGTAGTTGTGATCTTTTTAGTTCTCATTTTCCTACTTTTGTTCTCTGTAACTGATCTTCAATACTCTGTCTTATTGAGATTGTCTCTCCCTTAGATAATTCTCATTGGGGCTTGTTCCTTTTCATATTATTCATCTCTCCCTTTGACAGCAATGCCAAAGAAACAAATGAAAAAACAATTATGTCTTCCTCTGTATCTCTGTATACTAATATTCCAATTAGTTCAAGTTCTTAAACTTAATCACAACCTTGAACATGATTCAAAGTGTGAGCTATGTTGCATCAACATGAATGATCTACTAATATAAGTAGGCTGATGCAACAACCAGATCACCTTAGTGACCGATAGACAGGAGATGGACCCCAAGTCTAGTCCTCAAGTATTCAAATGTGTCCTTCGGTAGGGGCTTTGTAAAGATATCGGCAAGTTGTTCTTTAGATGTGACAAATTCTAACTTCACTTGCTTCTCTTGCATGTGTTCTCTTAAGTAATGATACTTAATAGATATATGCTTTTCCTTAGAGTGCATCACAAGATTCTTTGAAATATTAATTGCACTAGTGTTGTCATAGTATATAATCACCAGGTCAGTGATTACCTCATTCATTCCTTCTAACACTTGTTTGATATATGCAATGTTTGAACAGTTAGTGGCAGCAGCAACATATTCTGCTATAGCTATAGACTAAGAAATACAAGCCTGCTTTTTACTTGTCCAGGTTACAAGTCTTTCACCAAAGAAAAATGCTCCTCCGGTGGTGCTTTTTCTATCATCCACATTTCCAGCCCAATCAGCATTGGTGTAAACTTTCAGTTCAAACTTCCCTTCCTTAGGATACCATAATCCATAATTCTCTATTTTCTTCAGGTATCTTAAGATCCTTTTTGTAGCTATCATGTGTGATTCTCTAGGATTAGTAGAAAATCTTGCAACAATTCCCATAACATGTGCTATATCTGGTCTACTGTGAACTACGTACATTAACTTACCAATCATGGATTGCTTAAGTGTCTGATTTACCTCTGTAGTTTCATCCTCCTTTGTCAATTTTCATCCAGTAGCCATCGGTGTTCCCACAGGTTTAGCATCTTCCATGCCAAATGTCTTTAGTACTTCCTTAATGTATTTAGATTGTGTGATGAATATCCCATCACTCTGCTGAATCACTTGTAGTCCAAGAAAGAACTTAATCTCTCCAAACATAGAAATTTCAAATTCCTTTTGCATTTCATCAGCAAATGCCTTGCAGACAAGATCTGAGCCTCCAAAGATAATATCATCAACAAAAATTTCAGCAATGATAATAGTATCAGTATCACCTTTCACATATAGATTGCTATTTTCACTTGTTCTAACAAATCCAATACTTAACAAGTAAGTATGCAGTCTTTTATACCATGCTCTCGATGCTTGCTTCAATCCATATAAAGCTTTATGTAATCTACATACAATGTCTTTATTTTTGGGATCAACAAATCCTTCAGGTTGTTCAATGTAGACCTCTTCTTCAAGTATATCATTTAAAAATGCTGACTTCACATCCATTTGATAGACTTTGAATTTCTTATGTATAGCATATGCAAGTAGCATTCTAACTCCTTCTAATCTAGCAACAGGTGCAAATGTTTCACCATAATCAATGCCTTCTTCCTATGCATATCCCTTGCATACCAATCTAGCTTTATTTCTTGTGACTTCACCATTTTCATTCAATTTATTCTTGTATATCCACTTAATACCGATAACATTTTTATCTTTTGGTCAGGGTACTAAGGACCAGGTTTTGTTCTTCTCTATTTTCTCTATCTCTTCCTTCATTGCATTAACCCATTCTTCATTCTCTAATGCAACTTTCACAGTTTTAGGTTCAAATTCACAAATTAAACATGTACCTTGTCTTGTTTTGCTTCTAGTTTGCATTCCAGCATGTCTATCTCCAATGATTTGTGTCTCAGGATGATGTCTTCTGACAAAACTAGCCAAAACTTGATTTCTCCTTTCTTGCTCATCCTGCTCAAGGTCATTTTCTTGCTCGGTAGCTCCATCTTGTTCCTCGATTTGTGTTGTCTGTTGTCCTGTGGTGTTTCCCTGCTGACCGGTTGTTACAGTTTGCGGTGTCAGTAGATACTCTGGATGTTCAATGTAAGTGAATCTACCATAATCTTCTGGTTCCTTTGTACTTTCCTCTATGTACTTGTCATCAAAATTATCAACACGAACATTAGTACTTTCAACTATCTTATTTGTATCTTTATTCAAACATTTGTATGCTTTACTTGTAGTGGAATATCCTAGAAATATCCCTTCATCTCCTTTAGAATCAAATTTTCCATTTCTCTCATCTTTCACAATAAAGCATTTACTTCCAAAAATTTTGAAATAACTTACAGTAGGTTTGTGTCCAAACCATAGTTCATAAGGTGTTTGGTTGGAGTCCTTCTTCAGTTGTACTTGATTAAGAACATACACAGCTGTACTGACAGCTTCCCTCCAATATGTCTGAGCAACATTCTTCTGTATCATCAATGTTCTAGCACAGTCAATTATAGACTTGCTCCTCCTTTTAGTAATGCCATTTTGTTGAGGTGTCCTTGGTGCAGATACCTGTCTTTTGATTCCATGCTCATTACAAAAATTAGTAAATTCATCAAAGATAAATTCACCTCCTCTATCAGATCTTAAACATTTTATTTCCTTTCCAATTTCTTTCTCTACCTTAGCTTTATACCACTTAAACATTTTGAAAGCTTTAGATTTCTCTTTTAGGAACATAATAGTCATTAGTCTAGTATAGTCATCAACAAAAAGAATAAAATATCTATCACCAAAATAGCTTTGAGTTCTCATAGGACCACATAGATCAGTATGAACCAACTCAAGTATCTTCTTTGTTAAATAGTCTTTGATTTTAAAACTAGACTTAGTCATCTTACCTCTTTGAAATTCATGGCACATGGCATGATCAGGTTTTGTCAAGTTAGGCAATCCTCTAACTCTTTTCTTTCTACTAATATTGATCATGTTGTCAAAGTTCACATGGCATAACCTTCTGTGCCACAACCAAGCATCTTCATCCTTTATTAACAAACATGAAGACTGATCCATATCAAGATAGAATAGATTACCTATGGATTGTGTACCAGTTCTGACAAGTATTCCTCCATCATCATAGATCTTCACCTTTTTTCTCTCAAAATCCAGTCGGTGGTCTGAATTGTTTAGTTGAGCCACACTTAACAAATTATAGTTCAGTCCATCTACCCAGTATGCATTTTCACATTGTAATTTGTCATTGATCATTAGTGAGCATTTACCTCTTACCATACAAGGTGCATCATTTCCCATTCTCACAGATCCTCCATTATATTCAACAAGATGATCAAACTTTTCTACATCACCGGTCATATGATGTGTATAGCCACTGTCTATGATCCATGTATCATTTCTACTTACTTTAGAGATCAGTGTTGTGTCTTCATGTTTCTCTTCTTCCTCCGAGTCATCTTTCATAGAAATAAATACAACTTCTATATCATCATCAAAATCAAATTTAGTTTCAATATCTTTGGCTATGTAACATACCTTTTTTCCTTTTTCATCTTGGTTGTCTCTGTTGTAGTGTCGGTAGCCTCTATTGACTCTTCTCCCATATCTTCCTTCAGATTGGTCTTTGGATCTATCATCATCTTTCTTCTGAGGACATCTAGCAGTGATGTGACTGACTTCTTTACAATTAAAGCATGCTAAAGGTAGCTTAACTCTATACCTTCCCTTTCCTTTGGGCAATCTTCTGGCCATAAGTGCTTCAAGCTCATCAAGTTCATCATCGGTATTGTCATCACTATCACAATTCTTACTATTCCTGCTAAACTTTCCAATCTTCAAAGAAGACATGAAAGAGGATTCAACAGAAGGAACAACACTATTATCAAAGTTGTTTAATTCAAAGGTTGTAAGTTTACTAATCAGAGTGTCAAGAGTAAGGTTGGATGTAGCTCTTGTTTCATGAATTGCAGAAATCCTGATTGCATAAATTGGTAGCAAAGTTCTAAGAATCTTGCTTATTATTGTTTCATCATCAATCAATCCATCAGATGCTCTAATAGCATGTACTACCTCTTTGAGTCTATTTGAATATTGGACAATGTTCTCACCTTCTTTCATTCTCATATCATCAAATCTACCTCTCAAACTTTCAGCTCGGGCTCTTTTGACATTCAGATCTCCACTGTAGATTTGTGTTAATTTATCCCACATTCCTTTGGCAGTTGTGCATGTCTTGATATCTTCAAATTCAGCGTCAGTACAAGCATCAACAAGTTCCATCATAGTAACATTGTGTTCATGCTTGTCCTTCAATTGATCAATAGTTAAGGGACCTGTGGGTAGTTGTATGTAGCCATTTTCCATCAGATCTAGTGCAGAATTCCCAATTCCAAATATGTGCAACTTCATTCTACTTTGCCATACTGCAAAGTTCTCTTTGTTTAGTTTTGGTACTTCCCTCTTATACATCTTGAGACCTTTATGCTTAAGTCCTTAAAACTCTGTTCCAAGAAACCAATGCTCTGATGCCAATTGTTAGAATAACTGAGAGGGGGGTGAATCAGTTATCCAGTGTCCCAATTCAATATGTATAATTCAAAACTACTTCTTTGATTTCTGCTCATCGGTAAACAATTAAACATTTACTATCTGTGCTTTTATCGATTACCAGTCTAATACTATAACAGTTACCGATCCAATCTAACATGTAACATGTAAAGAATGATAACAAACAAATATCACAATCAACACATAACACAAGAGATTTAACATGGAAACCCTGTAAAGGGAAAAACCACCTAGGACCAGCAACCCAAAATTGTTCACTCTTCTAAAGTGAGGTCGGTTAAGACCCAACCCTATTAAAGGTTACAAACACACTGTCAGGTGTGACCTTGTTAGAGGATTTTAGACTAGAATTTATTATCCAACTAGCATTCACTATGGGGTTGACAAGATAAAAATGTTCATTCTATGAATGATATATCATAAGACTTTCAAAGTCCACTCGGTTAAGAAATTTTGACTATATACAATGGTTAAATATGTAACAGTAAATGACCTACCTTAAATCAACTTCAATTGCAGATTACAGATCAATATTTAGTCCATACAAATCCTTCTAATCAATATTTCACTTTAGATTCAATACTGTATCAACTTACTGTCCATCGGTAATTACTCTTTGTAGCTCGGTAATTGATCTGCAGCTTGGTTCTTACTAACCAATATGATTAGAATGCATGAAAACCTTGTTCACGTGATAATCCTGTAGCTTCTTCTTCTTCCTTCTTCTTTCATAAAGAAATTTTGTTCTCTTATATAGATGAGTAAATCATTTTCTTCTCCACCATCACATTTTGCCACTTAACCTCATTCATAGATTTTGTCACTTCAAACTTTCTCGATACTTGTGTCAATAACACATTTCAATCTTCCCATTAGATCTTCCTTGAATTTTGTCAGCCATCGATCTGTGTAACAAACATTATCTGTTACCTTGATGTTATACTCTTTCCAGCTCATCAATCTTATTGGCTAAACTAATCATTTAATACATTCTTTTCTACTTGGTTATCAAAGAAATGCGTCGGTGAACACTGTTCAGTTAATACTACGATTGGTATACACTACACTTTGTCGGTGTATACTAGAAATGCTTCATTTACCGACAACACTGCTTTGTGTCTTTCAGCTCTATACTTCATCATAGATGAATGCAAAATAATAAAGTCAATATCATCAAGTCATAGACTCATCAACAAGTTACTCAATGTGTTCCTTATCCTCATCTATCATGTACATCTTTCCTCATGTAGATTTCTCTGTTCTTCATCTTTTTCACCTTTCTTCAGATGTCTCGATATAGTAACTTACAAGATAAGTGTTTTCAAACTAGTTGACATCAATGACAACATAATACTGATTTAATCATATTACATATCTAATCAGCAACTCCTCAGTGATCTTGCAATCACTGATTCTTCAATCAGATTCCAAATCAGTTGTAGTTCAACACAGTACTATTATTTCCATCCGAGGTGATGGCTCCTCTACCAACTATTGGTTTAGGGGTGTTGTCTCCAAATTTGACCATACCTCCATTGTATTTGTCCAAATGAACAAACCTGCCTTTATCACCTGTCATGTGATGTGAACATCTATTGTCTATAATCCAGTCTGTCCTTATGTCATCTTGTGAAATCAATGCTAGCTCTTGATTTTCTTTCTTATCTTCGTGAATTGTCTTGTTATTCATTTTTTCTATAACAACAATGAATCCAATTTCTTCTTCACCAGATTCTTCATCTGAAACTCCATCTCCAGCATAGTATCATTCTTTAGAATACTTAAGCTTATAATCCTTCTTGAACTTTCTAGCTCTAGTGGGACACTTAGATGCAAAGTGACCGATCTTATTACATGAAAAGCACTTAAATGGTAATTGACCTTCATATTTTCCTTTTCCTTTCTTTTCTCTTTTGGAAATCATAGCAATAAAATCATTTAATGTTTTCTCTTCATCATCATCATCAAAATTACTAGAAGTGTTTGCAAATTTCTTACCATAAACTATTGCTTTGAAAGCTATCTCACTCTTTGGTTCTATCTTCAATCTTGAAATCTCAAAAGCTAAGATTTTGTTGATCAAGGTCTGTCTCTTGAAATTTGATGTAAGCTGCATGGTCTCATCAAGGACGTTGATCTTGCATTCATATTTTGGAGTGAGAGTGGTCATTAATTTGTCCATAATGTCTTCCTCCGAAATCTCTCCACCATTGTTTCTGATTCCAGCAACTACTTCATTAATCCTCTGATTGTAAGCTCTGATATTTTCTTTAGGCAACATCTCTAATGCATTGTACCTTTTCTTCCATGTCTTTCTATGTGCATCCTTTGCTTGTTTGTCTCCTCCAAATATGTCTTCTAGGTGCTTCCATATTTTATGGGCTATATCTACCTTTTTTAATTCTGAAAATTCACCATCAGATAGGGTGCTGATAAGGGCTTCTTTAGCAATAGCATTCTAATGAAACAATTCCTTTTGTGTGTCATTAGCATCATCTTTTGCAAGGTCTTCTAAAGTAGGAATCTTGGCTGCTTTGATAGTTGCATTAAAAACTTCAAAAGCAATGCACTGCAAATGAGTCACCATCTTATTCTTCCAATCAAGATAATTCTCTCCATCAAACTTAGGACTCTCTTTCCTAAAGTACACCATCTGATCAACCTCAAGCTATTAAAATTTCTCTTTGAGGCACTTGGCTCTGATACCAATTGTTAGGAATAGTCCCAAGAGATAACTGAGAGGGGGGGGGGTGAATCAGTTATCTACAAGATTCAATTCTTTATCCAATTAAGTATACTTAAACATAAAGCATAAAAACAATGAAAGAACACATGAACACAACACCAATATTTTGGTTACAGGGAAACCCAAATAGGTAAAAACCCCAGTGGGACTTGATACCCACTAATATTCTGTACTAGTGTATAATGATCCTTGTTAGAAGATCCTTTACCCTATTAGGAGTAGCTTTACAATATATTAAGTACAGTAGACCTGGTCAAGGGTCAGACCCTATTAGGAGTCTTTTACAATTGTCCCTGTTAGGGGAGAGGACGCACTGTCCAAGAGCTCACTACTCAAATGGGCGAAGGCTACAACCTTCTGAATAACAGATACACACTATATCTGGATCATGGTGAACTGCGGTTTGACCTGCTATCTGGATCAGTTCTAATGAATAGCATAAGTACTTTACTTGGTCACATAGACCTTCTTCTGATGGCTCAACACTTCGCACACTCTTCTCTATTGTGCTTAATCAACCATGAACCACACTCAAGCAATCACAAATGACTGCCTATAAATATCTTTCCTCCAAATGATATAATCAAGTTGGCCTATTAGAACCACCTTGAAATCATATTAGAGAAACCATAACAAACTCCAATAAACATTATGTCAGCTCTACTATGCACGCAACATATTCTAGGACCTATCTAATAAGATAATTGTAGACGCATGCTACACACTATCGGCTCTACCAAAACAACTGGATCTTTATCTTTAAGCTGAATTAACTCATGTGCTCTTAACCGAACATCAATAACACTTCTCCAAGCTTAACTCCAAGGGCACATACCCTAAAGATAGGTGCAACTCAAGAACCAATAAAATCTCTGTCGGCTCTCCTGAACAAACACAGGACACTGTTGTTGGTGAATAGCAACTACATAACTTCACTTCTACTCATCAACTGACTATGCATCCATAACTGAAACATCACTAACATGTCTTCAACATATATCCAAGTGCACAAGTCTCCATGATAACTGTACGGACAACCATACACATAACACTGCATGTTACTCTATTAGGAACACTACTGACACCAACTGCTATATAACTATATGTACTAACAGTTAACCTCTATGCCCATGATATCATGCTGATATCATGTCCATGCTACATATATTGAAAGCTTACTGCATATGACTTCCACGCATGCTACTTTCCATATGTTGTCATCAATGACAAACATACAGTCAGTACTGGCCTGCTGGCAAATCTCCAACACATATATGTATTGTTGTGTATCTTCACATATTGTTAAAAGTTGATGCTAGGAAGATGTGGAGGTTTTGAAAGTGATGAATATATAAGATGGTAAAAAACCAAATCTTGGTTATCAATATCTATGATTTTTATTGCCACTCTATCAAGTGTGAGCCCCTAAAATTTATGAATTGTCAAAGGCTATGCCATTTTTGGAGACAATTGGCAATGAGAGAAATTACACTAGATGTGAGTCATTCAAATCCCATTCAGGGCCAACAAAGTGGTTGAACTTTATAGGAACAAATCTTTGTAGATCTAGATGCCTACATCCATGTTTGTGGACAATAGCTACAACATTCTATAACACAATATTGACAAGAACTATAGTAGCCCATAAATTGGAAGTGAACATAGCTTACTTCCCAATTCACAAGAGTACTATATAAGGAAACTACTTGTATTTAATGTTTTCAATATCTCCCTCTTTCTCATTCTTCAGTTTATTATGGAATAGGATGTCTCAAGGACTTTAATGTACTTTTGTTATAGGCAAAAACCAAATCATTTGTTGGAAGTAAATGCATAGATGAATTTAAAATATAACTTTCTCTTCATTTGAAAACTAAGTATCAATATGTGACATCAATAGTCATTAATTTATTTTTTTCTCTTTAATTCTTTAATACTAGCAATCAAGTCTCAAAATTGAAGCTAATATTATTTGTCACTTTGTTGCCAAAAGATATCATTCAAAGTAAGAATTGTATTAAATCATCACAACAATATTATGTCATAAAATGAACCAGTCGAGTCAAGTATGTCTTTGAGTGGAGGTATCTAGACCAAATCACTAACAAGGATATAAACAAATGACCACCAAAGGGAACATGAATATCAATGGGAGATGCTTCACACAAGTGAATGGTAATATAAGTCAACCACCTAGGACTTACAAAACTCATTTCCTCAATTAGGACATACTTAACAAAATGTATGCTCTTAAAATATTGTCAATGTTTTTCCCTCTAAAGGATTAATCTATTTTAAAGGTATGCATACTAAAACATGAATTATAGGTGCATTAATGTTGAATCTTACAACACTAGTTGTAGCAAGAACCAATAATGGTGACTAGGATGGAGAAGCAATTATAGATAATGGTATCTTATTTAATGAATCAAATGTGAATTACTAGTGCCAATGGTGCCTTATATAATAATCCTTAGTATATTTTTCATAGTCATTTATGAATAATGAGGGATAATAATGTTGATTATAACATGTATTGTATAGTAAAAAGTTTTGATGAGTCAAGGCTTATGGTTCCCATGTTGCTAGAGAGATGGTGCACTAATCAATTAAAATCCATGAAATCTATTGTTTAAACTTGTAAGGATGTGTGGGTGGTATAGGAACCACAATCATGGTATCAAATTAACATCTTCCAAGCATTTCAAGTTCATCAAATCCTAAAGGATCTTTTTCCAACAAACTAAGGAAAGTAACTACCACTCTAGGCTTAAGCATATCTAACAATTCTAGCTCATTAGGAAGAAATTCATCATTAGAATAGGTATTATGATCTATAATTTTTTTATCATCATACCATACAATACAAGTTCCCTTTATCCTCCCCTTATTCTCCATAGTTTCTTTCAAAGATGACCTAATATCAATGGTAATGGTGAGAAATGGTTTATGGAAGAGATACCAATCCAAGATAAGTACAGGTATGCATCCAAGTCTCTAGTAGAGACGATTTTGAACCTAGGTGTTAATCAAATAATTATTATACTTGAGTGACTCTTACATTTTCTATTTGATTGAGTTGCAATAAAAATCCAATTTTATGCAACATTTATTAGTCACAAGAACACAAAATAATGATGGTTAAGCCATATAAGCATTACTAAAAATTAAGCCCATAAAATGCCACCACTAGGAAAATTAACATGAAATACTTTTTTCTCACATTTAAAAGACATAAAGGACCTCTCATAAACCACCAATGGTAGTTTAGCCAATAATATACAACAATTCTAAGTATGGATATCATGATTGACCACATTCTCAATCAAGGGTTTGCACAATGTGATCATGTTGGACCAATTAGAATCAATAGTAGAGGAAACATGTTAAGCATATTATGATATTTCATTTCAGTTCCTTTCTCTACATAATGATTGGGTCTTTTGTTACATGATGCTTTTGATTTGACCCAAATTTGTTTGAACTCATAAAAAATGCACACCTCTATACTACTTTTTTCAAATATAATCTTATTCTATACAGTTTTGAAGCTTGAAAGTAACATTTTCATTTGAATTCAAACAAAATTGGAAAAAATATATATAAACAAAGGGGAGAGAATCAAACGTATAAAATAAGGTTGTCCTACTAAATTATTGTTCCAACTTATTATTATTCTACAATATCAATAGTAGTCACAGAGGCTTAGGAAAATATAATAAACAAACAACAACCAATTTTTAAAAAAAATTGCACATGTAAAAAAAACAAGCATGAAAAATATAGATTGTTTTGCTTGAGTTAGGAACATAGCCAAACAATCAACACTTTCTAAAGAAGAAAAAATCAATCTCTTCAAACATTTTTTACATAAGTATAAATATTAGTATTTTTTCCATTTACGTTGTTTAGATTAGTAGATGTAGTCATTGGTGATTCTCATGAAAATATGTAAAGGTTATTAACTAGGTTTCTAATGCCTTTTCAACAAATCTATTGTGCAGTCAGTAATGCTGGATAAAAATATTGCAAAGATCAAGAGCCATCCATTACATTTGCAGGCCCTTAATTTATTATCTTTTCGTCAAGTATTTGATAAGTATAATGAGTTCATGGACTCACCAATTTTTTAACATGGTTCATATTTTTACATGCAGTAGGAGTGCCCAACTAGCTGCTCATACAGAGGAAACATAGACACTAGATGCTACATGTCCAACAATGTCATTATCCGCATCTGGCTACTAAAATGCATTGACACATTGGGTGTCGGCTTTATTTCTAGTTTCTTTGCACTCTAGATGACATGTCATTATAGATCAAAACACTTACCCTATATGCCTTCATATATGGAAAAATAAATTTTGAGGTTTATTTAGTTGAATGTCAATCTTTTTATTCATTGTTAAATAAAGAGATATTATTTTAAATTAAAAATATAATCTAGTACTTATAACAATTGTATCATGAGAATGTTCATACATTTTTTAAGTCTTCATTACTATAATAAAGTTGAAAAGGAAGAGATGTTATTTTTAATTTAAAAACTTGATTTAGTAATCACAACAATTATGTCATGGGAATGTTCATTGCTAAAGTCCTTGTACTGGGAGCCAAATGAGGGGGTAGAATTACTATCCACCCATTTTTTTGAGTAATGAAATACAAAAGTGAGGAGGAGGGGCTTGTAAGGACTACTGAAGTGTACTCAAAGGAAGATGAAAAAGTCTCATGCAAGTTTCCTCTCTTTTAGGGTCATATATGTATTTTCGTGTATCTTCACATATTGTTAAAACTTGACATTAGAAAGATGTGGAGGTTTTGAAAGTGATGAATATATAAGATTGTAAAACACAAAATCTTGGTTATCAATATGTATGATTTTTATTGCTACTCTATCAAGTGTGAGCCCCTACAATTTATGAATTATCAAAGGTTATGCCATTTTGGAGACAACTGGCAATGAGAGGCACAAATATGAGAACATTTAACACTAGATGAAAGTCATTCAAATCCCATTGAGGGCCAACAAATTGATTGAACTTTACAAGAAAAAATCTTGGTAGATCTAGAAGCCTACGTCCATGTTTGTATAAAATAGCTACAACTTTCTCTAACACTACATTGACAAGAACTATAGTAACCCATAAATTGGAAGTGGGCATAACTTATTGCCCAATTCAAAAGAGGAATATAGAATGAAACTACTCATATTTAATGTTTGCAACATCTCTCCCTTTCTTATTATGTAATTTATTATGGAATACAACTTCAAAGAGACTTTAACATACTTTTGTTATAGGCAGAAACCAAACCAGTTGGAAGAAAATGCATAGATGAAGGGAATATAACTTTCTCTTCATTGGAAAGGTAAGCATCAATATGTGACATGAGTATTCATTAATCATAATTTTTTTTCTCTTTAATTCTTTAATACTAGTAATAAAGTCTCAAAATTGAAGCTAATATCCTTTGCCACTTTGTTGCCAAAAGATATCATTCAAAGTAAGTATTGTGTTAAATCCTCACCACAAAATTATGTCATACAATGAACCAGCTGACTCAAGTATGTCTTTGAGTAGAGGTATCTAGACCAAATCACTAACAAGTATATAAAAAAATTTCCACCAAAAGGAATTTGATTATCAATGGGAAATACTTCACACAAGTGACTAGTAATATAAGCCAACCACCTAGGACTTACAAAATTCATTTCCTCAACCAAGACATGGTTAACAAAATTTATGGTCTCTTAAAATGTTTTCAATGTTTCCCCTCTAAAGGATTCATCTCTTTTAAAGGTATCCATATACTAAAAAATGAATTATGGGTGCATTTATGTTGAATCTTACAACACTAGTTGGAGTAACCACCAATAATAGTGACTGGGATAGAGAAGTGATTACAGCTATTATCTTATTTAATGCATTAAATGTGACTTACTAGTGCTAATGGTGCCTTATATAATCATCATTAGTATATTTATCATAGTCATTTATGAACAATGGGGGAGAATAACATCAAGTATAACAAAAAAAAATTGATGGGTTAAGGCTTATGGTTCCCATGTTTCTAGAGAGATCGTGCACTAATCAGTTAGAATCCATGAAATCTATTATTTAAACTTGTAAGGATGTATGGGTTGTATAAGAATCCTAATCATGGTGTCAAATTAACATCTTCCAAGCATGTCAAGTTCATAAAATCCAAAAGGATAATTTTTCCAATAGACTAAGAAAGGTACCCATCACTCTAAGCTCAACCATATTCAATGGTTCTATCTCATTAGGAAGAAATTCATCATTAGAATAGGTATTGTGATTTATAAAAAAATTATCATCATGACATAAATTAAAAATTCCCTCTATCCTCCCCTTATTCTCCATAGTTTCTTTCAAATATTGCCTAATATCAATGGTAATGGTGAGAAATAGTTTATGCAAGAGATACCACTCCAATGGATGTACATGTATGCATCCAAGTCTCTAGTATGGATGCTTGTGAACCTAGGTGTGAATCAAGTAATTACTATAGTTGAGCGCCTCTTTCATTTACCATTTTATTTAGTTGCAATAAATATCCAATTGTATGCAACATTTATTAGTCACAAGAACTTAAAATAATAATGATCAAGACATGTAAGCATTACTAAAACTTGAGCCCAAAAAATGCCATCACTAGGAGAATTAACACGACATGTTTTTTTCTTGTTCACATTTAAAATATATAAAGGACCTCCTATATACCACCAATGGTAGTTTTAAAAATAAGCTACAAAAATCCTAAGCATTGATATCATGATTGATCACATTCTCAATTAAGGACTTGCACAATGTCATCATGGTGGACCAATTAGAATCAATATGCTAGAAAGTAAAGTCCACCAAGATAACTAAGAGGGGGGGTGAATTAGTTATCTGATAAAAACAACTTATATTATCCTTCTTAAATCTGAAACATGCAATCAACATAAACAACAACCATAGAAAGATAATCATACACAATGACACCAAATTTGTTAACAAGGGAACCTCTTGATCAGAGAGTAAACCCTGGTGGGGATGGTGCCCACAAAAGATGTACAAATATGAAAATTCATTGTGAGAGGATGGACTCTGTAAGGAGTCTTATGAATTACATTCAGTACATATCAGTCCCTGTTAGGAGACTTTGAATCCATGTGAGGAGATTCTAACCCTGTTAGGAGTTAAGGAAGGCAGAAGGACCCACTGCCCAAACAACTTTAGGGGCAAGATAATTGAACACACTATCCAACTAATCTTTGTATTATCCGAATAGTATAATACCAATAATTACTGATCTCAACAACTTATCTTCTCTCCTCTATCTGTGCCAAAACCACACTAAATGCTTCACCAAATGTCAGTACCAGATCTGCTCACTTCGCATCAATCACTGCTTCACCTTTGCATCATATACTTCACAATTCACATATCTATTTTTTAATTAAGGAAAAAATCCTTCCTTTATACCGTGCACAATATTTCATAATTGAGTTGGCCAATTAAGCTTAACCAATTACAAAATAAAAAATATTATACGTTACATAATATTTCCATAATCACATAAAACTGTCAGCTCTCAAACTTAATAAATCTTTGCATGTGTGACCTATGACTATGCTGACTTATCCAAGTCACCTCCACAATTTCTTCAACCTCTTTATAACTTTGCATGTCAAGATTCTATCCATGTTAGGAGATATAATCTGATTATTACAAGCCGCTTCTCAGGAACACTAACAGAATATAGTTTCCACTAGATTATTCATAATTGACATAAATAATTAATTTTCTATACACGCTACTAACCATGATATCAGGACATCATAAGGAACATGTCCCCAATGCCGCATAACTTAATTTAAAATTCTCCATGTGCACTAATTCAAACATTGTCTACTTCTCTACTAATCTCTAGTATAATCAGTGTGTTGACATAAATAACAAACACAGTCATGAATGCAACATGAAAATTCTATAGAACTACTAGAATACTCCCTCATGAGACATATTCATCATTCATGCTTAACAATCTCCCCCATTGGCATTGATGGAAACATAGATGAAAAACATCCAAGTTCCATGAATACCAAAGTGCAACTCTATTGTTCTGTATTATCTTTTCAAATCCTCTTCATCAATCATCAAATGTATCCTTCTCCTCAATACTTCACTTTTCAAATCATCTTCATCAATCATCAAATGTTTTTCATGTATCCTTCTCCCCCATTGACATCAATAACAAAGTAAACATCACTATGTCAATCCAATACAAGCTTGAATGTCCATAGACACTATTCAAAAATACCTTTTACCAAAGATTCCTCCATGACTCAGCTCAAAAACATAGATACTCCCCCATAGAGGAAGCATCCACATACAATCCAGAAAAGATAGTGCTCTATACCACTGGACTGATGCAACTTTCTGCATCACTACTCAAAAGTAGGCTGGGGCATAACCCCAAGCATACCTCTCAAATAGTCAAATGTATCTTTAGGTAAGGGATTTGTAAATACATCTGCAATCTTCTCCTTTGTACTAATAAACTCAAGTCTAACTTCTTTCTCTCCAACTTTTTCTCTTACAAAATTATACTTGATCTCTATATGTTTTGTTTTAGAATGTAACAAAAGATTCTTAGACATACTTACTATACTGGTGTTATCACAGTGTATGATAACAGGCTGATTGAAATTCATTCCAATATCCTTCGATATTTTTTTCATCCATATTATCTTATTACAATTATTTGCTGCTGCTACATATTTTTCTTCTATTGTGCTTTGTGAGATACAATTCAGTTTCTTTCTTAGCCAAGAAACCAATCTTCCTCTAGGAAAAAATTATCCACCACTTGTACTCTTTTTTTCATCCACACTACCTCCCCAATCTGCATCTGTATATTCACATAGGGTAAAATCATTTGATTTATCATACCACAACCCATAGTCATTTTTACCTTTCAAATATCTAAATATTCTTTTTACTGCTGCATAATGTGATTCTTTAGGATCAGATAGAAATCTCACAGCAATGCCAACTGCATGTAATATATCTGGTCTTGTATGAGTTAAATATTGCAAACCTCCAATCATAGATTTTTACATCCTTTGTTCAACTGCAAGAGTCTCATCTGTGCTAGATAACTTATCACCAATTACCATAGGTGTACCAATAGGCTTATAATTTTCCAAACCAAATCTCTACAATAAGTCTTTGAAATACTTAGTATGAGATAAGAAGATACCATCACTATTTTGCACAATCTGTAATCCTAGAAAAAAATTAATTTCTCCAATCATGCTCATCTCATATTATGTCTTCATTTCATTAGACAATTTATCACTCACTTCATCTTCACCTCCAAAGATTATATCATCAAAAAAAATAACTACAATCAATAAACCATTCTCTATTTATTTTAGATACAAATTATTTTCTACGGTGCCTTTAGAAAATCCCAATTTTACCAAATATTTGTCCAATCTTGCATACCATGTTCTTGGTGCTTGTTTTAGTCCATATAAATCTTTGTTTAGTTTACATACCATGTCTCCTTCTTGATTCAAAGGAAAACCATCAAGCTTCTCAATGTAGACTTCTTCTTCCAATCCTCCATTCAAAAATGTTGACTTCACATCCATCTGATACACTTTGAATTTATTATAAGCTAGATAGGCCAAAAAAATTCTTACTGCTTCAATTCTTACAACATGTGCAAATTTTTCTTCATAATCAATACATTATTTCTTTGAGTATCCTCTACATACCAATCTTTCTTTATTTCTTATAACTTCTCATTGTTCATCCATCTTGTTTCTAAAAACCCATTTAGTTTTGTATTGCATAAAAATTTAACAAAAGATCAAACTTAAATAAACTAAGCTTATCCTAACATATTCATGCAAACCTCAAAATAATATGGAAATAAGCATGTGAATGAGAAGAAATAATAATGTGAAGCAAATTAATCTACTCAATACAACATGCAAAACTCCCAAGATAGAGAAGAGATGTTGATTTTGGTTGTTGAGGGTATGTGATTTCTCACAAAGCCTACATCATGACAATATGTGAAAAAGGCTTATTGAATGAGGAAGAGGACTCTCAATTTATAGGATTTTTAGGGAAATGGATGATTTGGATTCAAAGTTGGATGAAGGGCTAGGATTATTCAGGATCAATGAGGTGGTCATGAAGTGGATGCCAAGTAGATGCCATGTAGATGACATGTGGATTAGGGTTTCACCATTCAAAGGGGGAAAGATTCTCACACATGTGTGAGAAACCTTTGAAAGTGACATGTCCATGACAAAGTGTAAGAAGGTATAAGAGGGTGTAAGAGAGCCAAATTTTCTCACACATGTGTGAGAAACTTGAGAAAGTGATGGCTCAATGATAAAGGTCAAGGCTTGTAAGAGGATGAGAGAGCCAAAGTTGCTCACACATGTGTGAGAAACTTTGGAAAATGACATGTCAATGGCATGGGTCAAAAGGTGGAAGAGAAAGAGAGAACCAAGGTTTGGAAAGTGACATGTCAATGACATGTGGGAGACAAATGTGTAAGGGTGTGTAAGAGTCACATGTGACTTGGGTTTGGGTTAGGATTTCTTAATCCTTAGATTAAGGTTGTCCAAATGATTAGGGATTGATTAGGTGGGAAATTAAGATTAATTAGTGGGAAAGTGGATTGACTTGGGTTTTAAGGATGGGTTAGGTTAGGGAAGTGAGGTTAGGTGAGGATTAAAGTTAGGAGCCATGTGCTCAAATATAATTAAATGTAATACTTAATTCCAAGTGAGATAATAGGGGATTAATTAAATAAACTAGGTCATTTAATTAAATAGAGGATTGGGATAAGGGGAAATGGGATAGGATTAAATTAAATAAATGTAAATTTATTTAATCAAGGATAGGATAAAAGGATAACATTAAATAAATAATAAATATCTATTTAATTGACTAGGGTAAGGGTAATTGTTAGGACAATTTTAGGTGTACATTTTTCCCATCTTTGATGTAGCATCACGAAGTGATGTTAGATCAAAGAAGATTAAAACATAGTGGATAAAAGGGATAAGACTAGTAGCATGATTCCCAAGTCATGAAAGGATGAGGAAGGATGACAAGGAGGGATTGGTATGCCCCCTCGAGAGGACATGTGGGTTTGGAGAACACGGGTGTGCTCTCGAAAAGAATAGGAGTATGGAAGGAAGGGGAAAAGGTTATGGAGGATGAAGGAAGCATAGATAAATTCATGTTGAAATGGTTTGAGAAACCTAAGTTTTATGTTGTACTTAACACTATGCACCGAGGTATGAGGAACCAAGATGACAATGTGTCAAGTGCGTGATAAAAAAAGGGGGGGTCAAATGTAACCATATGCCTATGACACCAGGATATGGAAGATCATGATGCCATTGTGACAATAGGATTCAAAGGACATGATAAATGAAAGAAATAATAATACAAAAAAGCAAAAAGTAAGCATGCACAGAAAACCAAATGCAAACCAACATTTTTCCCCTAGTCAAGCTGAAAACCAATTGATGGATTGATTGATGATTATTGATTGAGGATGACAAAGTTAACAATAAGAACAATGCACATCCAAAGGATTTGGAAGGATACATCCCATGATGATGATTTGAATAAAATTGGGATCAATGTATTATCATCTAATTTGGGTCAAGATGATGGGTTGATTAAGGAGTGACGTACAAGATTACAAGATTTGATTGATTGGATTAGTATTGATTGCACTTAATTGGACTAATGTGGGATATCTTATTTTTTGGATTTTTGGATTTTTTTTATTTATTGATGAGTGGATTGAATAGAATGGAAGATTTGGATAAGAGAATAGGAGTAGAAAGGAATTGGATATAAGATGATAGGAAGGAAGGAAATTGAGATGATTAGAAGATAAATAGATTAGAAAGGATTGAATTGGAGGAGAAATGAATTAGATAGAAGAATATAGGAAAAAGGGAAATTGAGGGGAGAAGACAAGAGTAGAGGAATTTGAGTAAATGGATGGGAAGAAGGGAAATTAACTAGATGAGGAGATAGATGAATTTGATTTAGTGGAATTAGAAGATAAAGTAATTGGATAGGAAGAATTAGAAGATAAAGGAAGTGGATGGAATAGAAGAAAGAGAAATGGATTAGACAAAAGAGGGAAAGGATGAATGGATGTTAGGGGGTGAAGAGGGAAGATGGATAAGAAGATTGAATGGAGTGGGACCAATGACAAAGGAGAACCAACGTATGGTAGAGGAAAGGGGGAATGAATGTAGTCAATGGATGGAAGGTAGATGGAGAGAATGGATAGTGATAGGATATGGGGGATTAAAAGGTGGGGAAAAGAGGGATGAGGATCTAAGGACAATGTGGAAAAGGATTTAAATGCCCCACATGAGAGGTAGTAGAAGGAATGGAAAGATGGTGGGTAAAGGATAGATGAAATGGATGGGATGGTATGAATATGCATGGAGGGAATGAAGGAAGGGATGTGTCCAAGCATGCACAGATATCATTCTTGTTTGTGTGTGATTTGGTGTGTCTAGGTTTATTAAGGAAAAGGGATGAAAGTGGGAGGTGGATGCATAGGATGAGGGGTATGAATAAGATAGAGGATAATGATAAGGATGATATAGATGGAAAATGAAAATGTATAATGTAGGGAGGATGGGGATAGAATCATACAATGGGATTGAGGGAATGCATGGGATAATAAAGATCAAAGGCATGGAAAGGAGGATGGAGCTTTATAGGAGTAGGGATGGACGAAGTGAATATGACAAGGATTATGAGATGGAGGATATGGATAGGATGTCAAGATCAAATATAGACAAGTGGATGGATGTATGTAGGGAAATGAAGAGGAGATGGATAACAAGTAAGGAAAATAGATGGTGTATATGGATGGATAGAATAAAAAGGATAGTCGAGATTAAAGATAAGAAAGGATGAGGATGGAATTAGATAGGAGGATGGATGGTGGATATGAAAGATGGAAGACATATATGGTAGCATAGGATGGATGGATATTTCCCCCAAGTGTAGGGTACAAGGGGATAAGGATAAGTGGATGGATTGAAGAGGTGAACTTTTAGAAGACAATGGATATGTGATAGGGAGATGGAGGGAAGGAATCAAGCATTAAGTGTCATGATATTATGTTGTGTGTTTTGTATCAAGGAAGTTTGGATATATTCTCATAGATGTTGGTAGGATGGGTAAATTCTAGAGGAAATGGACCAGGGGAAGGAGAATGAGGACTTATGCAAAATATTGGATGAAAGTAGTGGAGGAGTATGGAAGTATTGGGGAATAATGGATGGGAGGATGGAAGACTTGTACATAAATGGATTGGGGAGATGAAAAGATCACCATTGGATCACACCTTGAAGGGTGGTGGAGAGGTGGAGGAGGAGATGGAGGAAAAAAGATGGATTTGGGATATAAGGATCCAAAATAGATGAAGGAGGTAATGGAGTTGGAAAGTAGAGGATTTTTAGAGGGATGATTAAGGAGGAAGATTTTGGATTAGGAAGGTTGGATGCCAATTTGGATTTTGAATTGAGATGCATTTTGGAATTGAGTAGCTCTGGAATCCACATGATTTTTTCATTTTTCATTTTGGGGTCTTTGTGGACTTTTGAATTGTGTCCTTTTGGATCATATTTTTCTTTTTTTGATTATGTCTTTTAGATGGGACATGTTGATCCTTCTATTTATTTGTGTGGATTTTTGGCTTGATGCATCTTTTATTAATTTTTTTTTTAACTTTGGCATCCAACTTTCTTCCATTATAAATGGTATGGGTACATCAATATGAATGGTTAAAAGAGTTTATGGATGGAATTACAGAAGGTGAATGTTGAAAGGAATTCAAGGATGTGTGCGTTTGTGGATCTTTCTTAGGGATGTGAGGAGAACTTGGATATGGCGGATGGATGTATGTAAGGACCTAAAATAGATGGAACAGATGAAGGATTAGGTTTGGGAACATAAGGACCCAAAATAGAGGTGTTTGAAGAAGGGAGGGAACTTGGGACATAGGGGCCCAAAATTGATTTGGAGGGTGGGGGATGGAGGTTTGGACATAAGGGCCCAAAATGGATTTGGAGTATGAGTGATGGGAATATGGAAGTTTAGATTTGGATGGAGGAATTTGGGATTTGGAAGGAGTAGAAGGTGTACCAACATCTTGAGATATTCTTTCTTCAATGGGATACTTAGTATTTTCAACACAAGATGCGAGTCCAGGTGTAGGAGGTTCATGAATGGATTGGATAGGTGGGATAGGATTTTGTGGAGGATTAAGATCATGAGGGGGATTAGGGGAGATAATATGATCGTAAGATGGATTATGAGGGATAAGATGATCTTGAGATGGTGAAGGAGCATTACATGGAGATAATGGGGTACTTTGATCTTGACTTTGAAGAGGATTAGGTGGTGGAGTAGAAGGGATAATGGGATCTTGAGAGGGAAGAGGATCATACAATAGAATGGAGGGGAGGGAATCATGAGATGGAGTGATTTTATCTTGACATGAAGGGGAATTAGTGGATGGGAGAGAAGTAATATCTTCATGAAGTGGAGGATAAGTGGATGTTAAGGCTCAAGATGGAAGGGGATCATTGGATGTGGTATAGGGGATGGGTTCATAAGATGGACAAGATTCATTAATAGATAGGGTAATAGGGATATCTTGATCTTGATTAGGAATTGGACCATAAAGTGGATTAACAGGGATAAATTGATCTTGAGATGTATTGGAAGCATGGGATTGAGAGATGATAAGATCTAGAGGAGGAGAAGAATATATAGTACCATACTTTGGAACAAGGTCTTAACATGTTTGGACTTGGGAGAGTGATGGGATGGAGGAAGTAGAAGCTTCAACTTGAGTGGATGGAGGTAGGAAGGACTCATGAGACTTTGAATATTTAGGTGTGTCTTGACTTGGAGGGAATGGTGGTCAGTGCATGGCTTGTGGAGATTGGGTATCTTGTGTAGTACCCGCCCGTAGGATGCTTCTTAGTTTTCTTTGTGTTTCAGATGTATGACTGAATTCTTTTAGGTCACTTTTCAGGTGATCAAATATTGTTTCATTAATGATGGTTATGGATTTTTATATGTTTATCAAGTGTATGTGTAGATTAGATGATGATGTTTTATGATGATAGATTATATGTTTTATATTGATTACAATGTACTTACCCCATACTAGCATGTGTATGGTGATTATGTGTCTAATCTGTTTGATGTGTTTGTGTGGTAGAGGATGGAGGCATAGTTACTGGCATAGTTGAGATCCACACGACTGACCGTACCCTATCATTGTCTACTATTTCTTGTATGTACATGCTTTGTCTTTTGATGTCAAGTTGCAGGTACAGGGCATCATCTTCCCTGAATTGGCAGGAGTGAGCGTGCCCACAAACATTCATCTCAATGGTTAAGAGGGGAGATAATTCACAGACCCAAACCCTAACCCTAGCCTATCTGTCCTAGAATTGGACAAGTGTCTATTTGACTACCTTACCCAAATTCACCTAGTTGGCAAGAATTCGTGGATCTCGTTCTTGAGTCTGTGTATGTTTTCAATTTGATTGGTTTTTCTATGCTTGATTTTATTGCGTTTGATTCAGTTGATTTGTGAGTTATTTAGGTGATTTATATGATTATTTATGTTAGGACTATAGTTGAATTTAGTAATTTAATTATGTTCCTATGTTTAATTTGGTGAATTATCTACAGTTAAATATTTGATTTATTAAAATTATTTGATTATGTAATCGTAATTAGAATTATTTTTATGTTGAGTGCATTATTAAATAATTGAGTATTTAAATGCATGCTTTAGGATGTATTAAATATTTAATTTATTTAATTTAGTTTTAATTATTAACATGTGCTCAAATGGTAAATGTTTAGAATTATGCTTGTTTATATTATTAAATAATTAAATAATTAATTGCATGAAATTTGTGATGCATTGATTATTTAATAAATGAATTTAAATTAAAACATGTGCAAATTGAAAAAGAGTTTGTTTTCAAAAAGATAACTAGTTTTCAAAAGACAAGTTGAGTTGTGCATTTAAAAGATATTTTTAATTAATTAATTGTATTTTCTTTCAATTTTTGAATTTGAGTTGGATTAAGATTTATCTAATGAGTCATTTTCTGATTTGGAGTTGACTATGAGTTAGTTTTTGAGTTGTCTTTTGGGATTGCTTGAATGGGAATGGAATTCCTATTAGGAGATTTTTGTTTTCATTTTTGAGAGGGACAGGTTTTGGAGAAGATTTTTGGGGAAAGCTTGTGTGTTTGGCTTTTTGAAGATTTGTGGATTGTTGTGGCTGCATGTTGAATTGAATTTCTCTATGCATCTAGATTGGGCACCTGTTTGCAACATAGCTTTCAGATTTGGAGGTTGGGCTTGATTTTGGAGAGAATTCTATTCTCAGATTTACAAGGGTTTTCATTTTCAGTATCTAGCATTGGATCTAAGGTAGGCATTGAATTTTGTCTGTTATCTCTATTTTTACATCCTTTTGTCTTTCTGTGTTTTTAATAGATCTGGGTATTGAGAAACCCTAGTGTAGTTGATTTCTATATTTTATTACTACTTGGCATCGTACTGTTACTCTGGTAAAATTTTGTTATATACTTGTTTATAGTTTTCCTACAAATTGAAATATTAAATCTGGGCAATAGTTTGACTATAGAGAGTGAAATAAATTAAATCTGGTTGAAAAAAAATCATGTTTATGAAAAAGACCCAATTCTAGTTAAAATATAATCTCTGTTAAAATATATACATTCTACAAAGATTTACATGATTTTAGTAAATTGTTTGTATTTGTTCCAAAATTTGGTATGAGAAAGGAATATATTTGTAAGTATAAAAGAATCTGAATTTTGGGATTGTTTAAAAAGGGATTTTTGTATATGTATATTCTCTGTTGAAATTTATATATATTTTCTGTTAAAATTTATGTATATTTATATTCTGTTAAAATAATATAAATATATATTTATTGTTTCCATCACTATTTCTTTTTTTTAAAAAAATTATTAAATCAAAGTTTTGTTTTAAAAAAAATTGATTTGGAAAAAGGTTATGTTATCGAAATTTTATATCTATATAAAAATTTGTTTGAAATTAATGAAGGGCGGGGACCACTATCCCCTACCCCCCCCCTCTGCATACGTAGCAGGTAGTACTGCTACGGTAGTACTACACTGTCGAATGCAGTCGCAGGCAGTAATAACTGCCACCACCGCCGAGGACACGGTCTTGGAGAATGCGCAATGCTTAGGGAAAAGCGCAGGGGTTTGGGATATGGGGTGTGGGGCCCACAGGGACCCCCCCCCCCCCCCCTCCCCTCAAAGGCCTATTTTCATTAAATTTTATTTTAGGTAATATTTAATGTTGTTTATTTTTTTCCTTGATAATTTAATTTAATTATTAAGTTTTATTTTATTTTATGTTGATAATTATATTTTGTGTTTAAATTGTTTTAGGTTAATTTAATATTATTTTATGTTAGTAATTAATTTATTAGTAAATTAAATTAAATTAATAAGTTTTATTTTGTTTTAATATTAATTTGTTTAGTTGAAATTAGTTTTGGTTAATTAATTTGTTTTATATTAATTCATAGTTTTATTAATAGGTATACTTTGTTTACTAGTTTTAATTTTCATAGATGTTGATTATTGGTTTTAATCAATCAGTTTTATAAAGTGTAAATTTGTATATTTGTTATAGATGCTTTTAGTTGTTAAAAGTTTATATATGTACCAAAATTGGGCAATTTTTCTATTGAATTCTTAGAATGTTATAGGGAATATTTTCTTAATTATGGTATCATAGTAATGTTATGATAAGTGTCTTTTATCGGGTAAATGTATTCCCATGTTTGGGTTCAATTATGTTGATTATGGTTCAGTTTCAGTTCTTTAAAATGTGAATGTGTCTTCTTCATGCCTGAACTATATTCTGGTGCATTATGTGATTTCAGGCATTAGATGGCCTTGGGGAAACAGAGGCAGGGTTTTGTATCAATTGGATTGTAATTCAGTATCATGTTCATTGTATGTGCTTATTCTATTTATGCTTTGATCTTATGGGATCTTGTTGGATATTATTTGTTTATGGTATCATTGTAATCATGTCAGTTTCTTGTATGTGAAACTGCATCTAGGATTACCTGTTTGATGTTTTTGTGATTATGAGCCTAGGGGAGATTGATTAAGTGCATCTTAAGGGAGTGGCTTACAATAGGGGCCGGGACCCAAAGTGGTTAGCACCTGGGTAACCTATTGTAGGTTATGTAATTAAGTGATAACATAGTAATTAAAACTTTATAGATCATTTAAGAAGATAATTTAGAGTATGGTTATGATTAGAATTCCTCATATCTGAGAGAGAGTATTCTAATCCCACATGGATCGTATTGAGGGTTCGGGGCCGAGATTGGTCAGTTCTAGGGTAACACAATGCTTGAGGGTCCGGAGTCTAGAGTGACCAGTCCAGGGTAACTCAAGTAAATAGACATGTGATGACACTCCCATAGCATGTAGCCTAAGTCATCTCCTAAGTTTCTATTTATGCCTCTGTATTAGTGTTTTTCACCTTTCACTTTATTTTTGTAAACCCTGAGTAGAGAGCTTTCAAGATTCCTCGCTCAGTGGTTATCCTTGTTTGGTTATGGTCATCTGATTGGGGTTTGTGGTTATCTCCTCAGCACGGTGGGGTAGACCTTTGTGGTTCTACACGGACGGGTGGTAGTGATTCTTTACCATTTGAGATTCGACGTCTTGGTGTCGGTGCTATTGTTACTTCTGCAGTTGGATGCTTTTATGGTTCTTCATTGTTGGTTTCTTATCATATCTTCATTTATGTAGTCCTATATTAGAGTATCTCATGTGATACCTAATATGGACATTGTACTTCTTTGTTTAGATTTATTATTACATACCCTGCGGCATGTGTAGTGGATGTCAGTGTATTAGTTATCATGGATGTCCATGAGGATTGTATTCATCGATGTAAGCTGTAATTATAATATTTATGTTATGGAATCTTTTGTCATCTTACTTTAGTTGTTTTATTTGTTCTTAGGTAATTCTACATCATGGAACCCTCAGGATTTGTAATCTATTTTGGTTGATTGGTTCAATGTGAGTAAATGGTAATTGCTTCCGTACTATTGTGTATCTTGTTTGTTAACTTTAAAAAAAAAATGTTCACCAAACTTAGTAGCAAGTTATAGGTTAATTTCTCTTGGGTTCCCTGGCGGGGTATTACATTTGGTATCAGAGCAGAGTTTCTACACTGGGAACTCTGGGTATGGACACCTATTAGGTTTTGTGTAGTCTAAACTTGAAACTAAACATAGACATATAACATTTTGTTTGCAGACCATTGCTTGTGATTATGTTTCTTTTGTTTTTGTTTCGAGTTATGTTGAGTGACATTGTCTTGATCTCTATGTGATGCAGGAATCATGCCTGTCACTAGAGCTAGTAGAGGTAGAGGTCATTCTAGTGGTCGTGGAAGGGGTAGACATCATAGCCCTTCTATGAGTGTTAGTCAGGAGAGTCACCACCAGCAGTCTCGAGATGATCAGAGAGAGGATCGTCAGGCTGAGTCTGAGGGACTAGACATGAGATAGTTCTTGTGGGTGATTCTCAATCATCTTGGTTTGGAGTAGGCTAGAGTAGAGCGAGCTAGGGAGAGGTCTAGGAGTCCTCCAAGGAGGGATTCCATAGTTGATCCTTTAGTTTTGGTAGCTAACCACATGAGGGATTTGATGAGAGGGAAACCTAATCCCTTTGATGGGAAAGGTACTAGTTTAGAGGCAGAGACTTGGTTGATAGCCTTAGAGCGGAGTTTTGCCATGCATCCCTTTAGTAGTAATACTAAAGCTAGGTATGCAGTGACATAGCTCACAGATTTTGCAGCTATATGGTGGAGGATAGAGGAGGAGAAGCTAGGTCTTCGGATGGATACAATTACATGGGAGTTGTTCTTGGAGCACTTCTGGGAACGTTTCCTATCTCATCAGTGGAGGAAATAGAGGGCTGATAAGTTTCATAATTTGAGACAGCTTACTATGTTGGTGGGCGAGTATGAGCGGAAGTTCTTTGAGTTCAAACAGTATGATGGCTTTGGTCAAGATACAGCCTTGCTAGTGCAACACTTTGTTAGGGGGTTGAATGCACACATTATTGGGAATGTCTTACTTTTTGAGCCTAAAACCCTCAGAGATGCAGCTATTAAGGCTACCATTACGGAGGCAAATCTGGCAGCAGGTTTTAGTGCTTAGGGAGGTGTTCAGCCTAGTGGTTCCAAGAGGAATCAATCTCAGAGGAATGGAAATTTTTAGAATCCTTCAACCTTTTCAAAAGGTAATCAGAGTCAAGAGGATAAGAAATTCTTCCATGGTAGCAGTGGTGGTTCTCAGTCAAGGAATTATCACAACTGGCAGCGTAGTTTGCGCAATAGGGTGGATCAGCAACCCCAGAGTTTTGGAGGTAGAGACGGTTGTTATTCTTGCGGACAACATGGCCACATTGCGGTCAATTGTCCTAATCGATAGACACAATTTTCAGGACAGAGGCCATTAGCTTCTGAGCCTACAGTGGGAAATGCTGGTGGATCTCATAGGGCCTTTGCAATAGGGAACAATCCTCAGTGTTCAAACCCTAATGCATGGAATGGACCTAATCAGTGATCCATAGTTAGTTTTCTTTTTGGTGTAGCGAGTTGTATGGGACTCATATCCCTATTTGTTTCAGGCTTCTAGGAGTAAGCCTAATCCTAGGGGGAGTGAATGTAGTACCCGCCCATAGGATGCTTCTTAGTTTGCTTTGTGTTTCAGATGTATGACCGAATTCTTTTAGGTCACTTTTCAGGTGATCAAATATTGTTTCATTAATGATGGTTATGGATTTTTATATGTTTAGCAAGTGTATGCATAGATTAGATGATGATGTTTTATGATGATAGATTATATGTTTTATATTGATTATGATGTACTTACCCCATACTTGCATGTGTATGGTGATTACGTGTCTGTATATGTTTTATGTGTTTGTGTGGTAGAGGACGGAGGCATAGTTACTTGCATAGTCGAGATCCACACGATCGATCGTACCTTATCATTGTCTGCTATTTATTGTATGTACATGCTTTATCTTTTGATGTCAAGTTGCAGGTACAGGGCATCATCTTCCCTGAATTGGCAGGAGTGAGTGTGCCCACAAACATTCATTTCAATGGTTAAGAGGGGAGATAATTCACAGACCCAAACCCTAACCCTAGCCTATCTGTCCTAGAATTGGACAAGTGTCTATTTGACTACCTTACCCAAATTCACTTGGTTGGCAGGAATTCATGGATCCCATTCTTGAGTCTGTGTATGTTTTCAATTTGATTGGTTTTTCTATGCTTGATTTTATTGTGTTTGATTCAGTTGATTTGTGAATTATTTAGGTAATTTATATGATTATGTATGTTAGGACTATAGTTGAATTTAGTAATTTAATTATGTTCCTATGTTTAATTTGGTGAATTATCTACAGTTAAATATTTGATTTATTAAAATTATTTGATTATGTAATCGTAATTAGAATTATTTTTATGTTGAGTGCATTATTAAATAATTGAGTATTTAAATGCATGCTTTAGGATGTATTAAATATTTAATTTAGTTTTAATTATTAACAGGTGCTCAAATGGTAAATGTTTAGAATTATGCTTGTTTATATTATTAAATAATTAAATAATTAATTGCATGAAATTTGTGATGCATTGATTATTTAATAAATGAATTTAAATTAAAACATGTGCAAATTGAAAAAGAGTTTGTTTTCAAAAAGATAACTAGTTTTCAAAAGACAAGTTGAGTTGTGCATTTAAAAGATATTTTTAATTAATTAATTGTATTTTCTTTCAATTTTTGAATTTGAGTTGGATTAGGAGTTATCTAATGAATCATTTTCTGATTTGGAGTTGACTGTGAGTTAGCTTTTGAGTTGTCTTTTGGGATTGCTTGAATTTGGGAATGGAATTCCTATTAGGAGATTTTTGTTTTCATTTTTGAGAGGGACAGGTTTTGGAGAAGATTTTTGGGGAAAGCTTGTGTGTTTGGCTTTTTGAAGATTTGTGGATTGTTGTGGCTACATGTTGAATTGAATTTCTTTGTGCGTCTATATTGGGCACCTGTTTGCAACATAGCTTTCAGATTTGGAGGTTGGGCTTGATTTTGGAGAGAATTCTATTCTCAGATTTACAAGGGTTTTCATTTTCAGTATCTGGCATTGGATCTAAGGTAGGCATTGAATTTTGTCTGTTATCTCTATTTTTACATCCTTTTGTCTTTCTGTGTTTTTAATAGATCTGGGTATTGAGAAACCCTAGTGTAGTTGATTTCTATATTTTATTACTACTTGGCATCGTACTGTTACTCTGGCAAAATTTTGTTAAATACTTGTTTATAATTTTCCTACAAATTGAAATATTAAATCTGGGCAATAGTTTGACTATAGAGAGTGAAATAAATTAAATCTGGTTGAAAAAAAATCATGTTTATGAAAAAGACCCAATTCTGGTTAAAATATAATCTTTGTTAAAATATATACATTCAACAAAGATTTACATGATTTTAGTAAATTGTTTGTATTTGTTCCAAAATCTGGTATGAGAAAGGAATATATTTGTAAGTATAAAAGAATCTGAATTTTGGGATTGTTTAAAAAGGGATTTCTGTATATGTATATTCTCTATTGAAATTTATATATTTTATGTATATTTATATTCTGTTAAAATAATATAAATATATATTTATTGTTTCCATCACTATTTCTTTTTTTTTTAAATATTATTAAATCAAAGTTTTGTTTAAAAAAAAATTGATTTGGAAAAAGGTTATGTTATCAAAATTTTATATATAAAAAAAAATTTGTTTGAAATTAATGAAGGGTAGGGACCACTGTGCCCTACACCCCCCTCTGCATACGTAGCAGGTAGTACTACTATGGCAATACTACACTGCCGAATGCAGTCGCAGGCAGTACTAACTGCCACCACCGCTGAGGACACGCGGTCTTGGAGAATGCACAGGGCTTATGGAAAAGCGCAGGGGTTTGGGATATGGGGTGTGGGGCCCGCAGGGACCCCTCCCCCCAAAGGCTTGTTTTCATTAAATTTTATTTTAGGTAATATTTAATGTTGGTTTTTTTTTTTCTTGATAATTTAATTTAATTATTAAGTTTTATTTTATTTTATGTTGATAATTATATTTTGTGTTTAAATTGTTTTAGGTTAATTTAATATTATTTTATTTTAGTAATTAATTTATTAGTAAATTAAATTAAATTAATAAGTTTTATTTTGTTTTAATATTAATTTGTTTAGTTGAAATTAGTTTTGTTTAATTAATTTGTTTTATATTAATTCATAGTTTTATTAATAGGTATACTTTGTTTACTAGTTTTAATTTTCATAGATGTTGATTATTGGTTTTAATCAATCAGTTTTATAAAGTGTAAATTTGTATATTTGTTATAGATGCTTTTAGTTGTTAAAAGTTTATATATGTACCAAAATTGGGTGATTTTTCTATTGAATTCTTAGAATGTTATAGGGAATATTCTCTTAATTATGGCATCATAGTAATGTTATGATAAGTGTCTTTTATCAGGTAAATGCATTCCCATGTTTGGGTTCCATTATGTTGATTATGGTTCAGTTTCAGTTCTTTAAAATGTGAATGTGTCTTCTTCATGCCTGAACTATATTCTGGTGCATTATGTGATTTCGAGCATTTGATGGCCTAGGGGAAATAGAGGCAAGGTTTTGTATTAGTTGGATTGTAATTCAGTATCATGTTCATTGTATGTGCTTATTCTATTTATGCTTCGATCTTATGGGCTCTTGTTGGATATTATTTGTTTATGGTATCATTGTAATCATGTCAGTTTCTTGTATGTGAAACTACATCTAGGATTACCTGTTTGATGTTTTTGTGATTATGAGCCTAGGGGAGATTGATTAAGTGCATCTTAAGGGAGTGGCTTACAGTAGGGGTTGGGACCCAAAGTGGTCAGCACCTGGGTAACCTATTGTAGGTTATGTAATTAAGTGATAACATAGTAATTAAAACTTTATAGATCATTTAAGAAGATAATTTAGAGTATGGTTATGATTAGAATTCCTCATATCTGAGAGAGAGTATTCTAATCCCACATGGATCATATTGAGGGTCTGGGGCCCAGAGTGGTTAGTTCCAGGGTAACTTAATGCTTGAGGGTTTGGGGTCCAGAGTGACCAATCCAGGGTAACTCAAGTAAATAGACATGTGATGACACTCCCATAGCATGTAGCCTAAGTCATCTCCTTAGTTTCTGTTTATGCCTCTGTATTAGTGTGTTTCACCTTTCACTTTATTTTTGTAAACCTTGAGTAGAGAGCTTTCAGGATTCCTCACTCAGTGGTTATCATTGTTTGGTTATGGTCATCCGATTGGGGTTTGTGGCTATCTCCTCAGCACGGTGGGGTAGACCTTTGTGGTTCTACACGGACAGGTGGTAGTGATTCTTGACCATTTGAGATTTGACGTCTTGGTGTCAGTGTTGTTGTTACTTCTACAGTTGGATGCTTTTATGGTTCTTCATTGTTGGTTTCTTATCATATCTTCATTTATGTAGTCCTATATTAGAGTATCGCATGTGATACCTAATATGGACATTGTACTTCTTTGTTTAGATTTATTATTACATACCATGTGGCATGTGCAATGGATGTCAGTGTATTAGTTATCATGGATGTCCATGAGGATTGTATTCATCGATGTAAGCTGTAATTATAATATTTATGTTATGGAATCTTTTGTCATCTTACTTTAGTTGTTTTATTTGTTCTTAGGTAATTCTACATCATGGAACCCTCAGGATTTGTAATCTATTTTGGTTGATTGGTTCAATGTGAGTAAATGGTAATTGCTTCCACACTGTTGTGTATCTTGTTTGTTAACTTTAAAAAAAAATGTTCACCAAACTTAGTAGCAAGTTATAGTTTAATTTCTCCTAGGTTCCCTGGCGGAGTGTTACATCTTGATTTAGAGGTGGGGATCTATACTTCGATGTTATCTCGTCAATCCATGCAAAGAAAAGAATGATTTTAGATGAGAGATGGGGATGATGGATTTAGGTAAATGTGGAAGGATGAGATGGATTTACCTTGTAAAAGGTAGAGGAAGGGGAAGAAATGTGAGATGTATTGGGATTGGATATGGCATGTTGAGGTGGAATACATGTGGATATGGGATTTTCTTCGTAAGTGGGAGTTGGATTGTTTGGGTGAATGTGTTAGTTGGATGAATGTGAGATTGGATTTGTGTGAAACCAATCTTTATCCATGATGTTGGAATTAATGTTTGGATTTGGATTAGAAGAAGATGTGGATGAATATTTGAATTAGGAGTAGATGAAACGAGATATTTGAGGATGGATGGAATATAAACTTAGGACTCGGAGAAAGTTTGGACTTTTTTTTTTAGTAGAGAGGGTAGGGCCTCAAGGACTTTGATTTGATTTGAGTGGATTGACTAATTATGAGGGAAATGCCTCAATGATTAGATTGATTAGATTTGATTAATTGTGAGGTTAGAGCTTGAAGGATTAGATTGATTTGTTGTGAGGGCAGGGCCTCAAGGATTAGATTTGTTTGGAATTTATTGTGAGGGAAGGGCCTCAAGGATTAGATTGATTGGATTTGATTTGATTTTTGATTTGAAGGTTTGAGACAAACCTAGGTGGAACAAGACCCTATGATGGTGCAAACAAAGGATTGATTTGGATGATGGTCTTCTTCTACTTGGAGATGGACTTGTGATCCCAAGCAAAATAGGATAGGATTAATGAAATTAATTAATTGAGATAGACTGATGTCCTCAAAGAAACAATTCGATTAGATGTGTTTGCTAATGATGATGGTCTATGTAACACTTTGCATTAAAGTCTTTCAACCTAATATTGATTAAGGAATGAAAGATGAGATTTTATTTGATTAGTCTAGATTATGCTTGGATATGGGTCAATCCTGACAAGATTTGATTAAAGTCCAAATGATGATTTTTCTCCTAAGTTCAAAGTGGAAGATTTGATGAGAATTTGGATTAGAAGATGATGTGGATATCGATTAGAATTTGGAACATTGAAAGGAATTTAGAAGATAAATGAGGGATATTGGAAGAAAATGGAATGGATAAATGGGTGATTGATTTAGATGAAGAGGATAAATAAATTTAATTAGGATTTGATTGGAATGAAGTTGACAAGGGGATTGGATTAAGAAGGTAATGATGTGATTAGATTAGAAGAAAAATGAATCAGGAAATTGAATTAAGAAAGTAGATGTGATATATGAAGGATTACCAAGATGAAGATTATGACTTTGATTGAATGATTAGGAAGACGATAAAGATGACTTAGAAGGATGATTAGATCAGAAGAATTATTAGAATGATGAAGAAGAATGATAAAGTTGACTTAGAAGAAGTGAGCCGGAGAATTAGAATAGAATAGGAAGGACTTAGAAGAAGTGATTAGGATAATAAGAATAGAATAAGAATGACTTGGAAGAATTGATTAGGATGATTAGGAATAGAATAGGAGTGACTTGGAATAATTGATTAGGATGATTATAATGATTAAAGAAGGAAGTTGTTTAAGATGATTAAGAGGTGATGACTAGGATAATTAGAATAGAGAAATGATTAAGGATGTAAAGGAATTATTTGAATGATTGATTTGGATTAAAAAGATGACTATGGATGTTATGGATGATTAGGAGATGATGACTAGGAAGATTAGAAGAGAGGAATGAATAGGATGATTAGAAGGTGATTAGGATAAGAAGTATGAAGAAGATGATGAAGTTGATAGATGGAAGAAGTGATGTGGAGATGATGTGGAAAGCTTGACTAAAGACAACTAACTTAAAAAAATGTTTTTGTTTTTTTTGAAATTATTTTTTGATTTTTTTTTGAGTTTTTGAGTTTTCTAATGTTTTTGGGTTTTCAAACTTTAGATTATTATTTTTTTGGATTTTGAAATTTTTTTATGTTTTTAGATTTTTGAAATTTTATGCTTTTTTGTGTTTTTGAAATGTTATGATTGTTTTTGGATTTTTTACTTTAAAATGCAAAGCAAACAAATGAAAGTATATATAGACATAATTTCTAAGGCTTAATTTGGATGGTGTATCCCCTTTTGGCTGCAAATGGGGAAGGTTTTAAACATTCAAGCACATCAAACACACCAACAATCCTATTGAAGCTTCAAATAGGATATACAAGCTCGACTAGGGGGATGTCCTCGATATACGCTAGGTACGTGATACCCAAATCTGTAGATGAAAGAAAATAATGTCACACAATTAGGAGGAGATAGTAACCCAAATCTCCACCTTCACTTCCCAAAGGTATAAAGTTCTTTGGGGCTTAGCCAAGAGTGACAAGATTCTACTTCCAAGAGAGGTGTCTTTGGATTCACCTCCCACTATTTATACTCCGCCAAAACATGGGAGTTGAGGTCGACCCTTGAGGTGATAAAATCCCCAAGCAGGCCTCCTAAAAAGAAAACAAGACCATGTATTTATTGTGCACTCAAGATCACCTAAGGGTGCAAGAGGAGAGAATATGTATGTGACCTTGGGGTTTAAAAGACACTAGTTCTTTTTGATTCCAAACCCAAATGTGAAAGGTTTATTTTACGCCCAATTTGAAAATGTGTGGAAAATACTTCAAACAGAATGTCTTAGGCTAACATTAATTACAAAATCATATTCCTTGCATTTTTCTAACAATTTTTTTAAAAAAATCACTGAAAAGCACTTTCATATGCAATAGTTATGATCATTTTAAGATTACAAAGGAAGACTGACTTTGAAAACATGCACCTAATTTTCAAAGAGGCATTTGATAAAATAGTTTTTAGATCTGGATAGAGGGATGAATCAGCTTTCCGACACCTTTTAAATTGTCCAAAATAGACCTCGTATGTGGAAGTTATTAATGTTTTCGTGAAATTTCCCTCTTGTAGATTGCAAAGAAATAAAGGACTAAGTTAAGCCCCTGTGACATTTAGCCCCTGGGTCCCACAAGACCACATGCCTAGATAGAAGGGGCTAAAGGGACTAAGTGCATGTCAAAAGAAAAAGATAATTAAACAAATGAGCTTATTAAATAATATTACTAATGAAAATGTAAATCGAATGAAATTTATTAAAAACACAAATCAAAATATTTTTTTTATTTTGGAAAATTGAAATCACACATTTGGGCTATGTGCGCCTCTATAAAGCACAGCCCACTAGGACTGTGCAAAGCATAACCTACATGGACTATGTAGAACACAGTCCGCATGAGGGCTGCGGTTATTATTATTATTTTATTAATTAAAATTTTTTTGTTTATTAATTATTATTTTTAAAATATATATATACATATATTAAATATATAAATATAAATATATATTAATAATATACATAGATATATTATATTTTTTGATTATTTTTTTTATAAATATGTATATTTACATATATCTAATATATATAAAGTGCATATATATTCAATATATAGATATATATATTTTTAATAAAAATAATAACAATAAAATGAAAATTTGATATAAACAAGATTAAAAAAAAATTTCACAAATTAAGAAATGTTGAAAAAGGGAAATTTAAGACATATACAATGAATATACTTCCTAACATTGAAAATAGTAAAATGAGAAATTCTATAGTGTTATCTATCAAAAGACTTCTCTTGTGTGCTCCAAATGCATTGGTGAGTTTGTTGGCTTCATTTGAGGCCCTTCGTGAAACTCGATCTCCCAATGCAAGCCTTCAACCAACAAGCTCTAAAAACTCAAGAAACACTTAAGATTTGTTGGAAATATTCAAGACTAGCCAAGTTACTGAGAGGGAGGGGTGAATCAGTAACTCTGAAACTTTTTACAAATTGCAGATCTTAACAATATTCCAAATAACATTTAGATCAATAAGCTAACTGCATGCATGAGTAACAGAAAGAATAAAACATTCATAACACTTTGAACACAAAGATTTGGTTACCCAGAAACCTTCCAAATAGAAAGTAAAACTAGGGTGGGGATGATACCCACAAAACTTCAATACTACAGTATAAAGTTGACCGGTTAAGGCTTACAATGATCACTTCTGATGATCTGCCCTGTTAGGAGCAATTAGGACTGCTAGGTCCACCTTGTTAGAGGATTTACAAACATACAATGAAGTATGCACTTGGTTAAGAGATTTTACAAAAGACTGTTAAGTCTACCCTGTTAAAGGATTTGGGGGCTGAATCACCTGTTAGAATGATACAGTAGATCTCTTACTTGTAACTGTACTTGCTGATTGAGATTCTTTGATGTACTGATCACCTTCTGTGATAGATATGTCTTTGCTTCTCCTTATACTGTTGTAGCCCTTTGTAATTCGCTTATCTCTGCCTTTCTTGCATCTTCGCATATGCACATATTCTTTTATTACGCACTTCTCACTTTTTTTACACCTTGGATATGATACAAAACATTGTTTATATATCAATCCAAAATAATTACAAAGTCAGCTCTTAAACAAGCTAACACAAATATTACTAAGTCGACCCAAATATAGTTACAAAGTTCCTAAAAACTAACTTGGTGGCTTTCTGATACTCGGCATCCACTGCAATACTCAGCATCATCATGCTCTCGGTAGGAGTGGAGGCTCAGTCCATACTAACCACTCAATTATAGTTTCAAACGCGGTATATACTAGAGACTCGGTAGATATAGTGTCACTCGATAGAAACTGAATTCCCTATTTACTGTGCTGGCACTCGGTAAACATTGTTCTGCTTGGTCGCTCGGTAAACACTGTTCTGCTCGGTCTGCTCGGTAAACACTGTTCTGCTCAGTTTTCTCGGTAAACATTGTTCTACTTGGTCTGCTTAGTAAACACACAGAGTCTGAATAAGTGTTGTCATTGATGACAAACATACTTAATGCCAACAATCTCCCCCTTTGGCATTAGTGACAAAAACACTTATTGCCCAAAACTTATATACAAAAATCATGCTGAATCTATTTTTTTTATTTTTCAAAAATTTATCTTTGTCATACTGTTGTATATACATTTCATGTCTCCCCCATACAGTATACATATATACAAGTATCTTGTATCTCCTATATCTCCATATCTCTTCATATATCGTCTCCCTTATATACTTTCTCCCCCTTTTTGACAATAATGCCAAAGGTGTATATACAAATATTTTACACGGAGATGCCAAAGTGTGAGAGAAAATTAGAATGTACCTTACTAATCAGTGCCAGAGTTCTATCCCAATTCTCTTGCAGAATCTTGCATGTATGGAGTGCAACTTGGACTTCTGCAGAGAGTTCAATCATGTGATCTGCAATTGAAAACTAATTGTCATGGATCAATGTTTTTGAGTGTGCAATATGCTTCTGCATTGTATCCATGATGGGAAGGATCATGTTCTAAATATCTATTAATGTTGACCTGATCCTTGCATCTTCTCTCAATAACTCTAACTACTTTTTAGATAGGAATCTGACCATCAAATGATGTGCAGAGCTTGAACTAGGTTCAAGTTGCAACTTTTGTGCACTGACCTTCAAATCCTCATCAATCTTATTTATTTTGTCCTTAATCTCCTTTGAGAACTCAGAAACATTACATACTTTGACAAAAAATGATGTTACCTTGGAATAGGAGGATTCAATGCTAGTCAAAACTGAAGATAACCCTACCTGATTGATAGCTATTCACTAAGCAATACACTCAAGCACTTTATTATCAAACTTCTTCTCAGCCTTCTCAAGCAACTTATCTGATCCAGAAGAATCCTCATTGAACTTGTTTACTACCTCTGCCAACTACAACAAAATGTGTTGAGAGGAATCAACCTCAACACCTATTGCTTCTGTCAAAATATTCTTGGCATCCTCAATGATCTTGAATTCCCTATCTCTTTCTTCTTTTAGTTTCTTCTGCTTTGCTTTCTTCTAGAGGAGTTCACCAACTGTTTGCATTTGGTCTGCTAAAAGATTTGCAAAATCTAATTGTGGAATATCTATCTACTCATCCAAATCTATATCTTCTTCTATGTCTTTACTCCTGCTCAAAAATCTTGTACTCGGTTGAGCCTTAGGTTCAACTATCATTGTACTTAATGCCTTTGTAGTAGAAATTATTGTAGACACAGTAGGACTTGTAGTGAAAAATGATAAACTTCCAACTAATGGAATGCTAATTGGAATACTTGATAAACCCAAAACTGAAGTATTTACAACTGTAGAATCTGAAGTACTTACTGAGGTATCCAAAATTGAAGTACTTACTGTTGAAAAACTCAAAACTGAAGTAGGTATTGAAGATGATGTTGGAGACTACAACTCGGTGGAAGAAGTAGGTTGAAGCTCAATGGATGAAGTGGTAGCCACTTCTATCATTGATACATTGAGTTTTGCTAGTGATGATTGGACATTTGATGCATCTGTAGGTGTTGTCACAATCACACTTGAAGCTATCTTCGGGCTAGATGTAACAACTTTTGTTCGAGAGTGATGAAGTGAGGCAATTACCTCTGCAGCTATCCAAACTAGATCATCTTCCTCATCATTCTGCTTTCCTTCCTCAGTAGCTTCTTCCTCAACATTATCTATCTAAACTAGTTCTTCTTCTTCTTCATCACTGTCATCTTCAATATCTTTTATTATCACAGTTTCAACACTTAGTTTGTGAAGATGATAGATGTTTTTCCAAGTATAATTTTCACTCTTCACAACCGACTCTATATCCTTGATCAAAATCAAGCAACTGTTGAATTTTAGTGTCATCTTGCGCTCATTTTCTATCAATGCCTTATTGATTTCAGCATTTTTCAAACTTGGCATCAACTATCTTAAGGTTTGAGCATATATGCCCTTGACAGTTTGCCTTGCATTGGACCATCTCATCTTAACTTTATCCAATAGAACACCTAGAATTTGAGAAACCATATCATCAGGTGAGTACTTCCATTTTCCCATTTTCTCAATAATAGCATCTTCAATTTCCTACTACTCTGCCTCTGTTCTAATTTCGTATTTGAGAGATTTGAAATTTGAAATTCTAGATCCTTCTCTCAAATTCTTAATATTTTCTTCTAATGAGGGAGGAGGCCTTTTGAGTACTATATCATCTTTACCTACCTTACCCCTTGATCTTTTCCTTGAGAATACTACAGTGGGTTGCTCGGGTGTCTTGGTGATAGTCACCTTTCCTTTCTTCTTTACAGGCACTTGTTCTTCTTTACTCTCATCTTTATCCTTTTCTTCTACAATATCCTCTCATTTGCCCTTGGTTAATATTAGAGGTGTTCTAGATTGCATCTTGGCCATCCTTTTTCTGCCTTTGTTAACCGCCTATGGAAGCTTTATGCTTAGTTCTATTCTTACCTTAGCTTCATCATATGTTCCAAAGTATGGAGCCTTTGGATCAACGGGTTGATTTACTAGGGCTTCAATTATATCCTTTGTCTCATCAATGTTTACCTCATAAGGAGGAGGTTTCACCCATATAATCCTAGGCCTTACTGCCTGAATGTATACTCTATCACAATCAACCATAAAACAAATATCATCTTTATAATCTTCCACCAACTTTTGTGGAATCCAGAATCTGTTATTCATCTTTTCTTTAAAAGATTCAAAATAGTTATCCATTATGCTTACAAAATTCTCACCCATTTCTGCAATGTACTCATTTATCTGATAAAGAACAGGCACATCTTTTCTCCATTTTACCGTGCCTTTTGATGGGAAAAACTTTTGAGCATAGAAGAATAAACAAACCAACAGCGAGGCTAACTTACATGGATTATTCTTTGAAGTTTGAATGCTCTCCATATTCTTGTTGAACTACTTCAATAACAAATCTGCTAGGTCAAATGACAAGTTGTTCTTCATGATTTTATAAGCTAGGTCAACTGCTTCACATGGAACACTATTCTGTCAACATGAACTATATATCTTGTGAGCTATGACATATGTGCCAAATTTTAGTTCTGCATCGGTAATATTATTTATTCTCATACCTCTACCATCCCATTTGGCTAGGTTTTTCTTTTCCAGCTCTACCTGACCTAGGGTTTTTGTAGATTTAGCCTTGGCAAGCATGGGAGACTAGTGATTCAGTGAATCATCTTCTTTGATATCTCTAGTGGTTTCTCAAGCCAAATTTTACCTTCATGTACTCGGCTTAGGATGTATCTAATCCATTTTATCTGGAAACTCCAAGGCAAGTGGGTGATGTGAACTAAACCCTTATCTTCCAAATGTTTATGTTATGGTTTGAGAACACTATCAACACATAGTTCATCACAAATAACATCTATCTCTAGGGTTCCAAGCTCTTGAATTGTACACTTAAAATGACTATGAATGTCATTTACAAGAAGTACCTTTGGAGGAATCTATGATTGAGCTCCACTTGGGTCTAGGGCTTCTACAATCGTGGGCACAAGTTTGAAATTCAGTGCTTTCCATTCTCCTTGAACTAACATTTCCAAACCTTTCTTCACTTTAGTGCTGGATGATGCCATGGTAGCTTGGTAGAAAATTCTTCAAAAAAATTTCTGCTGCAAATTTTGCTTCGAATCACTTGATCACACTAGGAAATTTCTCTTCTCAATATGCTAATATTCATGGTGAAGAATGAACTCATTTTCATGCTTTTTGTTAAAATTTTGTCATTAATGCTCCATAGGAATTAGGGTATTGAACTAGACAGACTGTCATCCACTATACATTAATTGCTCGGTGAAGATTCCATAGCTTGGCGAACATACGAATTCATACTGCTCCAACCTTACTCGATAACCATATGAAATTAGGTTACTCCTGACCTTTCTCAGTGGTAATTGATACTAACCTTCTTGTGATCCTGCTATATCTTGCATACTGATTTGGATCTTTCTTCCTTTCAATTCTGGAACTGTTTTGGAATATGTCTATGAAGATATAGTTCTAGTGCTTCCTTGGAGACTTAGTTGGAATTGATAGAGCCACCCTCTTCATGAGTGACTTCACTACTTGGACTAGTGTGCTTGGTAGGTTTAGGAATCCACTGTTGTCTCATATGCTTCCTAATGCTATCTGCTTTTGCTTTCTTTTCATCTGCAACTCTGCCTGTATTCATGCAATTTTTAGCTATATGACCAAGTTCAGTGCATGTATAACATCTTATGGTAGTATCCTTTTTTCTCAAGTGATGCCTTACACAATTTATGCCAATGTGTTCATATTCTCCACAATAATGACACCTACACCAAGTGTTGTAATCCCAACCAAACATTGCTTTCACAATTTGTTCTGCTGGAGTGGGTGTTTTAGATCTGCATTCTGATGCCTTGTGACCTTGTTTGTTACATTTGTGACATTTGCCTTTAAATCTTGGTTTCTCCTTGCATTCATTTGCTTTATGACCATGCTGATTGCAATTGTAGCATTTTCCATTGAATTTTGCTTTTCCATTGTTCCAACATTTGTTTGAAGTATGACCTAATTTTCCATAGTGATTACAAGTGGGTTTCTGATTCTTTCGAGTACCTTGATTGGAGGATTCACCTTCCTCTTTGAATCCAAGTCCTACTTTTCCTTTTTGCTTATGAAGGTTTTGTTCATATAGCTGATTCATATCTTCTTGAGATTTCAACATTCTCTCATTGATTTGTCTTTTAGTGTCTAGGTCATTCACCAATCTTAAATTGATTTGCTTTTTAGATCTCAGCTCCTCTCTTATATTTTCATTTTCTGATCTCAGAGTCAAGATTTATTCATTTGCATTGGAGACTTGATCAATAAGGTTTTCTAGCTGAAGAGTTTGATTCTAGATTTCATTGTTCTTTCCTTCTATTTCATCTTTCATCTTGTTTCTTTGTTCCAAGATTTCACAAAATCTTGTTGACTGAATTTCCTGTTCTCTTTTCAATTTTCTTACTTCTTCTTGCAGAGATCCATTCTTTTCTAGAAGTTCTTTGATTGCATTGTTTGCTTCATCTGAGCTTCTTGAAGGGAAAAAGTCTTCAACCTTTTCTTCAACATACTGATGGTCATTCATCTGATTTGTAAGTTCCTTCCTTCTTTTTAGGGATTGGGAAAGATGCTCTTTTGCTTCCTTGAGTTGAGCTATGGCCATTTCTAGATCTAGCTTTTCATTTTCAATTACTTTGTTAAGTCTAAATATCTCCATTGTCCTGGATCTTTTCTCAAGCTATAAAACTTTATCTTGAGAACCACAAAGCTCTGATACCAATTGTTGGAAATATTCAAGACTAGCCAAGTTACTAAGAGGGGAGGGGTGAATCAGTAACTCCAAAACTTTTTACAAATTGTAGATCTTAATAATATTCCAAATAACATTTAGATCAATAAGCTAACTACATGCATGAGTAACAGAAAGAATAAAATATTCATAACACTTTTAACATAGAGATTTGGTTACCTAGAAACCTTCCAAATAGAAAGTAAAACTGGGGTGGGGATGATACCCAAAAAACTTCAATACTGTAGTATAAAGTTGGCCGGTTAAGGCTTACAATGATCACTTCTGATGATCTGCCATGTTAGGAGAAATTAGGACTACTAGGTCCACCTTGTTAGAGGATTTACAAACATACAATGAAGTATGCACTCAGTTAAGAGATTTTACAAAAGACTGTTAAGTCTACCCTGTTAAAGGATTTGGGGGCTGAATCAACTGTTAGGATGAAGCAGTAGATCTCTTACTTGCAACTGTACTTGCTGATTGAGATTCTTTGATGTACTGATCACCTTCTATGATAGATATGTCTCTACTACTCCTTATACTACTGTAGCCCTTTGTAATTCACTTATTTCTACCTTTCTTGCATCTTCGCATATGCACATATTCTTTTATTACGCACTTCTCACTTTTTTTACACCTTGGATATGATACAAAACATTGTTTATCTATCAATCCAAAATAATTACAAAATAATTACAAAGTCAGCTCTTAAACAAGCTAACACAAATATTACTGAGTCGGCCCAAATATAGTTACAAAGTTCCTGTAAACTAACTCAGTGACTTTCTGATACTCGGCATCCACTACAATACTCTGCATCATCATGCTCTTGGTAGGAGTGGAGGCTCGGTCCATACTAACCACTCGGTTGTAGTTTTGAACTCGGTATATGCTAGAGACTCGGTAGATATAGTGTCACTCGGTAGAAACTAAATTCCTTGTTTATTGTGCTGGCACTTGTGTGTGTGAAAATTGTACCTGATCTGTAGACACAACACTCAGTAAAACATTAGAGGTTAGCTAAAATCAAAATCGTGCAAAATTGAAAGCTATCTAACCAAGTGATTTACTGCCTTCTAATAGGTGCGAGATTAATGTTCTCAGATTGTAATTGAGATCAGTGACCTAGACGACACCTAAATGAAGGATTTGAATGAAATTGATCTAGATATGAGATTAAATGCAATTATTCTATTTTTTTGGATTTTTCTATGCAATAATAATTATAAAAACTGATATGAAATCTATGCTAAATGAAATTGATATGCTATGCTAATCTAACAATGATATGTAATATGAATGCAAAAATAAGATTGATCTCACAAAGATGTCGATTCGCAAGAGCTTTGATTCTTCAATTCCAATTCTCCAGCGTGATTGTGCAAAATATGAGATGATTTGTGAAGAGCTAAAGCCTTAATTTATAGAAATCTAGGGCTTTGGAGGTGCATGGGAAAAAGCCATAAATCACTCAAATTAACTCATCTTGATTTTTGAGTTATCTGATCATGAAAGATAGTTAATTCTCAAAATCATGCAAAAACATGCAAAAATAGCTTTTTAACTCAAATTAGAGTTTAGATCAGCTTTTTGAACTCCAAAAGGATGTTGAGTTCCAAAAAGTCAATAACTTGCATTGATTTTCTGATTTGGAGTTTAACTGTTTCTTTTGAATATGCATAATAATTAAGAATTAAATAAATAAATAAAGTGATTTATCCTCAACTCAACTGATTTTTGAAAATAAATAATTAATTTATGGGTTAATTAACTATTTTACCAAACTTTTATTAAAAATTATATTATTAAATAATGACAACATGCTTTAATTAATTAAATAAGAATTTAATCAATTAAAGATAGGAATTTTGATTTATTGTCAAAATTAAATAATATAATTAATAATAGATAGAATTAAATTTAATTACACAATTAAGTGGCAAATATTAAATTTAATTAATTAAATATGAAAATATTCAATTAATCAAATTTTTAGGATAAATGTGATTTATCGCCAAATAATCATTAAATTAAAGATAATTAAGATAATTAGGAATATTACTAGGAATATTCCCCGATGCAAAATTTAAGATAATCAATTAGATTTGATGATGTTTAGATGTGCCTTAGATTAGGACTTTGATGTCGATTTCATATGATTTGATGATATAGGAGGTTAATGAACTTATAGCCCATTTTTAGGGTATTACATTTTGCCCCTCTTTGAATTACTGTGCGAGGCGCAGTGGTTCAAAGATAGTCTGTGTTTGATAAAGATATGAAACTGATGTTTGAAATTAATAATTGATATGAGACAGAAGCTGATTGATATTGAATTGATATGGAGATAATAGGTCCTAAATGACCAAAGATAATGTTCACTGTAGAAGCAAATGAACCTATGATTGCGAAAAAGTGTCAAAATGCCTGATTCTGAACCTTAGGATTGATAAGAAGTGAGTGACCCATTCTAGACTCGATTGTCTTAGCAGAACTAGCAGGTATCACATCCGAATCCTTCAGTTGCCGAAGAACCAAGGAAAGAACACTATGATCCGATGGTTGCAAAAACTGATACAGTTTACAAGATTGAGAGAATACCAAATTGATATGGATCGATGAATCTGATATGCCCCAAGTGATGATAGATTTTCCCTGAGTGATGAGGACTTTTGATGAATCAGCGACTAGACGTGATTGTTTATCTTGATCAGTGATGAAAGATATGATTTCCATAAAGATATGATTTCAAATTTGATTACAAACTTTGAATGATATGCAATACCATGCCCCCTTCGGTATTAAAATTAAAATCTGACAAGAAAAGTCAACGTTGAGAGTTTAGAAGCATGTTAATTGATTTGAGAAGTGGTTAAAACACGTCTAGGAATGCATTCTACATCGTTGGAAGGTCCCAAAAGACCAAGTTTGACTAGGTTTGACCATGAGTTGACCACGGTTGACCAAGTTGAAATTTCAATAGTTTGATGTAAGATAATCAGTTAAGTTGAATACTGGATTTCTGTGATGATTGAAGGTTGATTATGCAAGCAATTAATAATATGAATGATCTCATATTTGAATTTTGATCCCGAAAAAGGATTCTACTTGCTGTTTCATTGGAGGAACCTTCGTGTGAGATTCAGCTCTTGTTAGATTTGAAGAATTGATATGAAGAATTGTTTAAGCTTTGAAGTTCGTTTAGTCATTGTGAGATCTTGCAAACATGCAAAATGCAAAGAGACATGCAAAATAAAATGCAACCTAAGACCTAGGACCTAGTCACTGATCATATGTCGATTTGTTATCATCATTGAACTTTTAGGTAACTGGATAAATCAATACAATTCCCACTAGCCATGAAACCATAGACATATGAATATCGATTTGTATGCACAAGAATCAATACAACACCCACTGGTCAACAACCATGGATATATGAATATTGATTTTGTTTTTGAAATGTCGGATTAGATATAAGCACCAAGGCACAAGCTCCAGGATGACCTGAATATCATGTCCATTTTGATATAGCAATTTGTACAAGCATCAAAACATAAACGTTGTGATGACCTGAGTACGCCTTGCATTGCAAACACATCAAACAGTCAAGAGATCATTCTAAATCCAATGTGAATTACCCGTAGTGACCCTTTATCGTTCACATCCTTAGGCAAGATTTCGTTCCACAGTAGGAGAAAGAACTTACTCAAAAAGATAATAGTTAGATCAAATGTCCTTGAATTTTTTTTTGGGTATCAATGGTCGAGGTACGCATGGCCATCCAATTCAAGATAGAGGCTCTTACAGTTGGACACCATTTCAATCCAAAATTTCCAAAGTTGTTAGATTTTCACATACAACCAGAAGACAAAGAAAAGATTATGCCCCCAGTCATCACTCTCTAAATCCTGTAAAGGACATCATTGAAGAGCTCGAAGGGACACAATATGCAAAAATCTCAATGCGAATTAGTAAGCCTACAAGGAGATAAAAGCATGAAAAGCACATATTGTTTTCAGTTGAGTTTTGATGTTTGATTGTTGTTGATGCAAAATCCTTTCTGGAGACGAGACTGACTGACTGACTCAACAAGAAGCTTCAAAGGACTCTGACTGGATAGGAAATGTCTAAGATACATTGGAGGCCATAGGATATGACATTGATTGCCCCCAAGTGTTAAACATTGATAGGATACAGACGCTTGAGCTGATTGGTGTACAGACCGACTTATTGAAAACTAGAAATGCAGAAACAAACCGGGAGATATGTACAAACTAAAGCAAGACTGAAAGCTGGGAAAGACCAAGATTGTGCTGATAGATGGAGCATTTTGGAACAAGTGGCACCCGTTTGCCAGGTTTTCACCATCTTGGTAGAGATTCTATTTTTGCTACCAAGGCGCCTGTTTCCAGGTTTTCACCAAGGCACTTTTCTTTTTCATTTTTTTTTGTATTTTTCATTTTTTCAATTTTTTTTTTTTTTTTGTACTTTGATATTTTTTTGATTTTTTTTTGTGAATCATCAAGGTGCCTATTGCTAGGTTTTCACCAAGATGTTCATTTTTCAGGACCTTTTCTGATTTTTAAGATTTTTTTAGGACATTTGCCAAGCACTGAATGCCTTAGGCATAGAATTTCTTCAGATGGAGAACGTTGATTGGTTCTCGGAGCTGTTCTCCTTCAGTTGTTGAGAGTTGATAGGCACCAGAGCCAAAAGTAGTAGTGATTACAAAGGGACCTAACCAATTGGGTTCGAACTTCCCCTTGCGTTCTCGATGTGATTGATTTTTAGGATTTTCTCTCAACACTAGATCGCCAACCTGAAATTCTCTATGTCTGACTTTCTTGTTGTAGCCTCTAGACATTCTTTTCTAATACACTCTGAGATGATCATACGCTGCTTGTCTGCGCTCATCTAGTAGTTCAAGTTCTTGTAACCTCGACACTCTGTAGTCTTCATCAGTGACAAGTCCATGCATTCTGATCCTGAGTGATGGGATTTCAACCTCAATAGGTAGTACCGCTTCAGACCCATAAACTAAAGCGAAAGGTGTAGCCCCTGTAGGCGTTCTGATACTAGTTCTGTATGCCCAGAGAGCTGGATTGATCATCAGATGCCAGTCTCTTCCTATTTTATTCACTGTTCTGTGCAAGATCTTCAGGAGATTTTTGTTTGAAGCCTCAGCTTGTCCATTCCCTTGAGGATAGTAGATAGATGACCAATGTTGAGTAATTTTGAACCTGGCACATAAGTTAGCTAGATCCTTATTTTTGAATTGTCCCCCGTTATCTGTGATTATAGAGTGATGGATCCCATATCTGCAAATGATGTAATTCAGGATGAACATAGAGATCTGTTTCCCCGTTGCTTGTGTTAGAGGAACTGCTTCTACCCATTTTGTAAAATAATCTGTAGCTATGATTATATGGGTATGTCCATTAGAAGAGTGTGGATGGATAGCACCTATGAGATCAAATGCCCATTGTTGAAAAGGCCATTGTGTAGTAAAGGGAATCAGATCTCTCCCTGGAGCATGAATCAAGTTGCCATGTACTTGACACTGTTGACAGTTTTTAGCAAATTTAATAGCTTCTTTTTCCATTTCAGGCCAATAATACCCAGCCCTAATAAGTTTTCGAGCTAACGTTAAACCGTTTGAGTGTGACCCACATATACCCTCGTGGACTTCCTCTAATGCACGTTGAGACTCTTCTCGTTCTAAACATCTAAGAAGTGTACCATCTAGACCTCATTTGTACAGATCATTACCAATGATGACATATCGGGATGCGGATCGGATAAGGTTTCATTTCTCAAAACGGTTAAAGGACTCAGGGATGATTTGGTCGTGGAGATAGGAGAATAGATTTTTGTAGCGAGATGAGTCATAACCTACAATAGTGCAGATCATGCGGGTTTCAGGGGAGTCATATGCAGGATAGGATAGGGCTTCCACCAGGAACTCGTAGCGTAGTTCATGTTTGGGCTGCTATAAAAGAGTAGATAATGTCGCCATTGCGTCAGCAGCCTTATTCTCCATTTTGGGTATTTGCTCAAACGTGATAGAGATGAAGTATTTCTTTAAATCATCTACCATTCTCTTGTAAGGAATGAGCTTTTCATCTTTGGTTTGGTATACATCATTGACTTGGTGGATAATCAGTTGTGAGTCCCCATGGATGTGCATCTCTGTAACTCTCCACTGTATTGCCATTTTCATACCATTGAGAAGTGCCTCATATTCAGCAATATTGTTTGTGCAAGGAAACTTTAATCTGAATGCTTTGGGTATCAAGTATCCTTGAGGAGTGATGAACAATATGCCTGCTCCAGATCCATTCTATGTGTAGGAGCCATCAAAGAATAATCGCCATGCTCTAGAAGAGAGGTACATGATAGAGGAATCGAGAAATTCCATTTGCATGGGTGTATCATCAAACAGTGGTGCTTCAGCTAATTGATCAGCAATGACCTGTCCTTTGATAGCTTTTCTTTCAACATATTCAATGTCAAATTCGCTCAAGAGCATGACCCATTTAGCTAGTCTACCTATGAGGGCAGCTTTTCTTAGGAGATATTTCAATGGATCAATTTTAGCTACCAAATGAGTAGTATGAGCTAACATGTAGTGTCTCAATTTCTGTGATGCAAAGATCATAGCGAGACATGCCTTCTCTATCATTGAGTAGTTCTTCTCATAGGCCACTAAAGTTCGGCTGATATAGTAGATGGCTCTTTCTTTCTTGTTCTCATCATGCTGTGCTAGCAATGCCCCCAGTGATGTATTTGTTGCGGAGACATATAATATTAATGGCTTCCCATGAATAGGAGGCATCAATATAGGTGGATTTGATAGATACTTCTTGATATGTTTAAAGTTGTTCTCGCATTCTTCATTCCATGCAAAGGTCACACCTTTATGTAATGTTTTTGTAAAAGGCTGTGAGATGTCTGCTAGCTGTGATATGAATCTTCTGATAGATTGAACTCTGCCTTGCAACATCCTCATTTGACTGATATTTGTGGGAGGTTGCATCTCTATTATAGCCTTGACCTTAGCTGGATCAACTTCAATGCCTTTCTTAGAGATGATGTATCTTAGGAGCTTTCCAGAAGTGACTCCAAAAGCACACTTTTTAGGATTTAGTCGAAGACTAAAATTTTCCATTCTGTCGAGGATCATGCTCAAGTCTATTAGATGGTCAGTTCTAATCATGGATTTTGCCAAGGTATCATCTACGTAATCCTCCATTGTTCTATGCATCATATCATGAAAAATAGATGTCATTGTTCTTTGATATGTAGCTCCAGCATTTTTGAGTCCGAATGGCATAACATTCCAACAGAAAGTTCCCCACGCACATGTGAAAGCTGTTTTCTCTTGATCTTCTGGAGCAATTTTGATTTGGTTGTACCTAGAAAAGCCATCCATTAAGGAATACATTTCGTAGCCCGCAGTCATGTCCACTATCATATCAATGTTAGGCAGTGGAAAATCATCCTTAGGGCATGCTCTGTTCACATCCCTAAAGTCCGTGCACACTCTGATGGAACCATCTGGTTTGGAAATAGGTACAATGTTGGAAATCCACTCAGCGTAGTCTATGACACAGATGAATCCAACTTTTAGGAGTTTTTCTAGTTCTGCTTTGACTAAGAGTGCAACATGAGGATGCATCTTTCTCAATTTTTGTTTGATTGGTTTTACTCCGGGAGCAATGGATAGATGGTGCATAATGAGATTGGGATCCAATCCTGGCATATCTAAATATTTCCATGCAAAGTTGATCTTTCCCTTTGATAAGAAGGTAGTGAATTTATGTTTCTCTTCTTTTGATAGAGATTGTGCTATATGTACCAATTGTGGTTCCTCTGTTGTACCCAAATTGATGGATTGAGTTGGCTCAATTAGAACTGGAGATCTATCCTATAAATGACTTGGAAGGACATCAAATATCTCATCCTTAGGCACCTCAGAGAGGTTTTCACCTTCAGATACATCTTTTCTTTTTACTTTTATCGGTTCTGAGACTGCCACAAAGTGGTTTTCACCCTCAGAACTCTTTTTATTTTTCTTTTTACTCTTGTTTTTCTGACTAAGATATTTGATGTCCGACTCGATCATGCTGACGCTCGATTCACTGATGGAAGTACTCATAGGCTCAACTGCATTGAGGTAGCAGGCAAGGGCATAGTCATTTGGGAAGGTATACATACCATGGTTTGGGTTGGTGGAAGTTTGGTCGATAAGATCAGGGCGTTGGATAGTCAAAGCGGGAAAGGCTTGGGATATGGTGTTCACAGATGTGGATATGTCATCATTGGTCCTAACCTGACGCTCAAGTTCAAAGGTGATATTACAGCTTAGAATGTTCAATTCGTGAATAGGCTCAACATCATCATGGGAGTCCTCTTCAGCCATAGGTGGATCAGACACGTTAAGTTCATTGTTTCGCTCTAGACCTACGTTGGGTTGAGAGACATATTGGTGAATAACATCAATAGATTTCTCTATTATAAGCTCATCTTCTTCTGGAATGGCACCCCATTCATAATCATTTGACTCATCTTCTGATTCAGAATCTCTAGGAAATCTTAGAAAGTGCATGAAATCAGGATGAATACCCCAAGAAGGATTACCCTCAGTCTCTGACTTGAATTCATATTCATGGGAATCAGTGTCAGAATAACTACCCCCTTCTTCTGGATCAGCTTGATTGCCTTCGAGATTGGCTGGTTCTTGTGGTGCAACCATCTCTTGCGTTACAGTAGGTTCTTGTGTTTCTACTACATTAATTCTTCTGATAGGATCATCTATATCATCAAGAAGATCTTTGATCTCTTTAGGCAATTTTTCATAGGGGATAAGCTCAGAGCTATCTGAATCATCATCAGAGGGTTCTGTGTCTTCTTTCTTAAGAAGGGGATCTCCTGGTGCAATTTGTTCTATGACATGAGAACAACCACCTTTGAGATGATAGGGTTTCTTCTTAAACCCTATGCCACCAGTATCTTTTTTGGCTCGACCAATATGTGAAATGGGGGTCACGAGACCCTTTCCCCTAATTCCTAGAGGTCCTTGACCGGAATATCCCATCTTGGCTATCAATTTGTTTCCTGGACCATATGAATTAGAAGGGACTGTAGGTGCTATAGATTCACTAGGTTGAACAATTTTAGATTCAGAATCCACTTTATATAGCCATGCCAGCACAGCTTCATCCTCTTCAAATTCTTGTTTAGATACTTGCTCCACCACAAAATGTCTTTTGTATGATTCCATAGGTTCCTTAGGTTCTGATTTAGACTGCTTCAAGGATTGGCCATACGACTTAGGTGAGATTGGGAGAGATGTCAGAGACAAGATTGGCTCTATAGTGTATTCTCCCATCCCATTTTCTTTGATATTGATCTCTTTAGCAATTTCGTCCATCTTAGATGTGGAAGCCACATTTTGTTGCTTGATGGAAGATTCTCTGTTATTGGGAACAAGTTTATCGGCACTTTCCTTCAATGTATTGCAAGTTGTACTCAGATCAGTTGGGATAGTAACCTCCACTCCTTCATAGGGAAATTTCAAGCATTGATGGTATGTCGAAGGAATAGCTTGCATTTCATGTATCCAGGGTCTCCCTAGAAGGATATTGTAAGCCAATGGTAGATCGAGCACCTGACATGTGGTATCTTTGATGACTGGACCCACCCGGATGGGCAAGACAATGGTGCCTTTAGAAGCTCTTTCTTGTTCATCATAGGCTTTTATGGTGATCTTCTTTCGAGGATCAATAGCCATCTCTGAGAATCCCAACTATGTGATTAAGTTGTAAGAACAAATGTTGAGGCCTGCGCCCCCATCTATCAACACACGTTTGACTCGACGGTTCTGGATCAAGACTTCTATGTGCAAGGGCTGATTATGTGGATGACTTAGGGAGTTGTCATCCTCTTCTGAAAAGGAGATATATTGCAGAGATGTTAGATGACCAACCATAGTCTGGAACCTATCTAGATCTAGATCATCAGGAACATTAGAGCCAAGCAAAGCTTTGTCTAGGATATCTCTGTGAGCTGGAGATATTCGAAGTAACTCAAACATAGAGATTTTGGCATTGGTATGCTGGAGTTGTTGTATGATGCTATAAGATGTAGGTCTAGTATCCTTTGGATTGGAAGATTTTGAGGCAACCTTCTGTTTAGAAGCAGATGTGAGATTGAAAGGTATCTTAGGGACATCAGATGAATTTGGTGTTTGTCCTTTCAGATGCGTCTGAGCTTGTGATCTGGTAACTGCATTAGCTGAGGAATGATTTCTATCTCTTCATACAATCATGATGACATTACAGCTCTCAGAGAGGCATGGTTCCACCATATTGATGACAGCATCGTTTCCAGGGTAGGCATAGTTGACTTTTGCCCCCATGTTAGGCTGAGAAGTGGAAACTCCCTTGCCATGTTGTGGAAAAGGTTCTGTAAATGCTGTGTGATCATTATTGCTGGTAGGATTATCGATTGTGATGTCCCCTTGATCTATCAAGTCTTGAATGGTATGCTTCAAATGGAAGCATCCATTAGTTCTGTGGCCTTTAGTTCGATGGAAAGCACAGAATTCATTATCTTTCCACCAACATGGTTTTGGATCTGGATCAGGTTTTCAGATTGGTGGTAAAGAGATCATGTTATCAGCTATCAGGGTCCTCAAAGCAGATTCCAAAGATTCTCCCAGGGGAGTAAACTTTTATTTATTATCCCATCGTTTGAATGGCTTCTTTGGAGATGGTTCAGCAGATTTTTGCTCTGAAGCTTCAATGGCTTTGGCAGGAAGGGTGAGATTGTAGGTCGGTGCCTTTGATGGGGTGTGGATAGTGTCAACAACACTGTCAGAGATGATACCTTTGTTTCTATTCCAGCTCTTGTTTTTATCTTTTGAGCTAGATCCTGATTCAGACTTGTCTTTTTGAAGTGTGATTTCTCCTTTCTTGACAAGTACTTTCTCAATCTTGATTGCATTATCCACCATTTTATCAAAAGATACATGATCTTGCATTTATAATGGATAGTTAAGCTCTGGAACAAGGTTATTGATAAAGATTTCAAGTTTCTCCATTTCGGGAATTGGTCTAGCATATAAAGAAAACTTCTTTCGCCACCTCTTGAGAAAAGTTAGGAATGATTCCCCTGGATATTGCTTGAGGTTACAGATATCGATCATGGTAATCGGATGTTGAATATTGTAGGAATATTGTTGATAAAACAATTTAATCAATTCCTCAAAAGTTTTGATCGTAGAAGGTAATCTTGAAAACCACTGAATGGATGCTCCTCCCAAGGATCTAGGAAAAAGATGCATTAGATAAGTCGGTTCATGCATGAATTCCATAGATTGCGTATAGAACTCTCTGACATGATCTTGAAGATCAGAGTGTCCATCGTATTTGTCATACTTTGGTATCTCCACTCTTTTTGGGAATGGAGGCATATACAAGTCTTTGTCAAAAGGGAAAGGACAAAGGGCCTCCATGGAGAATTCCTTGGGTTCCTTCTCTTTCTCAATTTTATTCATTTTAACCTGCATAGCGTGCAGCTAGTTCATTATGGCCGTCATCAAAGTTTCTTCCTCATGCGTGATGATATCTTCGACATTGAAGTGAGGAGGAAGTTTAGCTCCTTCTTGGGCTAATTGCAAAAAGTATGCCTCTCTATCCATTTTCAAGAAATGCCTCATCATTCTTTTGAATTCATCGTCATTCTAACACCGATGGATTTCAGAGGGTGTAGGGTCTTGGTCAGCATTATGTTGAGAATGGTGTCCCTGGGATCCTCCTCCTAGAGAACCATGGTTTGTCCCTGCTTGAGACATGGTGGGAGTTTTTGGGCTCCCTGAAATAGATTGAGGAGGAGTTTGTTGATCACCTCTATGAGTTGATAGAGGAGGTATGTAATCAGTTTTTAATCGAAAGTTACCGAGACTGTCATCTTCGTAGATACCTGACTTGATGAGTTGTTCAAGAGTTGGACCCGGGGTATTGGTCAAAAGTAAGTTCTGAGATGTTTCTTCTGATTTCTTGTGTGAAGAAGCTCTGGTCTCCACCATTAACTTTGAATGAAACGGAAAAGGATGAAGACAACTGAAGAACAATTTGATTCAAGAAAATCAGATGACGCAACCTTGTCAAGATTATGATAGTTTTGAAGATCTGATGAGATGTGGGTGAAGGAAACTGTGCCCTAGATGTATGGGATAGATCACCCAAAAGATAGTGGACACGAGTTCTCAACACTTAGTTTGTTTTTGAAGATTGATTGATTGAAGATTGATAGTTATGACAAGGTTTTGACACGAGATAAAAAGGACTCAAATTGATCAAACAGAAGACTAGATCAGATTCAAAAGATCAAACTCAAAAAATGGTAGAATGCTCAATAGCTACTGCTCTGTTCCTGACATAATGATATTTTTGACAGATTCTGGAACGAGGCTGGAAACATTGGATATCTTGCAATTCGATAATTTCTGACAACTCTCTCAAATTTTTCCAAACGACACTCTGCAGACTCGTACGACACTGGGTAGTCTATGAAACGATAGTTGCTAAACTCATACGACAGTTGGGTAATACTGAAATGACACTTGACAAAACTCGTACGACTTTTGACTTCTTGAAATGACTTTTGACTCCAGAAAGAACTTTACGTCAATTTTTGCAAAATTTAAGGTTTTCAGTTTTGGATTGTTTGCAAATTGTACTATCCAGATTTTGAAGGTTATACCAGATTTGATCATTTTTAATAGCCAAGTAGATAAATAAGCATGCAGAACAGCAAGCAAGTGATTCCAAGCACGTCTGAAAATAATGAACAAGGGCAAAAGCAACCTTGCGCATGAACAATCAAGTGACCAAATTGTGCTAATCCCTGAGAGTACTAATTGTGTATGTTCTGAAAAAGTTTTGCAATAACGCACATATACCTGAAAGTGAAAAATTGGCCTCTCTAGGGTTTTTAGTAATGGTTTAACTCTGCAACTTTTATGATTCAAAGGGGTGAACTCTAATCCCGGTGCACCAGAGTTTTGACACAGTCTGAGAACTTAATCTTCAAGAGCTGCTAGGGAGATCTAACAACCCAACAATGAACCATACCCGTGGAGATTTCTTCCACAAGGACATTTATATAGCGGCTATCACTACCATGGCGAAAATGGCTATTACCGCTTGAGGTTCCATCAACGTAGTTTTCCCTGTGAAGGGATTGTCGGCTATGGTTAACCCTCTCTAAAGATGACTCACAATAGTATACCACAAGGGGACTTGGCTCCAAATTCAAGGTTTTGACACCTCTTCACTTTTAACCCAAACAAAGCAAGCAGATTAATTCGACACGCTAAGACAAAGTTTTGTTCCACCAAGGTCTGTGATATCAACTCCACGTGATCTATCAACCTCTCCAGGGAGAGAATGTATCAATCAATAAGAGAAGACACACTAACCAATTTTGATTCACCAAAGCTCATGATATCAACCCTACGTGATCTATCAACCTCTCCAGAGAGAGAATGTGTCGATCAATAAGAGAAGATGCACTAACCAAGTTGAATGTGAAACACACTAAGTATCCTCCCTACCTACAAGGATTCTGTCATCAAGAAAGATTTCGCTAGGAATCCAATCTCTCAAGAATCACGAATAGTGTTCATAGGGCCTAATTACTATGTGAGCACAGATATATTCCCGAAAGTAAATCTACCAAAAGTACCCAAAAAGTAGAAAGAGGAACACTTAACGCTTAAAGTGAATATGAGATGAGTCCACAAGGTGGAACACTTAACACCTCACACAAGCTAAAAATGAGTCCCCAACTTAGAAAACAAGTGAGTTCCTAAAAGCACAAAAGGGTTGCCAAGTGGAACATTTAACGCTTCTGTCCTGTTGACCCCTCCCCTTTATGGCGCTGAGATTGCAACCACGGGGCGAAAATGAGGGGCCGGTGGATTAGCGAGTCCAATAACCCAAGATAGAAATCAAGATCAATCACAAGTATTCTAAGACTACTTAATGAATCCTTAAGGGTTCACAACCTAGTATCAATTATGCAAGTGTGTAGAAATAGATCAAAAGCATGAAAAGATGCACACAAGCTTGACACATAAGAGATTTATTTTAAGTCCCAAATCAAAATATTATTAGATGAAGGAGAATACCTGGGATCCTTGCAACGCACTTAGTAGATTTTACTTGATTTTTAGCAATTTTTGTTGAGCTTTTCCATGCAAGCAAGTGACGAACTCTCCAACAAGCAAACAAGCAAACAAGATATGCAAAATATATTCAACTTATGAAAACCATAGGGTTAGCTCTAAAAATCAATTATTATTAGTAATAATAACCAGCAATCAACCCAAATGACAACTCATATCATTCATTGAACCATGTAAAAAAATAAGTGCATACCCATCACAAAACTTTATTTTTTTTTGCTGCATTTGACCTAGTCAACAAGATCTAATTTTTTTGATATGATTTTGGCCACAAAAATAGAAATTCAGAATAGAGACCCCTACTAAAAAATAGAGAGCTTTCCAAAAATGCAAAAATTTTAAAAAAATCTCATTTGTGCCTTAGAGACCCATTTTATCAAAACAAACTAGTTTTTGTAAATTGACTATTTGAGCTATGATATCATATCCAAATTTAAAACACAAAGAATGGACCCCCTGTATAATTTAAAGAGCTTTCCGAAAAATAAAAATTTTTGAAAAATATGCTAATTTACGTCAGATATTAATTTTTTCCATAATTTCAAGAAAAAATTATTAAAAATTTAAAACATCTCAGAAAATTCTAAATTTTTTACTGTAGCTTTCCTAACCTGTCACCAACTTTCAAAAAAAAATTCAGACCAAAATTCCAAGCCATTTGAGAGATAAAATTAAATCTTTGAAACTTTGGGGTTTTAGCTCCCAAAAAAAAATTAAAACCAGCATGCAAAGGTGGGTTGCCCCACGGTGGGCGCCAGAAATGTGTGTGTGAAAATTGTACCTGATCTGTAGACACAACACTCAGTAAAACATTAGAGGTTAGCTAAAATCAAAATCGTGCAAAATTGAAAGCTATCTAACCAAGCGATTTACTGCCTTCTAATAGGTGTGAGATTAATGTTCTCAGATTGTAATCGAGATCAGTGACCTAGACGACACCTAAATGAAGGATTTGAATGAAATTGATCTAGATATGAGATTGAATGCAATTATTCTATTTTTTTAGATTTTTCTATGCAATAATAATTGTAAAAACTGATATGAAATCTATGCTAAATGAAATTGATATGCTATGCTAATCTAACAATGATATGTAATATGAATGCAAAAATAAGATTGATCTCACAAAGATGTCGATTTGTAAGAGCTTTGATTCTTCAATTCCAATTCTCCAGCGTGATTGTGCAAAATATGAGATGATTTGTGAAGAGCTAAAGCCTTAATTTATAGAAATCCAGGGCTTTAGAGGTGCATGGGAAAAAGCCATAAATCACTCAAATTAACTCATCTTGATTTTTTAGTTATCTGATCATGAAAGATAGTTAATTCTCAAAATCATGCAAAAACATGCAAAAATAGCTTTTTAACTCAAATTAGAGTTTAGATCAGCTTTTTGAACTCCAAAAGGATGTTGAGTTCCAAAAAGTCAATAACTTGCATTAATTTTCTGATTTGGAGTTTAACTGTTTCTTTTGAATATGCATAATAATTAAGAATTAAATAAATAAATAAAGTGATTTATCCTCAACTGAACTGATTTTTGAAAATAAATAATTAATTTATGGGTTAATTAACTATTTTACCAAACTTTTATTAAAAATTATATTATTAAATAATGACAACATGCTTTAATTAATTAAATAAGAATTTAATCAATTAAAGATAGGAATTTTGATTTATTGTCAAAATTAAATAATATAATTAATAATAGATAGAATTAAATTTAATTACACAATTAAGTGGCAAATATTAAATCTAATTAATTAAATATGAAAATATTCAATTAATCAAATTTTTAGGATAAATGTGATTTATCACCAAATAATCATTAAATTAAAGATAATTAAGATAATTAGGAATATTACTAGGAATATTCCCCGATGCAAAATTTAAGATAATCAATTAGATTTGATGATGTTTAGATGTGCCTTAGATTAGGACTTTGATGTCGATTTCATATGATTTGATGATATAGGAGGTTAATGAACTTATAGCCTATTTTTAGGGTATTACAGCACTCAGTAAACACTGTTCTGCTCGGTCACTCGGTAAACACTGTTCTGCTCGGTCTGCTCGGTAAACACTGTTCTGCTCGATCTGCTCGGTAAACATTGTTCTGCTCGGTCTACTCAGTAAACACACAGAGTCTGAATAAGTGTTTTCACTGATGAAAAACATACTTAATGCCAACAAAGATCACATTAGATATTAGTTTGAACCCATGAAGTGGGTCCCACCAGGCATGCCAAAATGTATTGCATAAAAATGTAACAAAAGAACAAACTTAAATAAACTAAACTTATCCTAACATATTCATGCAAACCTCAAAATACTATGGAAATAAGCATGTGAATGTGAACAAATAACAATGTGAAGCAAATTAATCTAAATACAACAAGCAAACCTCCCAAGATAGATAAGAGATGTTGATTTTGGTTGTTGAGGGTATGTAGTTGCTCACAAATCCTACAACATGACAATATGTGAAAAAGGCTTATTGAATGAGGAAGAGGACTCTCAATTTATAGGTTTTTTAGGGAAATGGACGGTTTGGATTCAAATTTGGATGAAGGGATAAGATTATTCAGGATCAATGAGGTGGATGCAAAGTAGATGCCATGTAGATGACATGTGGATTAGGGTTTGACCATTCAAATGGGAAAATATTCTCACACATGTGTGAGAAACCTTTGAAAGTGACATGTCCATGACAAAGTGTAAGGTGTAGGAGGATGTAAGAGAGCCCAAGTTTCTCACACATGTGTGAGAAAATTGAAAAAGTGATAGCTCAATGACAAAGGTCAAGGGTTGTAAGAGGATGGGAGAACCTAGGTTTCTCACACGTGTAAAAAACTTTGGAAAATGACATGTTAATGGCATGGGTCAAAAGGTGGAAGAGAAAGAGATAACCAAGGTTTGGAAAGTGGCATGTCAATGACTTGTGAGATAAAAATGTGTAAGGGTGTGTAAGAGTCACATGTGACTTGGGTTTGGGTTAGGATTTCTTAATCCTTAGATTAAGATTGTGCAAATGATTAGGGATTGATTAGGTGGGAGATTAGGATTAATTAGTGGAAAAGTGGATAAACGTGGGTTAGAAGGATGGGTTAGGTTAGGGAAGTGAGGTTAGGTGAGGGTTAAATCTAGGAGCCATGTGCTCAAATAGAATTAAATTTAATATTTAATTCCAAGTTGGATAAGAGGGGATTAATTAAATAAACTAGGTGATTTACTTAATTAAATAGAGGATTAGGATGAGGAGAAATGGGATAGGATAAAATTAAATAAATGTAAATTTATTTAGTCAAGGATAGGATAAAAGGATAAAATTAAATAAATGTGAATTTATTTAATTAAGGTGGAATGAGGCTAAAATTAAATAAATAATAAATATCTATTTAATTGACTAGGATAAGGGTAATTGTTAGGACAACTTTAGGTGTCTGCAAGTTCCTATAACATTTTTTTCCTTAGGTCTAGGGACCAATTCCCAAGTATTGTTCTTTTCAATCTGATCTAATTCTTACTTCATTGCTTGAATCCAATTGTTATCTTTATAAGCTTCATCATTAGTCGTAGGTTCAATTTGATAAATCAAACATAGTTCTTTGTGTACCTTATTTCTTGTCATAACTCTCTTTTCTTTACTCCCAATAATCTGATCAGTAGGATGATTCCTTATCAAATTCTTATTAGGTGTTACTATCTCAATTATTGCTTCAACTCTAGGTTCTAGTCTCGGTTCTTCTCTTGATTCCTCAACATGAATCTCATTCTACAAATCATTGTAAGTTTCATAAAACAACTCAACATTTTCTTGATAATTTTAGGATAGACTTCTTCATCTGAATCATAATTAAGTGTTCTTTCCTAAATTCTAAACTTTTCATCCACTTTAACAATTGTGCTCTCAACAATAGTCTTAGTTCTTTTATTAAAACATCTATAAGCTTTTATTTTCAATGAAAAACCAAGAAACATACCTTCATCACTTCTCAGGTCAAACTTACCAATTTCATCTCTCTTAATATAACACTTCCAAAAATTCTGAAATATTTTACTGATGGTGCATGTCCAAACCATAATTCATAAAGAGTTTTGTCTGTATCTTCTTTGATCTATACTCTATTCATTGTATATACTGATGTATTCATTGCTTCTCTCTAGAATGTCTTTTCTACATCATTCTCAAACAACATATCTCTTGTTGCCTCAATTACTGATCTATTTCTTCTTTCAACAATACCATTTTGCTCAGGTGTTCTAGGGGCTGAAAGCTGTCTCTTAATGCCATTCACTTGACAAAAAGTATTAAATTCTTTTGAAGTAAATTCTCCACCTCTATCAAATCTTAAACATTTAATCTTCATCCCTTATTCATTCTCAACTTTTTTCTTAAGAAATCTAAACCTATCAAATGCTTCTAATTTTTCTTTAAGAAATTCTACCCACGTCATTCTAGTAAAATCATCAACAAGAATCATAAAATACCTTTCACCATAGAATCCTCTAGTCCTTGTGGGACCACTAAGGTCTATATGAATAATCTCCAATTTTTCTATTATGGTGAACTTCTTACTGGGAAAAGAGTTTATTTTCTACTTTTCCATAACACATTCTTTATATACCATGTTAGTAGGATTCACAATTTTAGGCAAATCTCTTACTGCAAATGTGCTACTTGCTTTTAAAACATTATCAAAGTTCATGTGACAAAACCTTTTGTGCCATAACCAACTGTCATCAATTTTAGTAATCAAACATGTCATCTCAGTAGGATTCAACTGAAATACATTCCCTCTGGTTCTTGCTCATGTTCCAATCATCTTACCATTCTTATCCTTAATCACACAAGTCTTCTCAGTAAACCAAACTTGATATCCCTTATCAACTAACTGTCCAACACTTAAAAGATTATGTTTCAATCCATCCATAAAGTAAACATCATCAGTGTTAGTCTTTCCATCAAGAGTAATAGATCCTATTCCTTTTATTTGGCAAGGTGCATTGTTTCCAACTCTAACAATTCCTCCATCATAATTGTTAAACTTTATAAAAAAATTCATATCGTCAGTCATATGATGTGAACAACCACTATCTATGATCCAATCAATTTTATTTTCAACTTGAGATGCTAAAGCTTTTTCTTCTCTAACTTCAGTTTCAGAGTTTTCTTATTTTATTGCAACAAATCCTATGTCATCACTTTCGTTATCACTTTCACTTAAGAATTTCTCAATTCTAGCTTCAAATTCTTCATCATTAGCATAATAACATTCTTTAGGTCTTCTAGGTTTAAAGTTAGTCTTATATTTCTTCACTCTCATAGGACACTTAGATGCAAAATGACCATATTCTTGACATGTCCAACATTTAAAGATTTTCTTACCTTCTGGTTCTCTTTTTACAAGAAAGGAAATTCCTTATTCAATATTTATGTCTTCTACAATATTAGATCTGCTACTACTGGCATAATCTCCACTGACACTTGCACTTCTTGACAAAGTAGGGCAAACACTAAGTGCACTAAATGCAGTTTCAATTTTGGGAAAATCTCTAGATTGTCTCAAACCTATCTATGTTGCTTCTAATCTTCCAAGAAGAGTTTCTCTAGTGAATTTTTCAGTACAGGGTATAAATTTTTCAATCATCTGCATTGTCTGCTTAAACACTTGGGTCAAATTTTTTAAGATCTTCCATATGATTTCATCTTCAATTTTGTTTCCTTCACAAGCCTTGATACCTACAACAATCTATGATATTCTACCAATATAACTTCTAACAGATTCATCTTCCATCATCTTTGCTTCTTGAAATAAACATATCTAATTTTGTAATCTGATTCTCTTAGCATGTTTATCACCTTCAAAAGTAGATTCCAAAGCTAACCAAATTTCATGAGATGGTTTTAGAGTTTTTACCTGATTGTAATCATTCTCAGGAAGGGCTAATAAAAGTACTTCTCTAGAAAGTATATTATACATAAATAGATCTCTTTCTTTCTTAGTGTAGTCTTCAATTTTTTCTCCATTAATGATAGTCTTGTCATTATTTGTAATCAAACAATATCCTGGTCCTAAACATAGCAGATGTGTCTTCATCTTTTCTTTCCAGTTGTCATAGTTAACTCCATCAAACTTAGGATTTTCTTTTCTGAAATGACTCTCCATAGATCTCCTTAAGTTGTTAAACTTTTCCTTCTAAGGACCTATTGCTCTTATACCAATTGTTAGAAAGTAAAGTCCACCAAGATAACTGAGAGAGGGTGGGGGGGTAATCAGTTATCTAATAAAAAAAATTATATTATCCTTATTAAATCTGAAACATGTAATCAACATAAACAACAACCATAGAAAGATAATCATACACAATGGCACCAAATTTGTTAACTAGGGAACCTCTTGATCAAAGAGTAAACCTTGGTGGAGATGGTACCCACAAAAGATGTACTAATATGAAAATTCCTCATGAGAGGATGGAATATATAAGGAGTCTTATGAATTACATTAAGTTAATATCAGTCCCTATTAGGAGACTTTGAATCCATGTGAGGAGATTCTAACCCTTTTAGGAGTTAAGGAAGGAAGAAGGACCCATTGTCTAAACAGCTTTAGGGGAAAGATCACTGAACACATTGTCCAACTGATCTCTATATTATCTAAATAGAATAATACCAACAATTAATGATATCAGAAACTTATCTTCTCTCCTTTTTCTATGCCAAAACTGCACCAAATGCTTCACCAAATCTACTCACTTCACATCAATCAATGCTTCACCGTTGCATCATATACTTCAGAATTCACATATCTATTTTTTAATTAAGGGAAATAATCCTTCCTTTATATCATGCACAATATTTCATAATTGAGTAAGCTAATTAATCTTAACCAATTACAAAATACAAAATATTATACATTACATAATATTTCCATAATCACATAAAATTGTTCGCTCTCAAACTTAATAAATCTTCACATGTATGACCTCTGACTATGCTGACTTATCCAGGTCACCTCTTTAATGTCTTCAACCTCTGTATAACTCTGCATGTTGAGATTCTATCCCTATTAGGAGATATAATCTGATTATTACAAGCCGCTTCTCAGGAACACTAACAGAATACAGTTTCCACTAGATTAATCATAACTGACATAAATAATTGATTTTCTGTGCGTGCTATTAACCATGATATTAGGACATCATAAGGAACATGTCCATGATGCTAAATAACTTAATTTTAAAATCTCCAAGTGTGCTAATTCAAACATTGTCTCCTTCTCTGCTAATCTCTAGTATAATCAGTCATGAATGCAGCATGCAATTGCTACAGAACTACTAGAATATTCCCTCATAGGAAATATTAAACATTCATGCTTAACACAATAGTAGAGAAGATATGCTAATAATATTACATATGATAGGTTTCTAACTGTAATTTATCTTTAGAAGCATATTTTGGAATTTATTTGAGGACCACATGGTGAAAAAAATAGATTGATAGTCAATATTTTCATGTCAAATGGAAAGCATGGTGGGATTGTGGATGGTTATATTCACCATGATGGTGAACAAAAAAGTGGCCACTCACTTGAAAATTTCCAAAAATGCAAGTAACACATTCAGATTATTTTAAAATTTAAATAACCAAACATGTTAAGGCTTGAAAAATGTTAGCCTTAATGTGTACAAGATTTTAAAATTAAACCTAAATCATGCTAAACTTATATAAAATTACAATCAAGTTTTTAAAATTAAAATAACCTGATCACATTTTTCTAATTATAATTGAAAAAATAATTGACTGGGTCATTTTTACTTGTGACCATCCCGAGAGTAAACCACAACATTCCAAAATAGGAAAAAAAAACTAGAGCATGGTCTACCTACTATAAACCAAATCAACATGTCATGAAGTCGAAGAGGTATTTTTTAACTTTTTAATGCATTTTTAAAAAAATTATTAAAATTTGACTATGTTATTATTTTTGTTCATTTTTTTCTTTTCAACTAGCTACTAGACTAAATAATTCCTAACACACCCATCATACATCCCTTACCACAGCCTTGGAAACAATGGTGACAAATGTTGATAGAGTCACCAAAAAAATAACCAATTAGCAAACTTATAGAAATTCATGGCATGATTATTATGCACATGGCTTCAAATGTATATGATGAAGTAAAAGCCAAATAAATAAGAAAATAAATTATATTTTCACTCTTCACCGACCCCAAATCTAATGAACATCTTCCTATTAATTCAAATACGTTTCTTATACATCGATGTAATCACAAGGGCATCCAAACTAATTTCTATTGTAGGTATTACATGGTCTTCAACCAATCCCCTTGAAATAATTATGAGGTTCCCTTACACTTTTTGAGAAAACTATATTGTAATTTTTTCATGAATAAAAATCCTAATTGCTTTGATATGAGGGAATTCCAAAGTAGAGGTAGAGGGTTTTCCTAGGATAGAATGGGAGCTTATTAGGTATAGAACAACCCAAATTAGGTACCAATAGCAGTGAAACCCATTATATTTCATAGTTTTAGTATCCTTGAAGGAGTGTATGGAGGTATAGACTCTTCAGGAAGTTAGCACATTGTATGAAACCATTATCAACATTGCACATAGTTATCCTAGCATCATGGCCCAGACAATGGTGCATTATCTAGACCATCCACCTCTATTCTTCGTACCTCATCCATCATGTGCTCTAGTTGTTTATGTATATTCTTTTGGAGAGATATTGAATCACATGCAGATGGTTTGAACTCTCATGCATATCATGTAAGTGTGTGTGTGTGTGTGTGAGAGAGAGAGAGAGAGGGGGGGGGAGAGGTTCATTTTATATCATTTATTTCATATATTCTATAATAACATTGGCTAGTTTATATTAAGTATAGAGCAGGACAAGAATGAAAGAGAGTGGAGAGAGAGAGGAGGAGAGCCTGGAGAGGGGGCATGGATATTGGGGAGAGAGGGAGAGATGGGGGAAGGGAGAGGGGATAAATGGGGAGAGATGGGGAGAGGGATGTTGGAGTTCATTTTGTATCCCATTTACTTCATTTTGTATCTCATTAACTTTATTATTGTGTAATAATTTTGGTTGGTACATATATTACTTGTATAGTGTAGAGAGAGAGAGAGAGAGAGAGAGAGAGATGGGGGGAGGGTGGAGGGGAGATGAGGGGTGAAGAGAGAGAGGGTTACAAGAAAGAGGGGGTAAAGCCTTGTATTTCAACTAAATAAAATATCTTTTGATTGTATAGTCAAGAAGTGACAATTATAAGGAAGGGAGGGAGGGGGAGGGGGAGGTTTTAAGTTTTAGGGTTTAGGGTTTAGTTTTCAGAGAGAGAGATAGGGGGTTGGTGCTCATTTCAAGTATCAAATTTACTTTATTTTATATCTCATTTACTTTATTATTAAATGTAATAATCTTGGTTGGTGTATATTAAGTATAGAGGGGGAAAAGAAGTTTAGATAGGGAAGGATCTTGAGGAAAAAGGGAGAGTGGGAGAGATGAGAGAGAGGGAGGGAGATGGGTATATGTGAGAGAGATAGGGGGAAATGGATATGGGAGGAAGGGGAGAGTGAGAAAGGGAGAGAGAGGGGAGGATAGGGGGAAGGGGGGAAGGGGAGGGGGAGGGGGAGAAAGAGGGAGAGAGGGTAAAATGGATAGGAGGGAAAGAGAGAGGGGATCGAGAGAGAGAGAGAGAGGGAGAGAAGTGGAGAGAATTGGAGAGAGATAGAGAGAGAGAGAGAGAGAGACTCTAGCTAAAGAAAATGTATTTGAATCTTATTTGTTTGGAATTGTACATAAAATCAATAAGTAATAATTATAAATGAGGGAGGGAGAAAGTGATGGTTGAAGGTTGAGGTTTTAGGGTTTAGGGTTGAGAGGGGGGTAATTTCACCAAGATGGTGTGCAAAAATGGGGGTATAAGTGGCCACTTTTTCCTGAAATCAGGTAAACCTAAACTTCAAAGAGAAATTTGATGGTCATGCACTCAAAATTATAAGATGTGTAAAGAATAAGAATTGTAGTACAGTTCTAAATCTAGTTTCTAAACTACTATTTTTTTTTAAAATGGATTATATTAAGAGGGTCAAACCTACCATGCACAAAAAATTGTTCCTGGTTTTTTTAGAAAAATATAACATAGTTGATTCTGTGCACTTCAAAAAATATATGGTTAGATTTATTATTTTACAAAACCCTTTGGTAGGATGATAGGTAAGAGAGAGATCTACAAGTGTATTTTTTTGTAATTTTTTTTATGCATTTTCTTTTATGATTTTCTAAGGTGACCGCATGCTGAAAATCGAGTACATGTTCATGCATTAGGCATAACTTGCATCAAAATAATTAAAAATGAAAATGTTTTTTAAAAAAGTGTATAAAATCAAGTGTAGAATAGTAATATGTAATTTGTTTTGAATTTTTTCAAGTATATCAAAATTTATTAAAAAAATGGTAGACATATTTCTGTGAGGACTGTCAAGACACTAGTAATAGAAAATAGAAAAATTTATATGGTTAGAAAGATGAGAAGATGTGTGAGATTATGATGGTAATTTTAGAGATACCCACCTGATCATTTGTAAACTTGATGATGATGAAGTTGAGAAATCATCGTGGAAGTTTAAAAAAAAAGTGTAAAGGGACAAAAATGGAGGGAAAATGAGCTTGCAAGTCTTAGGGTCAATTTCCAATCCTCTTACAAATCCATAACACGTATGGGTTCCTATGTGTCAAATAACCCACACTGGTTATGCAAAAAAAAAGTACAACTCTAAGTTCTACATAACTGTGTGAGTTATGTAGAACTAAAAGCATCATTTTTAATTCTCAAGAACCCGCATAGGTTATGAAAATATAAAAATATAAGCTTATAAACTTAACATACACAACACATATGTATATAGTAACATATATAATGTGTATATGATGTATATATAGATATATACATATATGATATGTTTATATAAATATATAATATGTGTATATGAATATCTATAGATATATATATTTATGTTTGTATACATGCATCTCTCTCTCTCTCTCTCTCTCTCTCTCTCTCTCTCTCTCTCTCTCTCTCTCTCTCTCTCATTTTTGGGCATTAGAAATGACCCCATTCCACAGGTTGAAAAAAACATATAGTTCTTCATAACCTGTGAGAGTTATGAAGAACTTTTTTTAATTCTTCACAACCTGTGTGGGATATGAAGAAAACTTTTTAGATCTTCATAACTCACACGAGTTATGAAGATCATTTTTTAGTTCTTCATAATTTGCATGGGTTGCGAAGAACTTTAAGTTTTTTTAATTGCTTTTTTGGGCTCGACATGGCTCAGTTTTTTCAAGCCTAAATGTTTTAAATTTAAAATAACCCGCATGGGTTTTGTAAAATTTTGAGTTTTTTTTTTTCATGTGGCCACTTTATGGACCAGAAACTTGGTGCACTTACCCAGAGAGAGATATTTTGAGATCTCTCCAATAGTTCTTCATCTTTTTAAGTTTGACTGGATGTCTCTAATAGTGTGGGGTGGGAAATTTTGTCATATGTGTGTGTGTATAGACACATATATAGATTATACATATAAACATACTTGTACTATGCATAATTATATGTATACATACACACACACAAACACACACACACACACACACACACACACACACATATATATACATAGACATATACACTATACATATATATTTATATGTATGAATTTTTTTCAAAGAAACATGTATCTATTAAACAATGATCTCATTTTTTGTGTAAAAATTTGATCGCAATTAGTTAATTCAAACTGCATACAAATTTTTATGTGTAGGCATTAAGTCTTCTAATTAGTCTTGGATCACAAGGCTGAGGTTTGGAGGCTTCATTTCCCTCCTTTGAGCATGTTTTCTTCTTCAAATCCAATTTTTCAATTTCCTCGTCATCAAGTTCACATGTTATCAATTGGGTATTTGTAAGATTGTCACCATAATTTCACACATCCTCTAAGATTTCTAACCATAATTTGTTTTTAGATTTGAAAAACATTAACATATTAATTTTTAACTTCTTTTACTAATGTTTCCACACTTCTCAGAGACATGTGTACCATTTTTAAGTAATTTTGACCTAATTGTCCAAGTTTGAAATAAATTATATATAATTGTTCTACACTTTATTATTTACAATTTTTTTTTAAAGAAATTGTTTTGGTGCAAGTTATTTGACCTACACAAACAAGTATGTAATTTTCAAGATGCGTCCACTTTGGAAAACTATAAAAAAATAGTCAACAATTTTATTTTATTTTAAATATGCAAAATCTAGTATTCACTCTTCATTATCTTTCTACCAAAGGGTTTTTCAAAATGCTAAATGCAACTATATCCTTTTTGACATGCACAACAAACATTGTTTATATTTTGTTATAAAAAAATAGCAACACTTTCTTGTACAAGAAGTATTTTACCCCCTTAACCATATCCATTTTTAAAAACTTTATTTGTTTAGAAACTAGATTTTGAGTGTCACATTTCTTGTTCTTTTGGTATCTTCAAATTTTGAGTGCAAGAATCTCAAATGTCTCCTTCAAGTTTATATTTACCTAATTTTAGAAATAAAAAAAGTGGCCTTACTTGCCTTTTTTTTTCTTCTTAGTGCACTTACCTAGATATTCAACCTCTCATGATTATGAGTGGGATAGATGTATTTATATGTCATGTCCCCTTTCGATAAATCAAAGGAAAGAGTTCTTGGTCAAGTAGATTTAGGAGATTGATGGTTGGTACTATTAACTAACTCATCCCAATGAAACATCAAAGAGTTGAAGGTCAAGCTTTTGGTTTGACTCATGCTTTATAATTGTCAAAGATGAAGGATTAATGTTTTTCCCAACACATGATAGGATCAAATCTATTAGATTTCCACAAGCCATACAAATGCTATATCAATTTCTGGATTCGATTGTGTAGAGTTTTCTATCATCCATAAATTGATACAGTACATGATAGGATGTCAGAGTTAAATCTACACAATCGAATCCAGAAACTAATATAGCACATGATAGGATGTCAAAGTTCAAAGATTGAGAATGCCACCTAACTCATGCCTAATAATTGTTAAAGATTTGGGATTGAATTTTTTTCTTGATGCATGCCAAGGAAATGTTGGAGTTTAGATATTGGACATGTTATCTAATTAGTTTTTATAAAATGGTGAAGATCAAGGATATGTCTTTTTTCCAATGCATACTAGGGAGATGTTTAAGTTTTGAGATTAGACATGTTTCCTTATTCATGTTCAAAATCTGTTAGGGACAGTGGTTAGAAGATATGATATCCAGCCTATGTTAGGGAAAGAGAATGGAAGAACTCAATGATGCATAAAGGTTTGAGGGCCATATCTATTGCCTAACCTACAATAGTAAGGTAGTATAAAACTTGAACCTCTAATAGGATAACATATAAGGACCCTTAAATATTACCTACATTGAAATGTGTAAAAATTCCTTCAAGGTCAATCTATGATGCAACAAAAGATTTTAAATTTGGCCCATTAATCCAATTCAATTTTAGGTAGACCGGTCTTGTCATATGGATAGGATATAAAACTAAGAAATGTTTCATTTTTAAGGATCTATGTTATGTGATTCTATGCATTGGACTCTTTGTTTTTTTAGACAAAAACCCATATATGAAACTATAATTAGTGGACAAAAACCCATTGGTTGTTGGAATTAGAGGAAGAAATCCCTTTGATTCTTGAGAGAATTATCACTCAAGGAGTTCATTGGAGATTCAAGGATTTTTAGGAAATTTTAGGATTTTTTCATGCCCTTCCAAAGAACATATTGGTTCCCAAAACCACATATTGTAAATCCAAGAGCTTTGCCAATTCCCTAGTAGGATTACTCAATCAGCTTTGGCCAACTAATGAGAAAAGTACATCGATACAATTCTTCTGCACTTTAGGCTTCACTAAACCTAGGTGGGTATATCTTCACCTCAAACCCTAATCACTTGGTCAAAGGATTTTCTATATCAAATTTAAACCTTATGATTTCCCAAGGTGGCAATTGATCCTTGAGATTAATCAAAATGAATTGTATGTATGTTATGAATTGGATTTTTTTGTAAGAGAGTATTATTATGAATTATGAATATGAGTTATGGAAAAATGAACTCTAGAGTTTGATGAATATTCCCTAAATTATGAAACAATATTTAGACCAGTCCTTATCCAATATTTGGAAAATAGAGTCATTCCTTGTTAGATCTTTATGTACAACACTTGAGAGACAGAATACACCACCCACTACCACACATTTATATGGAAAAGATCTTCTATAGTAAAAATCTTAGTCCAATTGAATTTAATTTCTCAGAGAAAACCAATTAGAAAAAGTAACATTGATAACACTTCGTATGAAATCTTTGATGATCCAAGAAGAATCCTACAACACTAATCTTTTCGATAAATATATTAAAAGGTAGAAACTGAATCTAAATCAATGATCCCAAAGGACTAACCTTAATAAGGTTAATGAACAATTCTTCAATTTGGATAGGAAAGAGAGTCTTTGTATTAATTTCCAAAAAAATAGTACAATTGATTTGTGCTTCAGTTGCATTGCCCTATATAATCATCTTTGAATTCTTTAATCTAGATTTCTATATATACCATTTATCTTATCTATCTTATCCTATATTGTATTGTATCTCTAGAGAATGGTCTCGATATCCTTCTTATACAAAATGAAAGGATGCATGAAAGCTTTAGACTAGCATGATGCTTCCTAACTAATAACTAAAATGTAATTGAATCACCAACTGTTACTATAAACACCTAAAAATCCACTTGTCAATTAAAAATATTTTAGTTGAAAAAAGACCTGATGAAATTATCAGTAATTAATTAATTATTTTTTTATTTTTTTATTTTCATTTTCCTTTCTCCTATTTTAATTAAAGACATTTAATTAAAAACTCTTAGCTAGAAACATTTAAATCCAATTTACATGTTCATTCCTCCAATTTATTAATTATTTAATAAATTATATCTCAAAACCCTTTTATTTAAATTAAATATTTATTTAATTCCCAAAAACCCTAGATATCTTCTAGAAAACCCTAAACCTATCCTCACTTTCCTAATCACTCCCTAAACCTTCTTAAGAGGTGTTTCCTAACCCTCAGCCTAAACCCTCATCCTTTGACTTTGGGTCAACCCCCTCATTAATGAGCCTTACATGCTCATTAATGACCCCTTACACCCTCATTAATGGCTCTTATAGCCTCTTAATGAGATCCTATGATTTTTCTTCCACCTTGTTCCCCTAGCACAATTCCCTAGTGTTTCTCACACGTGTAAGTAACCCTTCATCCTTATCCCTTTGACCTTAGTGCTTAACCCTTGGTCCTATAACCCAACCCTTGGTCCGAAACCCTAACTACCCTTCCTAACCCAAGCCCTTCCTCAAATCCTATAAATATCCTCCCTTCCAATATTAATTTACCAATTCACATATCATTTTCATAACATTGTTATTATGTTCATTTTCATCTAGACGTAGTATAATATCTAGTATTGTTAGATTTACCTTATTTTTATTCTTTATAACTCATCCTAGGTTAGATAAATTGGATTAACCTAGTTTATTTCAAGAAATAATAACCATTTTCATTCATATCATATTCTTATTTTGGTTAAAATTAACTTTGCACAACTTTTATTAATTTAGAATCTGCTTTTTCCTCATTTGGACCCTCAGAATCCTAGGGGCAAACCAGGTTCACCATACCTGGTTTTGTGTCATTATGGGGTCTTCATGGCTTCAAAATGATCCTAATCCTTCCTAAAAATCATCAGGGACATTCTCATTGTGTTTCAATAGCACACCCACATCCCTCCTATAAGAGAAAATCAAATGGTGACATGGTGCTCCAGTTTCAGCTCAATCTGAGGTGTCTTGCAAATAGGTTTTCTATATGTTTGGTATATGTTGTTTCTAACTAATTTTTTAATTTTTCAGTGTACTCCCAATAGGTTATCTTTTCATTGATCACATTTTGGCATGCCTAGTGGGACCCCACCACGCTCTTCAAACTATATTTTTAGGGTTTTTGGATCAAAAAATTCACTTTTTTTGAAAACCTCATGCATCTGAGGTAGATTCGTATGAAAAAACTTACCTATCATGGATTTCCATTTTGGGACCCATGAATTGTTTTACTATACCATGTATAGTGTTGTATGAGCTTTTTTGCAAGTATTTTTGGCCTTTTTACCACTTTATGGCATAGTTTGTCATATGGGAACCCCTGTAAAGTCATATGGGACCTTGTACTAAATTTTAAAACACTAAAACATAAAATACCATGTCCTTAATTTTCATATGGGAAACATAGGGCATGTGTGAAGCCCTAATCTTGGGTTTGGTTGGTTTTTTAGGTTCATTTGGGCCTCCTAGTGCCTCTAGACTTCAAAATTCCAATTTCTAACTTGGTTGTTTGTAGGTACTTCTTGGAAGGAAATTTGATCACCAAAACAACAAGTTCCTAAAACCTATTAACTCTTTTGTGTTTTTATAAACTAAGACAATCTCCATTTAAGCTTAAAAGGAACCCTTCCTTCAATCTCAAGTGCATAAAATGGACTAATCTAGATATCATTCCTAAACGGTTAAAACACAATCATAATCAATCCTAAAGTGATCAAAATCACTCATAATACTTTGTTTTTGGCTAAAAAAGAACTTCATCTAAACAAAATTGATTATTTTAATGTTTTATGCATTCCTAAAGACAATCTAGGAACACTTCATTCATTTGGCTTAAAACTAAACCCTAAAAATGCAAAATCTTGAGTGCATGAGTAAGGATGAAATTAAAAAATTCACATCTACTTTGGGCTCTAAAATTAAAATTCAAAATCTTTAAAACTCTTAGGAGTATAATTTTTCAAAGTTTCTTTTCTAAAGGGGAAACCCTAGAACTCAATCTCGAATGAACAAAAGGAAAGAATAATCAAAGAAGAAATCTCAAATTTCTCTTTCTTTTAGAGTGAAAACCAAATCTTGAATGACCCTAAAAGGTGAACCTAATCAATATCAAATCATTTCATTTTAGTCCTAAACAAATTCAATCTTGAGTGTACAAGGAGAAAAACAAAGCAATTTTATTTCAAAATCAAAGTTCAATTTGGGATCCTAAAAGCAAATTTAATCTTGAATGCTCAGAATAAAACACTTGCAAAATCTTGTCAAAAGAGATTTTTATATTTTCAACGAATAAACATCCAAATCCTAAACATATGTTCTTGAAGGTCTTAGCATAGAAAACACTTAATCAATTTGGGAAAAAGAACTCTTCGTGATATGTTTCTAAGAGTTTTCCAAATTTTGCAAATCCTTGTTAATCTAAGTGATGTAAAACAATTGAACTGGGAAAAGTTGATTTGTTTTACTTCTAGCGAGGCATGTCCAAAGAGAAAAGATCTTCCTCTTTGGAGAATGACCTCAAACTAGTATTTCCCCTATCAGTATAGAAACAAGGCATAGATCAAACTCTTGCCTATATCCCTGCAAGCTTAGGCAAAGCATGTTGATAGTAGCCCAAGGTAGGTGAATATCCCTACTATTTGGATATGGTCAACTAGGCTCTTAAGTGAGTCATGTGCGTACAAACTGATTGGGGGGACACCATGAACCATCAGACACCTTTTAATCAGAGGCTTCCCGATCTACTCCCGAAGGTATCAAAATCATTGTGTAAGGACTGATCCAAGTGGTTTCCTGGATCACCTTAAGATTACTCACCATCTATATCCCTTTTGGGGTACCAAGTTGTGGGAAAAGATTTTTATAGTAGCCTATCTTTTAGGTAGTTCTTGTTGATGTGTTTTCAAATTTTCAAACTCAGTGCACAACATCTGTTAGAACATACACATTTACCAGGAACACTATCAGAATCCTTTATCATCATTTTCTTGTATCCAAGAAAGTTTCTTTGTCCTTTGTCAGGATTTCTTTCAGAGTATCTTTTTGAGATTTTTTCCTTTTCTATTGGAAACATCAAAACTGGTCCAAAAATTGATCAAAGTTACCCAAACATCCTTACAGAAAAAATCATCAAAATTAAATACCCAAAGCATTGATTCAATCCAAATTGCCAAATCCTTCAAAACAATGCCCGATTTGATCAAGCATAAGAAAGCCAAGCTACCCAATTCTCGTGTCTATCAAGAGAAGAAGATTGTAGAAAGAGACCTAAAAGATCACCAACCTTCCCTAAAGGTAATCCAAGCAGAAACCAAATATCAAGAGAAACTGGACAATACAACACAAGAGTGAAACAATTTGCTTCCCAATTTTAGGTCAATCATCACTTTGTCAACCTAGAGAGTGAAGACTAGCATGGCCCATCACATATCCATCATTCTTTTAGAATTTCATATCCTATCTCAACATCTTTGCATCCTAGGTCATCCTTAGCTACATCATTGCATCATAGATCATCCTTGCATGTCAGGTTATCCTCTAGAAATAGCATCATTTGATCATCCTCCATCATCCTTCCATTATAAATGAAAAATCATAATCCTTGCCTCATCCCCACCATCCTTGATCCAAGTCTAGAATCCATCACCCTTGGTCCCTAATCCAGAATCCAACATTAAATCAAAATCCAAGCATCCTTGAATGAAATCCAGTTATCCAACCATCCACTTCATGTCATATCCTTTGAGTTTCTCAATCCTTATCTAAAATCAAAATCATCCCAGCACTACCCTTTGACTAAGCATTATCTAGGGCATTGTTAGCTCATTTTCTAGTTAATGAAAAAATCTTTGAAAATAGTCTTCATTCTTGCAAAATCTTGTGAAATTGTGATTTCCAATGTCAAGGTACGAGATATAGGGTTTATGCATGCAAAAGGTTTCAAAATTAGTCTAAATCCACAAAAACCCTACCCAAGTCTATTTCTTTGTTACCTTTCCAGACAACTTAAGTCTTTTTCATGCACGTGCTTGTTTTTTCCTTTATTCTCCAAGTCTCTAGGCCCTAGGAAGTTAGTCATTTTATTCAGTGACTTGGCAAATATAGTTATCTCCTATTCTCCAAGTCCTTTTGGTTAGTGGCTAGATGTTTAGCAATCTAGCGAGCAGTTAAGAAATGTGTTGTTACTGAATCTCTTAATTTCACGGCTAAGTTAGGAAGCATTTAGTGATTCAGTGAGGACCATCAATGATATAATGGATCAATGGTTGACACTAGTTCTCACAATGCATTTCAAGGTTAAGCCAAGTATCTAGCGATTGTGAGAATGCCTTTAGTTGTTTGATCTCTAATTTTGATCATAGTTAAAGGTTGGCCAAAAATTTCCCTTTGTCACCTGATCGCCAGATCGAGGCTGAGTTAAGTTAAAAGCTTGGAGATTGAGTGGTGACCATTGATGCAAGTCAAGATCAGATGGTGGTTGCATGATCTCTAAATGAAACCATGAGTTAAAGAAAGATTGTGAGATTGTGAGATTGCCTATGTCGCCCAATCTCTAGAGTAAACCCCAGTTAAGATAAGTGTTTCAAGACCTTGAGAAAGCCTTCAATTGCGTGTTCACCAGATCAAGTATGATTAAGAGACTTATCATGGTCAAGATAAAGGCATTATAGGTCAAGGATAATCTCATAATGGGTGTGATGCCACTAAAGAAAGATGGTCGAAAGATATTGATCGCACGATCATGATAGTCATCTGATCTTGCTTAAGGAAAGACAAATGAAAGGTGGGTCCCTCATTGCCAGATGTTGATGACATGCTTGCTCCCAGTTGGTTTCCAAGGAATGATGTGGCTATTTATTTTCAAAGCCCACTTGGTTTTTTTATCAAATTTGAGAGCCAAACAATGTGCCAGGAAAGACTGATATCAACAGCCATGTTTTGAACTTAATGGATTATCCGTTGTCGGTCAAAATTTTGAATTTTTTAGCTAGGTTTTTTCAGAGGTAGGAAGCGTTGATGCGCTAGAGGGATGAAAACTAATATATAATTCTTCTCAGGCCATAAGGGACAATTTTTCAATTGAGAATTGAATTAACTCTGTGGTGGTTGGGCCGAATATGATTCGATTTTATTGTCATCCTGACCTTGATATTTTGCAGGAGGTTTCTTTTGGATGCAACATTTATGTTTTGGGAAAAGTTGTCAAAGAATTCAATACCTAGGTATGCATTGGTAGATGAGATACTTATGGTGATGTGCTTGTTGTAGGGATAAAGGAATCATACCCTAATTTGTAGCTCAGCTTCTAGGGTTTTCATATATAAAAATATCAGATTTGTCTCTGATATTTTCTAATTATCTTAGGGTTTTCTCCCTGTCACTTCTACAATAAATTATTTCCTCATTTCATGTTGTAGTAGTTGATAGTGTTTCCCTAATTGTGCCCTAAATGACCCAAAGCTTATTTCTATCCTTGTTCATATAAAAGGATTTCCAGGATCATTTAGAGAGGGTTCTTTTTGGGGTTAAAAAAGGACTTGCCTGCAAAGCCAAACAGATAAACATAGGCCTATTTTTTCCAGTCAAGAATTGGTAGAAGAGGTCTATAACCTCTCTATTTCACAAAGACCTTAATGAATCTATAGTTTTCTTGTTCATTTCATGGACTATTCTATGCCCATTAAATCACTTTTGTATCAGTTCTATGATAACTAGTACAAAGATTATAGGAATTTCTTTAAATCTTGTCTCCTGTTTTAATGGTTTGTGATTCCCTATTGTCTTGTGAATTAATAAGCTCAAGTCCAATAGCTGTAGACATATTTTTGTATATCTTGATATGTTTTGATGTTAACTCAAGGAGTTAAGTAATGCTTGATGTAACTTGGAAAAATTGCAGGGTATTAAGGAGGATTGTTGTAAGTAGTGAGGTTCTTGGTATAATCTGATTTTCATTTGCAATGTGAATGATAAGAATAAAAAATATAGTGAGGAATTATTCTGAATATGCCCAATGAATAAGGGACTGATTGTAGACATTTTTTCTAACAGATGTTCTATCTTGTCTAGCAGTTCTACCCCACAAAACAAAAATCAAATTCTAAATCTTTAAGTCATTAATTATGGACTTAATAGCTAAAGCCCCTACTTTATTTGTAACCTGGTAGTGTTTCTAAGATTCACACCCTATCCCTTTATGTCACAAGTAATAAGAAGTATTATGGGCATGTATCTTCTTTGTGAGGATTAGTGGAGAAGTGAAATTAAGTGATCCTAATCCTAGGTACACCCGCCTAAATTTTGTAGAGTTCAAAGTGTAGAAAGCCCTTGTGGTTTGTTACTTGGACCTTGTTCTTATATGAATGTACTGATTATAGGAAGTAAGCTAACCCATAGGTGCATCTCTACATTTCCAAGGTAGTTTAAATCTTGCTAAACCAAGAGCCAACAAGATGGTGACTCCATTGGGGAAAGAGATGATATAGTCAAGATGAATCTAAATTGAAGATCTCTGGTATTATAAATCTGTGTCAAATAACACAGATAAAAGTTGAGCTAGACTCCTGGCCTTCTTATTTATCTTATCTAGTGGCTACCATTGAAAGTGTAGAGTCAAATTTCAAATTTTTATATCTCCTCACTAAGTGTGAGTGGCAACTCTAAGAATCTTTGCAGCAGTGCTGAGAAAAAATAGAAATTGTTTATTTAACATTCTTTAGATATGAATCAAAGAACTACTAGGGCTTGGAGGAAAGATCATCTTGAGGATAAATTGGAAGGTGAACTCCTAAGTATCTCTAGGGCCCATCAGCCAAGAACTGATAAGAATGATAAAAACATGCCTCGGGCATGGAAACAGAAGAAAAATACAGATGAAGATGACTTAGTCCATCCCAGTCAAGAAGCTAATGCATCATAATATGAAGAGGTCATGGATTTGGGATTGGGTCAGTATGATGACTATATTTCTCCTTTAGAGAGAAGAGGACAAAGGTTACAATACAATAAAAGAATAGTCCCAAGTAAATCCTTTGAAAATGATAGGAGGTCAAGAAGTAAGAGTAGAAGTAGACATGACTTCTACCCACCTTTTTCCCTTGGCGCTTCAGTACCCCAGGGTCTCCATGTCTCAAAAGAAAACCAAGATGAAATCCATGATGAAGATTCAAAGTCTGAAACAACTCTCCCAGAATCTGAAGAAATCTTTGAAGAATTTTATGAGTTAGAGAGGAGAATCCAGAAACAAGATGTCATTAGACAACAAAGAGAAAAAGAAAAGAAAGATAAAATAAGACAAGCTATGATAAGATTTGAATAGTTAAAGAGAAATTTGATAGACCTAGAAGCAATAAAATTTGTCCCAATACCTAAAAAAAGAAAGGAAAAGACTATTATCCAAAAGGTAGGTGAGGTAAGAAAACCTAGGGATAAACGTAAACAAAGGGCTACTGGAATTACAATCAATGAACCTGTCAATGATAAAGATCTTTTAGACCAAGTGTCAAGGTTAGATGCTAACCTTGAGAAAGCCAAAAGAGAAAAATAAATATTCTCTAAGGAACTTGAGAAGTTAGAACTTGAGGCTACTGCTTTAGAGATGAAAAAGAAGATTGATTTTCTCAGGCAATCTTCAAGGCCTCCAAATGTTTTTTTTTCTACTCCAATACCTGGTGGTGACACTAGGAACTCTGCCAAGTAGGACATCATTGTCACACCATAAATTGTTACAAATGCTACCAACACATCAAATAATAAAGCATATACTTCTCAAAATGATGGATCATTGTAGAGGATACCAGTTCATGTGGAAAGGTACCAACAACTTATTTTTAATGGTTTTACTGGTTATCCTAATTTGATTCCTAAAAAAATTAGAGAAAAACTTCCAAGGTTTACTGGTAATAATGTTATCACATGCGAGGAACATTTAGAGAATTTATTGATATAATAGATGAATATGAAGTTGAACATGAAGATGTCATTATGAAATTATTTGTTAAATCGTTAACTGAAGATGCCAGAGACTGATTTAGAGGACTCCCTTATGATTGTATTGGCTCTTGGGAGGATTTTAAGAATTGTTTCAAGGACCAATATGGTGATAGACAAATCAAGGGTTTATGTTGAATGAATTTAATAATATAAAGAAAAATCAGAATGAGGAGGTCCTTGAGTTTAATGTCAGATTTCAAAAAGGCAATGCATAAGATTTTCCAGGTTATGAGATTAGATGATAAAGTATGTTTAGCAACATACTTAAATGCCTTTGACGCAAAAATGGGTTACCTCCCCAGAGACAAAAATCCTAGAACTATTAGGGAAGCCCAAAGATGTGTTGTAAATATTGAAAGTAATAGGAGAGTATCAGGTAAGCTAGGTAGAAGAGAAGATCCTAAACCTCCTAGATATGTAAAGAAATAATTGGATGAAACTTCCAATATAAAACCTAGGGAGGGTGATAACTTTTAAAAAATATTGAATGCATTGAAAGGTTTAAAGCCTGATGAAAATAGAAATAGGGTTTAGAGCAATGACAAGCTTCCTTTCAACAATTTTAATAGGGAACCTAGGTTGCAGAATTTTCCTTACCATACCAAATGGAAGGATGGGAAGCCTACAATCCCAGAAAGGAAGGATAGGCCTAATGATAAGACCCCTAACCCTTTACAAAGGCACTCTATTAATATGACTGATGATGTCCCATGGTACATAGCTTGTCAATCCCCACATGATCCAAACCATTGTGCGGTTTCCCAAAATGTATCTATAAATGAGGAACAAGAAGGTGAGGAAGATGAATCTTATGATGACTGGAGTTGTGCCATAAAAAATTCACATGTGTGGGAAGAGGTTGATTCTATAGAGGAAGATGAGGATCAGGATGTCAATAATTCCCAGAGCAGAAAGGAGACATATCATCAATAGGTCTTTTTTTGATGAAGAAGAGGATATTGAAAATACAATTTGCAATATAGAAGAGAGTGAAGAGCCTATTGTATTAAGAAGACCTTCTAATGAGAAAATGTCTCAAATCACTATTGGTATGGCTACTCAAGCCAAGAGTAACTATGTTTTCAGAAATAGGATAGTTGGTAATGTAGATGGTAGACCAATAGGTATATTTATTAAGAAGAATTATGAAGACACAAAGAAAGCACAAGATAGGAATAAAGTTGTTGATGGTGTCAAGAAGATGAAAATAAAAGGGGTAGAAAAGCCAAATAGCTTGAAGAATTTATATAGGGTAAAGGTAAAGACACCAGTGACAAATATCCCTATTCCCCAAATTGAACATAAGCAATAAAAGGAAGACAAGCCACATCTTGCATCACAGGTTGAAGATGAAAATATGTTTCAAGCTAAGAAACATTTATCTGGTGTGAAGTATACACCTATGGATATGAGTCACTTTTTATCTTAGATGACAATCAAGGTTCCATTAATGTAAATGATGAGAATAGGAGAGCACAAAGAAAAATCTCTTGCGTGGATAAATTTTGTTCTTTCAAAAAATGTTCAAAAAATAGAAAATACTGAGACAGCAAGGGGGAAAAGAGATAAATCTGAAAATAAGGGGAAAGACACGGAAGAATTTTTTTCAAAAATACCCCAGATTTATCTAGACACAAATGTTGTAAGTACTTCTTTGGGAGATTTTGATCCCTTTTTCTTAACTCTGGTCATAAATGGCAAAATGTTGAAAAATTGCATGATTGATTCTGGAGCATCCAATATAGTTATGTCTGCTGAGATCATGAGATTAATGGGACTTTAGATGGATACTCCTCATGGGAGGTGTCAGGCCATGGATTCTAGAGATGTACCTATCATTGGTACAATTAGGGCCTTACCTTATGAACTTGTAACTTATCCTGACACACAATTGACCATGAGTGTTCTAGTTGTGGACATACCTCCTCAATATGGAATGTTATTATCAAGAAAATGGAGCACAACAATGGGAGGTAGTATACAATGTGATCTATCTTTTGCAACCTTCAATATTGCTGGTGAAAATGTCAAAATATCTAGGGAAAATAGAACTTCCCATATGATTGAGGAAGAGATAGAAAATGAAAGCAAGAATTGTTTCTTGGAAACCAATATAAATTATTTTTAAGTACAAAGCATAAAGGTTGAAGGAAAGGATGAACCTTTACTTTTGTCTAAGGATAAGGAAAATTTGATAGATCAAGATGGTTTATGTACCATGTAGTTTGATGGTGCTAAATCTAAGGAGGGAGCTGGTGCGGGAGTGTTATTAATTGCTCCTATTGGAAGGACATTTAAGTACTCATTTACTTTAATGTTTCCTTATACTAATAACACTGTAGAGTATGAGGCTCTTTTGATAGGACTAAGGTTGGTCTCAAAATATAAAATTAAGAACCTTAGAGTAATTGGAGAATCAGAACTTGTGATATCTCAAGTAAGATCCAAATATGCATCAAAGAATGACATATTAAAATAATATAGAAATGTTGTTTGGGATGAGATAGAGGGTTTTGATGCTTTTGGTATTGAATGGATGGAAAAAAGTCAAAACAAAATGGATGACCTACTAGAAAACATTGCGTTGAGACCAAAGGATATTACATTTGCTAGAATATCTAAAATTGAAGTACAGTCTAGGCCTTCCATACCAAACAACATTGAAAATTGGCAAGTTTTTTAAGATGATTTGGAAATCTTAAGGTTTTTACATTGTGAAGACAATTTTGAAGATAGAGAAATGAATTTCAGTGGGTATGTGGAAACCTCAGGTGATAAGATACCATTTTAGGCAAGGAAGTGCTACAGTTAAAGTCAAATAGAGTCCCAAAAGGTCAGGTTGTGCTTGAGAGAGCATTTGATAATTGTTAAGGCCTTGAAATATCACCCTAACTCAGGCATTAGGGTACACAAATATTTCATGCTAACATGGAAACCTTCTTGAGTTGTGGGTAGACTCTGATTGAGAAGGAGTCTCCAGATTCTAGGCTGGTTCCTATTGGATTTTGAATATCACTTAAACTAAACTTTGATTGGAAAAATGGAAGAAGGAAAAGCTTTAAAAAAAACTGAATGAAAATGGGGTGATACACCAAAATGGATTTCAGACTTATTAGGAATTTCAAAATAAACATCCACAAGCACAATCTACTGAGAGTTGTATTATCATTCACTGTTCAACATATAGGTCAACCTAGACTCGCTATTAGGGTGGACACCACAAATAGTAAAAATCTATCAACAAACATACCAATTCTGCAAAAATGGTTTGATTTTTTGATAACTTATAGGAGGAACTGTATTAAGTCACTTCTCCTTGTCACAAAACAAGTAAACACTGAAATGCAGAAAGATGAAAAGGATTGAAAAATAAACTCAAAAAATGTATGGAATATGGGATACTTGCATTATTTTCCTCCAAATCTAAAGATAGGTTGCAAACATATGCAAAAAGGGTACAAAGGAACAAAAATTTCACTAAGTCCTCTTCTCCACAATCTTGAACCCCTAAAACTAAAAAATAAATTCAGTCTTATAACCTCCTAAGGCCCCAAATTTGAAAATCATGCCCTTATTTATCCCTAATTCAACTCTAATTTAGCCCCTCAATCTTGCCAAGAAACCCTAACTACAAGCCTCTAAACATGTCACTAATTTTGTCACCTAATGTTGGAATTTTAAAATAAATATCCTTTTAAAATATACCAACATATTACAAAAATAATTGAGTTTTAACTCAAAACATATCCAACCTATACAAAACTTAAACTTAGAATAAAACCCTAAGTCTAAACTATTGCTAATTACAAAGAAGGTCAACATGACCACTATGCAATCCGCAACCCATGTGCAACATTTGAAGTAATATGCAAGGTGGCACTTTTGGAATCGGAGCACTGGCTATTGTACACTTGTTGGAGTTAAAGCATTTACTTTCCCTGTCATTCAGACTTCAGACTTTTCAAAACTCTAGCATTATTCTTGATCTTCGTACTTATGCTTGCATTTGGGAAATTAGGGAAAAACCCTATATCATGGTGAAATTATGTGCTGGAACTCAAGCCTGAAACTTGCTTCTCCCTTCTTTGTTTCTTTTCATGATCTGGAGATCATCACTAGTATTGTGTTGTGTTGTGACTATTTTGGGGTTGTGATTTGAACTTATCTCTATGATGTTTGAGCCATAACTGTAACTATTATATGTAATCAAGGGCTTGGGATGGAAGTTTTTTATTGAAGATTTCAGGCCTTGATGCTGGAATATTGGCTAGTACATTGCATTCAATTGTGATTATGAAGTTTGTGCTATGAATTGTTGTGAACCTGAGCTCGAGCCTTAACTCATTGGAAGCTCACTATGACTATGAACCCAAGTTGTGAAGGTTGGAACTTGACTTTGGGCTCAATCTTGGTTTCTCCTCTTTTCATAACCCATGAGCATGAAGCTCGGGCTCATTTTCTGGCATGAATTATGAGCTTAAAGCTCAGGCTGAGTTGTGACTGGAACATGAGCATGGAGCTTGGCTTGTTTGCACTCTATGACTAGGAGTATTACTATGATCAAGAGCTTGGTTGTGACTTGGTATATTTTAGTCATAGCTTCAGACTGAGATTTATGTTGGAACTCGATTTGAGCTTGAACTGTGACAGTGAGCTCAATTTGGGCTCAGGCTGGTAATAGGAACTTGGGACAGTGACAATGCTCAACTCTAGATTTGGAACCGTGACTCCACGATTTGAGGCTTTGAATATGATCTTGATTTAAGCTTGGATTATGACTATAGATAACTTGATTAAGAGATAAGTAACTCTCTTCTTTTCTTTTCTTTGCTTCTCTTGTAAAATTTTGTTTTTGTCAGACTCAATGTCATTTTTCTTGCACTGATTTTGGGGATTCTTTGCTTGCTGTTTGTAAATTTGAAAACAGAGAGTTGTCTTAACTTTATTGATATTCTATTGTGTTTATCTTAGTTCCTTCTTTCCAGTGAAAAGTTGTTGTGACACTCTAATTGAAGTTGATTCGGGTTTCTTGTCTTTTGGTACACCAGTCATTTCCATTGATGTGTTTAGATTAGCTGTCGACATTGATCTTCAACTCAGGCTTTATTGTGTCCATTATTGACTAACAATAGTGAACATGCTAGTTTTGAATTTTTTTCTCCTTGTCTAAACTGAGACCACCATGTTTGATTTGCAATGCTAAGCTCTTTGATTCATTATGTTCTTGAGATGAACAAATGCTTGACTCAGCAACAATGACTGTAGTTTGTGAGGTTTGAGCACGGGCTTGTGACACTCACAAACATAAAATATGTAAACCTAAGATTGGAATTTAGCAAATGTATCTTTCTTTATATGCAGCTCTATTACTAAACATGCATCTTTTGACTGGTTTTCTTATACTTGACTATAATAACAGTGATTAGTGCATAAAATGATTTTCATTGAATATATGAAATGCAATAAAATGTAAAATACTTTGTTTATTTTCTTATGAGGTTTGATAATGGGCTTGTGACACTCACAAACATACTCTATGAACATTTCTTAACACTTTGAAACACAATTGCTATAGCATTTATTCTTTTGTAAACAACAGTATCATTGAATATGATCAATTCCTGTAGCATTTTGTATTCAGCACTATCATATGAACATGCAACTTTATTATCACTGTTACCAGTCATTCATCTTGTAGGATTTTGGTATTTGCAGCATGGTTGTCTCTCTTTCTTGTACCTAAAACAAAGCACATTCATTGTAAATTCATAATTCAAATATGCAGATTCATTTGTCATTCTTTGAAAGGGAATAAACCCTTATTACAATGCACATCACTTGTGAATTCTTTGTCTTTATAAGCATAGGTTGTAACATCCTTTAATGCACTTTGATATGAAATACCAATCCATTGAGCACTACATATTTGACTCTGTCTAGCTTAGGAACAACATAAAATTCATCTTGTTAGGTTAGTGAACATGATTAAATCATCATTTTTGTGAGAATACCAAGTTTGGTGACATTTATGGATTAATACTAGTCAACTAATGATGTTCACTAATCTAACAAGATCTTGTTGTTTCTAAAAAAGGTTTCTCAACAACAAAAACTAAGTCCCTTTGATTCAGATATTTGGTTTATAAATAAAAATAACATGCATAATGATGACCATAAATAGTAAAAGGTTTCATGGAGTCATGTCCCTTTAATACTACTTTTCAATTTATGTAGATGCATATTTTCTTATTGCATTGATATCATAGATAGATGTGCAACTCTGAAAGATTGATTGTTGTATGATGTTTTTGTTTTATGCATTGCTTAGATCCAACTAGATCTAATACATTTTCACTCTCATGATGCAAGAAAAACCCTAAAGACCCCTAGGAGATGAAAAAATGGACAGTGGACCTGAGGACCTGACAGACAACCAGCCAACTCCTAAAATTGTAGATGACCAAGGCAATGCATGGGACACTACCCATACTTCTATCATGCTTTCTATTCTACAATTTGTACTCTATTTTGACATGAAAGATGAAATATGAAAGAACATTTGTTTATTACATTTAGTTTGAATGCACAATGTAATGATCAACTATGAATTTGAAAATTTTTAATTTGATCAATACTTAGAGTACAATATAAAAAATTGATATGAATGCAATAATAAAATGTTAATCTACATCACCTGAAAAGTAGTGTTGAATAGATTTTCCTTTATGAAATGTTTTCCTATTTATGTTCACCATCCTACATATTATAAATTAGGGTAACATTAATAATGATAGGTCTTTTCCAAAAATGGCTATGAATAAGCCAGAGAATTTAGAAGAAATAAATTTAGGGACAGTTGGAGCTCCAAAAAATATATACATTGGGGGAACGTTATCTCCTAAAATAAGAAGGTCCTTGATTGATCTTCTTAGGAAATATAGGTGTGTCTTTGCATGGTTTTATGATGACTTAAAGACCTATAGGGAGGATTTTTTCAACATGAGATTCCTTTGAAAGAAGGAACAAAGCCCTTCAGATAAAATTTGAGACCTGTGAACCCAACTTTGGCACCAAAAATGCAAGAACTGTAGAGAATGAGTGATGCAGGAATCATTCAACCTATCAGACATTCAACCTGGCTCTTCAACTTGGTCCCAGTAAGGAAGAAAAATGGAGACATTAGGCTTTGTGTTGACTTCATGAATCTGAATATGAACTCATTAAAAGATAACTATGGACTACCAAACATGGAAGCCATGCTACAGAGAGTTACAAGATCAGAGCCGATGTCTATGATAGATGGGTTTTCAGGGTATAACCAAGATGTTGTCAAGGATACTAAATAGTTCAATACTATGTTTACTACACCATGGGGTACATATGTGTATGTTAGAATGCCTTTTGGTTTGACAAATTCTCCCAGGGCTACTTTTCAAAGAGCCATGGATGTAGCATTTGCAGATTTCATAAACAAATTCCTTGTGGTATACCAGGATGACCTCACAAAAATATCAATAAAAGAGGATCAACATTGTGGCCATCTTGAAAAAATATTTTTAAGAGCTTTAGAATATGGAGTATCTATTAACCCCAAGAAATGTGCTTTTAGGGTAACAGAAGGTAAGCTTTTGGGTCATATTGTGTCTAAGGATAGAGTTAGAATTGACCCTAAAAGGGTAATTGCAATTGATAAAGTACCATTTCCAAGAAGTGTCAAGGAAATTTAGTCTTTCTTTGGACAAATAAACTTTGTTATAAGATTCATCACAAATCTTGTTGAGATTAGTGTCCCTATTTCCAAAATGTTGAAGAAGGGTGCAAAGGTAGAATGGAATGAAGAAGCTAGGAGGGCTTTCTGTGAAATTAAGAAAGCAATTAATGATGCACCTATTTTGAGGACATTAGATTATAGTAAGCCCCTCCAAATCTTCTCTTTTTCTTCCTTTCATACTATTGCTATAGTATTATTACAGAAGAACTCAAAAGGCTTTGAACAACCCATATCCTTTTTCAGTAAATCCTTGCAAGCAATAGAGTTAAAATATGATATAAATGAAAAATAGGCTTATGCATTGGTCAAAGCTATTAAAATTTTTTGATGCTAATTAGTTGGAGCAACTATAGCTGCATATGTGGCTAGTGCTATTATGAAGGACATCTTAGTGCGGCATGAAGTTTTAGGAAGAAGGTGTAGATGGATCAACAGGATCCAAGAATTCAATATTGATATCCAAATCACAAAACTAGTCAAAGGACTAGGATTAGCTAAACTCACAGCCCAAAGAAATCTAGATGCTAATCATATCAATGTTCTTGAAGAAGAACATAGTCCATATATATGTGATTTAGATTACTATGATTGGTACATGGATATAATTGGATACCTATAAAAGATGGTTCTTCCTCCTAAGATGGATGATAACAAAAAGAGGATTTTCAAGCTACATGTTGTAGGGTATGTAATCTTCAAAGGTGAATATAGTGGAGAAGCAATGAAGGTATATTACTTAAATGTGTGGATCATCATAAGCCTGAAGACTTGTTGCAAGAAATGCATGAAGGAGTGTATGGTGGCCATGACATGGCTAAGACAACTGCACATAAGATATTAAGGTCTAGTTTCTGGTGGCCCACAATTTTTAGAGATGCACATTTATTTTTTTAAAAATTTGATGCTTGCCACAGATTTGCAAGAAAGTTAAAATTTAATGGTAACTTTCCTTTAAACCCTATGATAGTTATGGCCCCTTTTCAGAAGTGGGGTATGGATTTCATTGGTGAAATCCCAAACAAATCAAGTGGGGATCATTCATGGATCCTAGTGGCCATAGATTATTTCACTAAGTGGGTGGAAGCAATTCCCACTAGGAAGGCCACTAGAAAGGTGGTAATTGATTTCATGATGTAGAACATTTTGAATAGGTTTGGATGTCTTAAGACAGTAGTAACTGACAATGCTATGTGTTTCAATTCTGAAGAGTTTGGTGTTTTCTATCAGCAATATGGGATTTAGGTCTCATATTCATCTCCTTATCATCCCCAAGGAAATGGTCAGGCTAAATCAAGTAACAAGAGCTTGATAAAATTTTTGAAAAGAGTCCTGGATAAGAAAAAAAAGCATGGGATTCAAAGTTGCAGCTGGCTTTATGGGCTGATAGAGTGATAGTGAAAAGAGCTATTGGTTGTGCTCCTTTTGATTTAGTATATGGTATTCATGTAAGGTTGCCACAAAATAATCTGCTCCAAATGTATAAGTTTTTCCAAATATATGATGATGACTTGCATAATGAAATGAAAATTAGGTTGGAAGATTTGATACAATTGGATGAATCAAGAAGAGAGGCTCATGACAAAAACATCAAGTTGCAATTGCAATATAAGAACCTATATGAAAAAAGAACCATGATCAAAAAATTTTGCATCAATGATCTGGTCCTAATTTGGAATGCCAAGTTAGAAGAAAAAGGTAGACAAGGTAAGTTTGACCCAATCTGGCTAGGACCATATCTCATCAATGCAAAGTGGGGATCTGATTCCTATGTCCTAAAGGATTTGGTTGGAAATGTTTTGGAATTGTCAATTCATGGACAATTTATGAAGTTTGACTTTTCATAAGGTACTCTCTTTATCCATGAATAGTAGGTTAGTTTCTCCCTTTCTGTTTGTATCATCTTAAAATGGAAGAACTTCCATGTTAAGAATGTTTAGCCCTCCAAGTAATTGGTTTGGGGTCATGTCAAATAACTAAAATTGGTTTTTTCTTAGATATGGCTTTCTCCCCCTATTCTGCTTCTCTCTCCACCTATTTTCACTTTCTTTCTACATTTACTAGCATTCTGGACTGAGGTCCTAAGGTTTTTGACCTCAAGGTCAAAGATGACCTTGAGGGTCAAGGAAGACCTCAATCCTAACCTAGGTCAGGGATGACCTCAACCCTGACCTAGGGAAGGGTCTACCTCATCCTTGACCCAAGGTTCAAATTTCAAGGTCCCGTGATTTCCAGATGTTGGGTTTCAAAAAGATTTGTTTTACCACTTTCGAGTCAGCTGTTTTGGTCTCTGAAATGGTAAATCCTTAAACTTCAATTAATCTAGGTCCATTTTTAGGGTTATGGGCCCAATTGGAATTTAATTCCCCTATGTGGCCCCTCTAGAGGTTTTTTCCTTAGATCACTATAAAAGGAAGCCTTCCTCTCTCATTTTCACATCCATTATTCACCAAGCAACTTCATGATCAAGAGCCCTCAAGGAGATATTCACAAGCCATCAAGTTCTTTCTCAAGAAAGATCAAGCAAGAATTCATTCAAGCCATCATCTCTATTCAAGTTCTCCATTGAAGATCAAGGGTTCAACCATTCAAGTCTTTGAAGGGATTTGGTTCAAGCATTCAAGATTCATCATTCAAAACCCTAGATCTAGCCATCATGGTGGTGTGATCTTCCTTCAAGATCATTTTTCCATCTTCAAGATCTATTCATTCTTCCCTCAAGGTGGATTCCAAGCATATAATCATGGAGGTTTAGATTTATATTTGTTAGTGTTGATTCCAAGATTTCATATTAACATACTTGATTGCATTTCAAATACAATTGCATATCTATTGAATATCATAGCTTCGTTGTTAGATCTACTTCTACTACTTGCTAGCATTCTCTATTTTAATTCCATTATTAAGGTTGATTCAAAACTAGGGTTTGACTAAGGAAAACCCCTCATCCAAACAACAAAAACTATTTTTCTTGTAGGTACAGGTGCAGGATTGCGAATCAGAGCTTGGATCTAGATACCCTTTTCAGAAAACTTCCAAGATCCACTAACAAAGTCAAAGATGACCTTCAAAATTCCAAAGTAGTCTTTGACCTTTTATTGGGGTCAAAGACTACCTACTGCTAGAAAGACAAAAAAATTTTGGGTTTTCTATGTCTCGACATTTCTAGTCCGAAATAGGTTGCAGAATTGCCTGAAACTATACACAGACATAAAAAATTAGCATTTTCCAGATCTGGCCTATTTTGTGGTTAGTATTTTTCTTCCATTTATTTTAGATTTCAAGCATATACTCTTCATAGAGAAATATAAAGTTTTATCCTTCATTCATATTCTCCATAGATTGATTCTTTTGTGTATTAACCTTTTGGTTGATCAATTTGGATCTCTCCCTTAGGAATTTGGATTTAGTAGTAAATCTTATATTCCCCCTTTTTCATATCTACACACATACTCTATTTTATCCTTTACATTTTGGTGAACCTGACACACTTACCCCTTTCTTTTATGGAATTAGATGCCCTATTATGTTTCATTTGAATGCATTTGGATATATCTAGATCTATTTTCTATGCATTTCTTTATTTGTTATCATGTTGCACAAGTTTTTTCAAGTGTTTTCCAAAAATTCTTCTATAACTTTTGGGATTACACAACATCCTCCTCTTACCTTACCATTGCATGGTGTTACACCTAGAAAGACTTTATCTAGTGCATGTGATGTTGCTTTGTCCTCTCTTTTATTACCTTGTACGCATGTATTAGAGCAAGAAGATGACTTTAATCTATCCCTCTATCATATTTCTCTTTATGGAGATGATTTGAAGATTGATGTTAATTCTTCTCCTAATACATGTCTTTTCTATGAGCCTACTTTAGAATATAATTTACCTTTTTTTCCCTCTAGGGATTGTAAAATGTGCTTTATAGGTAGGGATGATAATCCTCCTATTTGGTATGAACCTTTGGATTTGGATGTTGATTACTCTCTTCCTCATGACACCATTGTGGATGACCCCTTGGATAAAGACATTGATTTATCCACTCCTCACGAAGAAGCTTTGATACAAGAGGGTGATTTATTAATGGATGACATATTAATACATGATGATAACTCTTTTTCTAAAACACATGTAGACATTTTAGTGAAAGGAGGTGATATTATAGATGTTTTACCTCCATTTTGGATTCCTTCTAGTGATATGAATTCCCTTAATACTCTCTCTTTTAGTGATGATCTTATTGAGAATCAAGATCTTACCTCATCTCCTCCTAGGATGTCTTCTTTGCTTCTTTCTTGTGAATCTATTTGTAGTGTTGAGACAACTAACATGGTTTATCCCAAACCCTTGTTGACTGTCAAAGGTTGTCCTTGCATTACTATCAAAGGTAAACCTATGGAGTCTTTAGAGTCTTTCAATGACCATGATTCTATAACTCACACATATTGTACAAGGAAGAAACTTCAACCTAATCTGGTGTTTTCTACTTCTTTACAACCTTCTCAACCCATTCTTCATCCACCTCATCTTCCTAGCAAGGAGTATGATTTGATAAAGCAATTGCAAAATACTCCTACCAAGATTTCTTTATGGGAGCTTCTTCAAACTTCACCTATACTATGAAGCCTTGTAAAAATCTCTGGCAACTCTTCCTACTCCACCTCCTAATCAAGAGAACATTAATAACTTCTTACAATGTATGCATACTACCCCAGGTTTTCATGACATTGTATTTACTCAAAAGTATTTACCTTCTAAAGAAGTTTCGAATCAATATGATGCTCTTATGGTTGTTTTTTCTATCAATAAAAGTATCATTTATAGGACCTTGATTGATAACGGATTTGGGCTTAATGTTTGTAGCATGGACATGCTCAAAGCAATTAAAGTTGATCTTTCGACTATTCAACCTGACAATGTTCCTATACATGGCTTTGAAAACATTGCTAAGAAAACTTTAGGAATCATTACCTTACCTATCAAACTAGGATTGGTTATCCTAAATACACCTATTCATGTTATGCCTAGACCTCTCAATTATAACATTCTTTTGGGTAGACCTTGGTTGCATGAGATGCATGTTGTTCCTTCCACCCTTCACTGTAAAGTCAAGTTTATACATAACAACAAGATGTATTCACTTCATGCAGATGATGCACCTAATCCTTGTCTAAATATTCAAACCCATGATACTCTTGTTCATAATAGTAATCCTTCTTCCTCTAATGCTATTCCTAGTGATGATTTGGGAACCTTGGATTTTACTCCTACCTTTATTGGAGAATATAAGATTAATGATCTTGATTTTATGAAGAAACAAAGAGAATTTGAACAATGAATTTTTACTTCTACTTCTAACGCCCTTCATAATAACTTTGTCACTACTTCTACCCACAATGAACCTATCAAACCTACTAATGATGACATAGTGACTACTAAAGTTCCATTGCAACCTTCTGATATGGCTTCTTGTTATGGTCTTGGTTATCATTTCCTAGTTAAATAAGGATTTAATGGTCAAGCATGTGGTAAGCATAAAAAAGGAATTCAAATGCCCTTACAGAGTGGGGGGAATGAGCATTCTTATGAATTGGGATTTAGTCGTCAACAACAAATCAATGTTAACAACATCTCAAATAGTACTTCAAAACATGATGAAACTATGAAGGAATTTCATCAAGAAGTTTTTTTGCCTAAACTCCTTCGTGCTAAAATGATTACAAGACCTAAATGCAAAAAGAAACGTAGTCTATACTTGAAGATTCTTCCTTTTTGTTTATATCATAGATTTCATGATCACTCAACTAATGAATGTCAAGCTTTACATTATAAGATTAGGCAGCTCATTGATAGTAATGTTATTTATATATCATGTGACAATGAGTTGTATTTCAATCCTATTTTCTCTAAATAACATATATGTTCCTATTATAGAGCTCCACATTATGTAAACAATGTTAGCCTAATCCTTGGGGGCTCGCTATCTTGCATAGTGTTGTGAGTGATATAATAGGTCCCCTTCCATCTTTGTTCCTATGCTTGGGGGGAAAGGATGTCATCTCTTTCTTTTCTATCTTTCTGGGATTCACCTATTTCCTTGGTTAAGTAGTATCTATCTATTATGTGATATCCAATCATACATGAAAATTTTGGTTTGCATTGAGGGTCTTTGTCCTTAATCACAACCTCTTTCATTTTTTGACACTGGGTTTCCATGGTTGATAAATCTCTCACCTTGGAAGCTGAACAGTGTGCTATCCCTCACAAGGGTTACTTTTTCACTTCTTGCATGATATCTCTTTGCATTCATCCCTTCCATGGCCTCATAGGAGCTGTGACCTTCTTGGCTTGGACTAGGTGTTTTCTGTGGATATTATCTTGATGTTGAAGAAGGTTTTATCCTTGTTCTTTTCTTTCCTTAACATGTCAAAATAGTATGTTTTTCCTTCTTAAGGAGGGGGGCATATATATGGCCTCCCTCGCTCTATATTATGTATTTTTGTTCTAACCTTTTGTTTTTCAATATGCTAAATCCTCTAAAGGTAACGCACATAAGTTGCTAAATCCTGAAGGGACATGCATTTCCAATTTCAAATATGCTAAATCTTGGAAGGTAACGCACATAAGTTGCTAAATCTTAAAAAGAGACACATTTATATGCTAAATCTTCTGAAGGTAACACACATAAGTTGCTAAATCCTAAGGAGACACATTTTATATTCCATGGTGATACAAGAAGGTGGATCTATGGGTATTCCAGAAGCTATCAGAAGATGCACTAAAATTTCAAAGCATAGTTTATGGGTGAACCTATTGGGCTCTCCCTCCAAGGTGATTCACGGTAAGGTGGGCATCTTACTGGGTGAGGTAATCACTTTCTCCTTTCTCTATTTTTTCTTTCATGCTAGTAGGATGGGATCATGAAGCTATGTTATTTATAGTGTTTCTCTTGTCTTTCTTGTGTATTCATTTATGCTTTTATGATAGCTTTCCAAATATGATATTGGTATAGGAAATATTTCTTTGCAAGGTTTCCTCTACTAATTGATTTGGGTTTGTTTTAGTACTAAGCCCTATTCTTTTGGGTTTCTCTTTTCGCACCCTCGTGCGTGTATGTTGAGTTAGAATCCTTAGCCTTGGGGATTTTTTCCTTAGCTAAGTGTTATTTTATCTCATTGAAAATCCACTTGGATCTCCTCTTTCTTCTCCTTTACCAATAGTTTGCATCAAGTCCATACTCTTGCTAAAGTGGGGACTTAATGTATCATCTTAAAATGGAAGTACTTCCATGTTAAGAGTGTTTAGCCCTCCAAGTAAGTGGTTTGGGGTAATTTCAAGCACCTTGAATTAGTTTTTTCTCAGATCTAGCTTTCTCCCCCCATTCTGCTTCTCTCTCCACCTATTTTCACTTTCTTTATGCATTTCCTAGCATTCTGGACTGAGGTCCTGAGGTTTTTGACCTCAAGGTCAAAGATGACCTTGAGGGTCAAGGATGACCTTGACCCTGACCTAGGTCAAGGATGACCTTGACTCTAACCTAGGGTAGGGTCTACCTCATCCTTGACCCAAGGTTCAAATTTCAAGGTCCCATGATTTTCAGATGTTGGGTTTTGGAAAAATTTGTTTTCCCACTTCCGGTTAGCTATTTTGGTCTCTGAAATGGTAAATCCTTAAATTGACTTTAATCTAGGTCCATTTCTAGGGGTATGGGTGCAATTGGAATTTAATTCCCCTATGTGGCCCCTCTAGAGGTTTGTGCCCTAGATCACTATAAAAGGAAGCCTTCCTCTCTCATTTTCACATCCATTATTCACCAAGAAACTTCATAATCAAGAGCTCTCAAGGAGAAATTCACAAGACATCATGTTCTCTCTCAAGAAAGATCAAGAAAGCATTCATTCAAGCCATCATCTCTATTCAAGTTCTCCATTGAAGATCAAGGGATCAAGCATTCAAGCCTTTGATAGGATTTGGTTCAAGCATTCAAGATTCATCATTCAAAACCCTAGATCCAGCCATCATGGTGGTGTGATCTTCCTTCAAGATCATTTTTTCATCTTCAAGATCCATTCATTCTTCCCTCAAGGTGTATTCCAAGCATACAATCATGGAGGTTTAGATTTACATTTGTTAGTGTTGATTCCAAGATTTCCTATTAACTTACTTGATTACATTTCAAATACAATTGCATATATATTGAATATCATAGCTTCATTGTTAGATCTACTTCTACTACTTTCTAGCATTCTCTATTTCAATTCCATTATTAAGGTTGGTTCCAAACTAGGGTTTGACTAAGGCAAACCCCTCATCCAAATAACAAAAACCATTTTTCTTGCAGGTATAGGTGCAGGACTATGAATCGGAGCTTGGATCTGGATACCCTTTTCAGAAAAATTTTGAGATCCATGAACAAATTCAAAGATGACCTTCAAAATTCCAAAGTAGTTTTGACCTTTTATCTGGGTCAAAGACTACCTGCTGCCAGAAAGATAAAAGTTTTCTAGGTTTTCTCTGTCTCAGCATTTACAGTCTGGAATAGGTTGCAGAATTGCCCAAAACTATACACAGACATAAAAAAAATAGCATTTTCTAGATCTGCCCTATTTTGAGGTTAGTATTTGCCTTCCATTTATTCGAGATTTCAAGCATATACTCTTCATAGAAAAATATAAGGTTTTCCCCTTCATTCATATTCTGCATAGATTGATTATTTTGTGTATTAACCTTTTGGTTGATCAATTTGGATCTCTCCCTTGGGAATTTGGATTTAGTAGTAGATCTTATATTCCCCCTTTTTTATATCTACACACATACTCTATTTTATCCTTTACACTATTGTGTGTTTCCCTTCCTATTTTCCTATTTTGGTCTCATAGTTGTGAAGATTCCATGTGAGTTTTATCCAGTGGGTGGTCTACTTCCTCCAAAAATTCTAAGTTCTTGCATGGGCACAAGTTACCCATCATCCCTAGATAGAGCCATTGTTAGCTCATTTTCCAGTTAATGCAAAAATCTTTGAAAATGGCCTTCATTCCTGTAGAATCTTGCAAACTTCCAATTTCCAATGTCAAGGTACAAGAAATAGGGTTTATCCATATAAAAGGTTTCAAAATTTGTCTAAATCCATAAAAACCCTACCCAAGTCTATTTCTCCATTACCTTTTCCAACCACTTAAGTCTCTTTTATGCATGTACTTTTTTTTTCCTATATTCTCAAGTCTCTAAGCCCCAGGTAGTTAGTCATTTTATTCAACAACTTGGTGAATATAGTTACTTGCTATTCAGCCAAGTATCTTGTGATTGAGATAATTCCTTCGGTGGTGTGATCTTTGAATCTTATCATAGTTAAAGGCTAGTCAAAATTTTCCCGTTATTGCCTAATCACCTGATCGAGGCTGAGTTAAGTTAAAATCTTGGAGCTTAAGCGGTGACCATTGATGCAAGTCAAGATCAGATGGTGGTCACATGATCTCTAAATGAAACCATGAGTTCTAGAAAGATTTAGAGATTGTGAGATTTCCCATGTCACCCAATCTCTAGAGTAAACCCCAGTTAAGATAAGTGTTCTAAGACCCTGAGAAAGCCTTCAGTCACATGTTCGCTAGATCAAGTATGATTAAGAGACTTTTCATGGTCAAGATAAAGGTAGTACAAGTCAAGGATAATCTCATAATGGGCACAATGCCACTAAAGAAAGATTCTCAAAAGATATTGATTGCGCGATCATGACAGCCATCTGATCTTGCTTAAGGAAAGACAAATGAAAGGTGGGTCCCTGATTGCCAAATGTTGATGACATGCTTCCTCCCATTTGGTTTCCAAGGAATGATGTTTCTAGTTATTTTCAAAGCTCAGTTGGCTATTTTATTAAATTTTGAGAGCCACACGATGTGTCAAGAAAGACTGATATTAATGGTTATGTTTTAAACTTAATGGATTATCTGTTGTTGGTCAAAATTTTAAATTTTTGAGCTAGGTTTTTTTAGAGGTAGGAAGCGTCTGTGCACTAGAGGGATGAAAAATTAGATCTAATTATTATTGTGCCATAAGGGATAATTTTTTAGTTGAGAATTGAATTAACTTTATTGTGGTTGGGCCAAATATAATTAGATTTTATTGCCACCCTAACCTTGATATTTTGCAAGAGGTTTCTTCTGGATGCAGTATTTATGTTTTGGGAAAAGTAGTCAAAGAATTCAATTCCCTGGTATGCATTGGTAGATGAGATACTTATGGTGATGTGATTTCTATAGGGATAAAGGAATCATACCCTAATTTGCAGTTCAACTGCTAGGGTTTTCATATGTAAAAATATTAGATTTGTCTAGATGATACTTTATAATTATCTTAGGGTTTTCTCCCTATCACTTCTGTAATAAATTATTTCATGATTTCATGTTTTTGTAGTTGAAATTGTTTCCCTAATTTTTCCCTAAATGACCCAAAGCTTGTTGTAATCCTTGTTCATATAAAATGATTTTAAGGGTCATTTAGAGAGGGTTCTTTTCGGGGTTAAAAAAGGACTCACCTACAAAACCAAATAGATAAACATAGGTCTATATTTTTCAATCAAGAATTGGTAGAAGAGGTCTGTAACCTCTCTATTTCACAAAGACCTTAATGAATCTACAGTTTTCTTGTTCACTTTGTGGATTATTCTATGCTCAGTAAATCACTTTTGTATCAGTTCTATGACAACTAGTACAAAGATTACAGGAATTTCTTTGAATCTTGTCTCTTTTTTTAATGGTTTGTGTTTCCCTATTGTCTTGTGAATTAATAAGCTCAAGTCCAATAGCTAAAAACATAGTTCTTTATGTCTTGATATGTTTTTTTGTTAACTCAAGGAGTTAAGTAAATGCTTGATGTAACTTGGCAGAATTGTAGGGTATTAAAGATGATTGTTGTAAGTAGTGAGGTTCTTGGTATAATCTATTTTTCATTTGCAAGGTGAATGATAAGAATCAATAATATAGTGAGGAATTTTTTTGAATATGCCCAATGAATAAGGGACTGATCACAGACATTTTTTCTAACATATGTTCTTTCTTGTCTATCAGTTCTACCCCATAAAACAAAAATCAAATTCTAAATCTTTAAGTCATTAATTATGGACTTAATAGCTAAAGCCCTTTCTTTATTTGTGAGTAACTTGGTAGTGTGTCTAAGCTTCACACCCTATCCCTTTATGTCATAGTTATTAAGAAGTATTGTGGGCATGTATCCACTTTGTGAGGATTAGTGGAGAAGTGAAATTAAGTGATCCTAATCCTAGGTACACCCACCTAAATCTTGTAGAGTTCAAAGTGTAGAAATCCCTTATGCTTTGTTAGTTGGTCCTTTTTCTTGTATGAATGTACTGATTATGGGAAGTAAGCTAACCCATAGGTGCATCTCTTCATTTCCAAGGTAGTTTAAATCTTGCTAAACCAAGAGCCAAGAGGCATCTTGTACTTGTCTTTGTATGCCTCATCATCTCAAGCAAGTGATTGGCATACACTGGCAAGGATCCTATCTTCCGAAGATCAATAGTCTATCTTTGGTTGACAATCCTATCCTCTTTGATCCTACATTAGGAAAAAGAAACTCATTGCTAACACTTAGTAATCCTACATCATCCTCATCATCTAGAATCTTCCTTCATCCTCAAACCAATCAGCATCCCACCATCCTTTATTTGATCCAAATCCTCTCATCATATCCTTAGGTTTACATAGGCTTATCCTAATCCACCATCCTTAAGATTATTTAGATCTACATCCTATCATCCTTAGAGTTTTTCTAGAAGCATATTTCATCCATCCATCTTTTAATCTTCATCTTAGATTTGCATTTCATGCCTATCGAGACATGAGCCAAGAATAGAAAGAATATGGACCACAACTTGGCCACTAGTTCTTTCGATCCCAACGATCCTAATAGCGTGATGGTGACCTATGATCCACAACCCCCATGGGTCGATAATGTATGGGAAGATATAACTAAAACCCCCACTTCATTCTCTATGAAATCATTCATGATCCATCTAGGGCATGCACAAATGGTGAGTGAAATCATCAACCAGAAGTGACAATCTATATTGGCAAACTTTGCACAAGAGGGTACTCCCATCCCTCCACACCTTCAAAACTTTTGTGTGCTATAATTGTGTCACACTTCTATGAATCATTACATTCAAGAACACTCAAGAATGAGGTCTCAAAAATTGATCCATAGCTCCCTAGGCATGGAGTGCAAGGGTTTTAAGAATGCTCTCAGCTAGAGCTATTTGGCCTATAACCTTGCTAGTAAACCATGCAATGGGAGATTCAAAGAAGACAAGGGAAAGAGTGCCAATATCCTCAAGAATCAAGAATGGAAATGCAATGCAAGCTAGATTAAGATGAATATGTGAGCTAAGCTATGAAAATGAAAGATGCAAGTATTACAAAGCCTCCTAGTTAAGCTAGATGAATTAATCTAAAGCATAAAGGAAATCTAAGCTAAGAATGCCATGATAATGCAAGAAGTGAAACTATGATAACATGTAGATGCAAAAGCCCAGAATGCTCCAAATCTTCAAAAGCTCCAAAGTGACCTAGAAAACCTGTAGCATAACATTAGCATAAAAAGTTGGGGATCTAGAATGAAGAAGAGAGCTCTCCTTTTATAAGAAATGAGAAAGAATGAACCATGGAGATTAAGAGGAAAAAGATTTAATCAACAGTGGAGCTTGAAAGAGGAGCAATCCATGTGTACAAGTATCCTCCAATGAGAAAATAGGAGTTGACTTTTGTGTCCATATGAGACAAAAAGTGCTTTTCTCTTTTTTATAAAATAAGAATAATGCTTTATTTGTGCAACTTAGGATAGGAGGAAAAGTGGGGGCTTTTTATTTATTAAAAGGGGAGGAAATATTCCTTTTAATAAATAAAGACTTAGGATAAGATGGTTAGCCCATAGAAAATAATCAGATAAATGATAGAACTAGTATTTGATCAAGAGCAAGCAATTGATGATTTAGCAAAAGGGGCTAATAGTCTAGATGACCAGTTTTAGGTGTATACAACTTCAACACCTCAAAACCCATCCATATCCTAGCTAAAGAATATACCCCCATCATCCAATAAATCCACAATCCTAACTTGTGAATATCTCAGATAGCCTCACCTATCCCCCATCTCTTGCAAAGAAGCTTCACAAGTCCCACAACATAAACAATAGTACAATCCACTCCCTTTTCCATCTTGGGAACACCACCATCATCTACAACATCTCAAGCCACCACTCAGGCCCAAAACTTTGCACAAACTCAACCTCCACCTCCCACTTAAATTGCAACACAAGCATTTCCTCCACCTTCCATGAGCCAATCCTCCTTGGCAACATCATCCTTTCTGAGGGCAACACAATCATTCCTCTCTTTCACTCAACAAGCTTCTAAATCAATACCATCCTTTTTAGGGGCAACGCAATCATTCCCCTCTTTCACTCAATAAGCTTCCACATCAGCACCACCCTTCCCAGGGGAAACAGAAGTTCCTCCTCCCACTTCTTAGTAAGCTTTCACCCAATCATTTGTTCCACCCATCATCCAACATACTAGTTCTATCTACATTCCTCCTCCACCTTATATCACCAACACACAAGCCCAACACACCTCTTTCACAACAAGAATGCTCTTCATGGGATCTCAAAATCCCCCATCTACATCCCAAACTCCTGCCATCACATTTGCATTCCCAACATCATCTGCATCATAACCTATAGCACACAGAGGCTCACCTTGGGGCCTTACCCAAGCCCAAATGCACACCTTGGGAATACAAACCCAATCACACATATCTATTCCCACAAACTCACAAGAAAATTTTCTTCAAGAAATGCAATAGCAATCCTTTATATACCAACTATCTATTTGTACCACCCACCTCTTCTCAAATAGTACCACCACCCTAATAATAGATTTATGCCCATCTTGCTAGCTACCTCATGCAACCACCTCCTATCACCAGCTTCCAAACATCCACTCCACCCTTAAGAAATGTAGGAATGCATCCCACCTACATTATCCAAGCCCAAATCCAAGTGCATCAAGGCCAATCCTATAAGCAAGATGTGCCATTTCATCAACCTCCTCCACCACAACAATACTTCCCCACATAGCAAAAACATCCTATCATCCCCCAAAAAATAAAAAGCATCATCCTATCCATCCCAGCAGAAACATCCCATCATCTCCTAGCAACAACAAGAAACTCCATATTGTCCATAGTAATACACCCCCATGCATCAATAGTAGTATCCTCCCCAACAACCTTCACCCCAAAATCCATTTCAATCCACCTACCTTGTTGGGAAATATCCATATCCTACTCCACAATATCCTCCACAAAACCATCCATATTTTCTAGCACCATCAGATCCTTTCCCAATAGGAGTACCCACTCCAATGCTAATCAACACTGAATGGGAAGAAATGAAGAATGCTCTTAAGGAGCTTAGAGTCAGAACCTAGAGCGAGGTTTTCAAATTCAAGGAGTTTTTTCCCTATCTGTTTGATAGATCAATCACAACCATCCCCTTTCCCAAGAACTTTGAGACACCCAAGTTAGACAAATATTGTGGAAAGCAAGATCTAATCAGCCATGTCAAGGAATTCTATATGGCTTGCCAAGAGGTTGTGTACAATGATAATTTTCTCATGTGCCTATTCTCCAAGAGCTTGGGAGGAACCTCTATTGAGTGGTTTTACAAGATACCTTATGGGACAATCAAAACCTTTGTTGAACTCTCTAAGAAGTTCATATCCCAATATGCCCATAATGTTGAAAATGAGCTATCTTTGTTAGAACTTTGTAACTCAAAAAAGAAAGGAGGTGAGAGCCTAGTTGATTACCTACAATAATGGAAAAACCTCACCACAAGGTTATCATATCAACCACCTAAGAAACACCTCACCAAGATCTTCATCGATAACCTGTATCCTAAACTATCCCATTTCATGGGGATGAACTTCATCCAAACCTATCAAGACATCAAAGGGAAAGGGATAGACATCAAAAGAGGCCTCTTAGATGAAGGCACCATTTAGTACTACAAATATGATTCACATAGAAAACCCAGTAATGACAAATCTCGCTACTAGAACAAGAACAAGAATATTGTCACTGACAGAGCCACAAATACTAGGCATGTCCAAATCATTGTGGTCAGTCCTACACCAACTCCTACATATCAACAACAATAACCACCAATCAATCAACAGCCTATGCAAAACTATCAACAGCAAGAAAACCAAGAAAATTAGGCTAATGCCATATCTATTACCCCAACTCTAAACAAGCCTTAGGTCTAGACTAATCAATGATGTACCTTCACACCCCTTGGTGAACCACTGGATGTAATCTTCCATTGAATTTCCAAAGGTAATCTGATTACCTATCCTCCAACTCAGGCATTCAATGATGCAACTCCCAAGCCAACATGGTACAAAGAAAATTAATACTGTGACTATCACTATGTTAAAGGAAATGCTACCCTCAAGTGCATCAAACTCAAGCACTACATCCAAGATCTCATTGACAGAAAAGAGATCCAAGTGGATGTACATTCCTAATATTCTCCCAATTCTAATCTCCAAATCTATCAGAATGTGTTCCCTCAACACAATGCTGAGAAGAACCAATTCAATACCAATCCTCCACCCCAGAAACAAGGAAAAGGAAAAAAAGGAGACCATGATGATCGAAAAGACTATACTACTACCCATATCAACTATGACAAATTTTTTAGATGCATATCCCAAGTTTAACCCACCGCCAATGTCATCCATGTTAAGGGAGTAGATAGTCAATGTGCTATTACCATACGCAGAGGCTTGATATCTATCATTGATGCTAATCCAATGCCTACACATAATTCACAATATAACCTTCTAGAACACCTTGGGAATACACCTGCCCAAATCTCCATCCTCATCCTTATCCTCACTTCACCCATCCACCAATAGATCCTCAACCGAGCACTCCAAGAAGGACATGTCCCCACAAACATTAATACCATCCATTTTGAGAACCTTATGGGACACCTATCAACATCATGTGCTCTTTCCTTCTGGTCATCTAACATACCATTTATCAATCCTAACCACAATCTCCCTCTCTGTATCACCTTCATGGTCAGACACTTTTCCATCAAAAGGGTCATGATAGATAATGTCTCAACCCTAAATTTGTGTACCCTAAAGTTCATCTAGCAAGTGGGATTCATAGAGGCCAACATGTCACACGAAGTTATCACCATCAAGGCCTATGATAACTTGGAGTGTACCTTAGAAGGTACCATTATTTTTCCAATCAAGATAGGCCCATCAATTCAAGACACCATTTTCCATGTTTTTGATCTAGATCTATTGTATAACATCCTCCTCGACCGACCATGGATCCATTCCATCAAAGTCATACCATCTACTTATCACCAGTGCCTCAAATTTCTACATCAAGGCACTAAAATCACCATCCATGTAGATCTCTAACCCTTCGCATACTTTCATGCATTAGAATCTTTGTTCCACCATTACACCCATTATCCTAGAATAGAAATTGGCACTTCCATTGCCATCTCATCCTGATCCCATAGCGATCTAGAAACAGTCCTAGCTTCCACCCTCTCTTCCGTCAAGATCAACAACCAGGGTTGTGGTGAGTATAGCATAAACAATGCATTTTCAGTAGGGGCCCTACCTCCTAATCCACATACAGAAGGGTGCCCAAGCCACCAAAGCAAGCCTACTCTGGTAGATCCTCAAATCAAACAGCTCTGCCCATACACATTTATCTCTCATGGAATCCTAAGCAGTCAAGAAATGGACCCTGATATCAAAAGTTGGTTATACAAAGATCCACCACCTCCTAACACTGAGATCCTTGGTTAATTCAATAAAAAATATCCTTCATCCCATAAATATGCCATACAACAATAGAAATATCAAGGTGGTGGTCTAGGACCAAAGGAAGCTAGCAGCAAAGATCTAATAGAAGCCTCACAAAATCCAAAACATCAATGCCTTGGCTTTAATACTCCTCACCTGCATATACAAGGTCCCAATACCATAACTAGGGGCACTAATCCTCCCAACATCACCCTCTTGAATATCTGGGATGAGCTCATAGAAATCGAAGACATCCCTAAAGAGGAAGAAAAGAAATCATATGATGACATCTTCGATGATGATACCCTCCTGGACAATTTTTTCCTCCATCAACTCACCATTAATGTCATTGAACTTCCCCTCATCCATCCAGAACCCATAAACTGGGGTCAACCAAGAATAACACATATAGATGAGTTCCAAAGTATAGAAGCACTCCTAAGATTCATGGGAGCATCAAGTCAACAATTAGATCAAGATCAAGAATCATATTATGTCTGCAAGCTCCACCCTAAGGAATACTTTGGGGAAGAGGAATTCTTTAGCTGCAAAATTAAAAAAGAAAAATAAAATAATGAGTCCTTTTTTGAAAACCCATCTGGAGCACATTCTGACTCTAAAAAATAAAAAATAAAGGGTGAATATTTTGGTGAAAACCTCTTTAAGGTGCTAGAAGATGAGGACTTGCCTCTTCCTCCATCTACGATTACAAACTAGAGAAATCATCCATCATCATCGAGGAAACAAAGGCAGTCAATTTGGGAATAGATGAATGCCCAAGGATTACATATATTGTAGCATCCCTGACTAAAGATGAAAAACTAGCCTTCATAGCACTTCTCCAAGAAGCCACTATCAATTTTGTGTGGTCATATGTACACATTCTAGGGCTTAATCCAAATCTTGTTATCCATCATCTTGTAATGGATCCCAATGCAAAACTAATTAAGAAAAAGCTTTAAAAAATGCATCCTAAGGTAGCCCTCCTAGTAAAGGCAGAACTAGAGAAGCTCCTACAAGCAAAAATCATCAAATTTATTGACTACTTAGAGTGGATCTCAAATATGGTGTCTGTCACTAAGCCTTCGGGAGATATCAGAATCTGCATAGATTTCAGAGACTTGAAAAAAGCATGTCTAAAATATGTTTTCCCTTACCAAACATCGACATGATAGTTGAATTCACAACAGACCATGAGATGTTGTCACTCATGGATGGCTTCTCAAGGTATAATCAAATCATAATAGTAGAGGAAGATTAATACAAAGTAGCATTCACAACACCATGGGGTACCTTCTGCTAAAATATGATTTCATTTAGGCTAAAGAATGTAGGGGCCACCTATTAGGGAGAAATGATAGCCATCTTCCATGATATGATACACAAGATCTTGGAAGACTATGTGGATGATATCTATCATGCCCAAAAATTAGTGCAAAACACACAACAATTTTTTTTAAAGCACATAAAATCAATAAGGCTAGACACTAAGGAACACTCAACACAAAAAGAAACACAACATCCTAACACATGTTAACTCACAAGAGGTATCATGGCATGTGTTGGCTTGCCAACATCCCTTGTTCATCAAACTACATTAGTCTAAATGAAACCCTAACTAGGTCTCTAATAAACCCTAATTGGGTTTAAATCAAAAGTTAATAAAAGGGATAAACCAAGGTGAAAATTTAAACTTAGATAATGTTGAAATTCAAAGGTTGGGTCAACACACCCAAAAAGGTTCAATACAATAAAAGATTAATTCGATCATAATTGTAACCCTAATGGTTCCTAGCATGAATCAGGTTACGAACTAGGATTGAAGACGCCAAAATATCAATAATTAAATAAAAGGATGAAATAAGTCAAGGTATTAACCCAAAGAAAAAACTAGGGTTTAGAAATTATTACTTATTAAAATATAATAATAATCGAATACTTTAAATTAAAATATTATAATTTTACTTATGATATAAAGATCCAAAGTCCATTAATCAATAACAAGGATTGAAAAACCATATAACAATATTAATATTAAATCAGACATTAATGCTAGGGAGAAATCATTTACCTAAGTCCCACCTTGGACACTTAAATTAATATCCCCTAAATATCCATGGTATGTGCAGGATCATGGTATGCCAAAAAGTGGTGATGTGAAAAAGAAGTCCTGATTGATAGACTCTTTGAAAAATAACTATAACTTTCAAACAATATAACATTTTTGAAATCTAAAATATACATCACATTCTATGCTTCACCTAATACAATAATAATAAATAATTCTTTCAATTTGATGAAGTTTAGACTAAGTTAAGTCAATAGTCATTAATTACTAATAATTTCAAAGTTGTAAAAATTGGAAAATTACCTCTAAAAGTATGTATGTATGTATGTATGTATGTATGTATATGTATATACAATACTTTTTTTTTAAACTAACATGAAAAATGAAATCTATTCTCATATAGGTAATTAGGAAAGAAAATCTACATTAACTTTTCTTTTCGAAATAATGCTTAAAATAAACTTTGTCTACATAGGAAGGAGTTTTGCATTCATAAGAAAATCTAACCTTTTTCATGCATATAGAAAAACAAACCAGAAAACTTACTTTTTCATTCAAGCATAAGGAATACACATTTTTACAATTTCTTTCCTTAGAAACAACATAGAAATTTTTGGAGATCATTTCACATTTATGTACAAACTTTTACAAGAATTTTACATGCTATTAGGCATTTACATGGCCTTTTTACTCTACTTTTTACACGTCTTTATATCCCTTTTTACACATAAAAATCTTCAAGTAGAAATGACAAAATCTTCTTTTCTTCAACAAAACCAGCAACTTCATCAAATAAAAAATATGTAAAAGAAAACCACTTTGACCATGGAGGCTCACCTCCCAACCTAGGTCATTACATGGCCACCCCCGAGCTTGGGGAAACAAAGATGGATGAGGGTTACATACATGCTTCAACACACATACACATAAAAACCAGCAAGTACATGTAAACACAAAATTTCCATCTTAAGAATATTCACACAATGGCTCACCTTGGACCCATAAAAGGGGTGAAGGTGGAAAGTACCCAAGCAGGAGAAGTTATTCAAAATTAAAACTATGCCTTCAAAAAGGCCCAAAATCCATAACCATTGCCTTCACAAGGCCATAACAAAAAGTACCAACCCTTCCATTTCCTTTCACAAAATACAACCCTTATGACCCCTAAATAAGTATACAACAAGAATGGCAACATGGATCTCATGCATCCATGCCTCATCCCCTTCCTCCTCAAGGAAGGACTCTATAGTAAATGGGCATTCCCAACTTAAGCCTTTCACCCATCAAGGCTCTTTTCCCTCCCAAGGCTGAGTTTCGCCTTGCACTCCTCAATAAAACAAAAACACTAAAACAAAACTAAAAAATAAACACATAACAAGAAGGCATGAAAGCAAGCATGAAGCTTCAAAACACCATTAAAATAACATAACAAAAAAATCTGCATTTTACATACAAAAAAAAAGAAAGAGTCTTCCATGACAAGGCAACCAACCCTACTCCAAGCTGTGGCAAAAGAGGGTTGAGAAGAGCTTTATTTCTTACAATCCTTCCTTCATTGCTAAGTCCACCAAAACCTGCTAAGTCCACTAGAAGTCTCCAAAATTGGAGAGTGGGAAATCAACCTACCAAATTCCTCTCCATCCCACTAAAAAGGAAATCCCTACCTAACCTCAAAGATGATTGGGTACACTCATCTAGGTTTCTCTCTCAACAAGAGGGAAATTCAAAATTGAAAAGAGATGAAGACATGGCACACTTCCCAAATTTGTCACATTTAAAAAAGACATATTTTGAAAAGGCAAAAAATGGTCTGAAATCATCCTATTGGTCAAAATTTGACCCCCAACCCAAAGTACACCTATGAGATGATCTAATTTTAACCCTAACTAACCCCTTGCAGTTACTTTTTGCCTCTCAAAAGTTCACTAAGAGTTGATTCATGAAAATTTGAAATAAGATTCCCTTCCATGGCTCAACAACCAAGATACCTAACCTTGGGATTCTACAAGGTGACTCAAAGGTGGAAGAAAACTAATATATAATGCACTTGGCAATGCCAACTCACAACACATGTGTCAATTGACACCACAAAATATTACAACACATCGCTACACACATGGTATGTCAAGTAGACATTAATTTAAAATAAAAATAATCACAATTAAATAATACAATCAAACATTACTTTACAACATTGTACATCACAACGAGGTTATTTCTCCCTTTGGAGATAACCTTGGCTTAATAAGATTTTCACATGCATCCATCTTTAATTTCTCCTTATTTAATCTATGGTCATTTCCTACACATTAGATAAAATATCAGTAGCTCATGAAAGATCAAATAACATATACATATAAAATACATCATAATAATCACAATCAAACACATCATAAAATTCCAATTGCATCTATACTTTATCACAAGATAATCACATAATTTTCCATAATACATTTCCTAAATTCAAAGTTAGTTAATCCAAGAATACAATGATATATCAATTAACCTAACATATTAACCATGATCATTTCACATAGACTTTTCTTACATAAGCATACAATTAAAGCATAATATTCTAAATAAATGATTCATCAAATACCATAAATCAAGTCCTCATAATCAAAGCATGAAAGTAAGTCCTAAATCATCATAAAATATAACTACATTTCACAACATCATATGAAATTCACTTTTCACAAGAACGATTTACTCAAAATCTATTAAATTTTAATATCATGATATTCCAAGAAACACATCTATCACAAACAACCTTAATTATTTACATACAACATTTCAACTGTTTCACATTTCTCGCATCAATATAACATCAAAGCGTAATACTCAAAATTTCCTTCACCACAAAATCTATAGAAATACAATATTCACAAGCATCCCAAAATCCCTTTCATAATCAAGAAAATATTAACATTTCAATTGATTTCATAATCTCTTTGAATTACATTACTTGAATCAATAATCAAAGCATAATACCTGTAAATCTCTTTCCTAATATCAAGACCTAGAATCAACTTCATATTAACTCACATCTCAATCTAATATAAATTCAAATGGTCATTTTTGTAAGCATTCATATCCAATAGTAACATTTCAATATTTAAATTTCCTGATTCCCATTCAAACCCCTCAAAACATGTACTCAATTTCTCTATAGTAAGAAAATTAGTTAAATACATTTAGCCCTTAAGAAAACATAGTGCATCCTAGAAACATTGACATGAGTACATAAGAAACATGAAAAAGAGTACATCACAAATCAATGTGGTCAAACCTCTATCCATCAGAGTATAAATCCATAATGCATCAACATGGCATATCTAAATATTGAGTCTATAATATAGATAGAAGCAATGTAATGATAAGATCGGGTTAGGGTCTCTTAATACACCTATCACGACCCCAATGATAACCTCCTAATTGACGCATGAAAAAGATGAACAAAGTGCATCTCATGATGCCACCATAAAACATAATGTGGATAACAATCATTGCATTCACAAGACTGGCTCATCCCTATCTTTAAGGGTCACCAGAATACAATCCAAGACCACACCCTACGTCTCCAATTTCATGTAGGGCATCAAAAATATCCTCCAAAAACAATCCTCTTGGTGGATTCACCCTCACATGGGACCTACATGATCATACCCAGCAAGTGTGAAAGTTGAAACCACACCATCCAGATGTTTGTGCAAGGAGGAAAATGAGGGAGACACTACATCATCCCCCCTAAGGACTAGGCTTACTCTTGGAAGCTGACAAGACAAGTTGAAGGAAATCCTACACATGCACGGACCAAATATCCTAGGAAACAAGAATATTTACCAGACCCCCAAAATAAAACAATTTGATCAATGGGTCTGACAATTGCAGAAATGATTCATTCTACAAAAGGGGTGTCAACAAAACTCACAAAACCCTACGATTGGGGACACAACTTAAAAAGGAGAACACATCAACAAAATGCCTTCACCATAAATGGTGTATCTCTACCTCAAATACTCCACCATGAGGAACCCAAAAGCTAACATTGTCATCCAAGCTATCTCGAAGGTCGAAGCACCAAGAGCTTCCAATTCCTTAACTCAAGAACAAGGAACAAAATCCTCTTATCAAAGTTGCACTCTTCTGAAGAATACTACATCCCACTCCAGTGTACCAAAAAATACAACTCAAAGGATTTCCTCACGCAAGCAAGAGAACTCCTAAAATAGGGGCTCAATAATGCACTCCTTCCATTTATATGGATAAATAGAGCACCTTAAAATAATTCCAAGAGTAGGATCATTATGTTTCCATAATGACGAGTGGAAAGATGACCTTGTGGAATAGGGTCTCTTACTCCATAGTCCTACCATAAGGAGAAAATTTCTTTTGAAAAAGGGATGACCTCAAAACACTTATCCTCAAACCCCAAGCTTTAGATGAAAGATAAACCTAGGAATCTATTACTTTCATGTCCAACCTAGGGAAACCTCAAATCAAGCTATCCTCTATTAGTCTCCCATTAATAACATGGAGTTTTTCCCCAAGAGGGACCTATTTGGAATGAATGCTAAATGTTTGGCAGTCATTTTGTAGCAGTTGTTGTTTCATTCATGACTATGATTGTCATTGATGTCAACATGGTGATTTATCAAAGACTTGCAGAGAAGTAGACAGGGTTTGGATTAGCGCACATGGGTTATTGTAGTTGGAGCTATGTGACATTGAGGATATGTTCTTTGATATGTTATATGTCTATGGTTAAGATCACAGATAGTAATTCATTTATTCATGGAAGTTATGATCATTTTGGTAGAAGCAGTATTCAAGCAATGTTCCTGAGTAGCGGTTTGTGGAAATCGGATGATATCTCCTAATCGGGATGGAATCTGGTTTTGTGTAGTTAAAGGGAAGTTGGAGACACATTGGTAGTGGCATGGATGATAGTGAAAACTTTGAGGTCACACAAGTGAAGATTTATTGTATTTGGAAGCTAACAGTTTTATGTAATTTTGGTGTAGCGTATGGAAACTTTTATATTGTAATTGTATGCTGACTCATTTGTAATTATTTGAGTGTGGTATAAAGGAAGGAATGTATTTCCTTGTTGTAATGTTGTAGTGATATGAAGTATCAAGTATTTTTTATGTAATTATGATATGGTTGGAGTGATATGCTGTATGCATGAAGTGAAGAAAAGATCTAAGTATGAGAGCGAATTTGTGAAGGAAGACAGGTGAAGTACAAAGATCTAAAGTTGATATCTATTGTATTAGTGAGTACGGTTTGGCATAGTCAGAGAAGAGGTAACATATTATTCTATTGAGTAATGTAAAGATTATTTGGACAGTGTGTTCAGTGATCTTACCCTGAAGATGTTTGGGCAGTAGGTCCTTTTATCTTCCATAACTCTTAACAGGGTTAGAATCTTTTAGTAGGGATTCAAAATCTCTTAACAGGGATTCATATGTACTGAATGTATTTCATAAGACTCCTAATAGAGTCCATCCTTTCACAAGGAATATTCATATTAGTGCATCTTTTTTGGGCATCATTCCCACCGGGGTTTACTCTTTGATCAAGAGGTTCCCTAGTCAACATATCTTGTGTTATTGTGTTATTGTGTATGAATATCGTTCTATGGTTGGTAATTATATTACTTATATGGTTTAATGCTATTGAAGATGATAAAATTTATAATTATCTAATAACTAATTCACCCCCCTCCTCTCAGTTATCTTGGTGGACTTTACTTTCTAACAAGACCAACTTAATTGATAAGATAGCATGACTATAACATAACCAAAAAGAGTGTAATCACCACCAAAATTAGGGTCACCAAGACCCACCACATGGATCGAGACTCCAAAGTGGTCTAAGTTGCACCTAAAAATCCATCAAGCCATGCTAAGAAGAGGAAACTCTCCTGGTTTCCAAAACACATCAATGGATCAAGGAGGGTTACCATAAGCATACATGCTAGATCCATCACAGAAAAGAAGGGTTCATACACCCTCACAAAAGCCATAAAAGGACTTAAACCCAAGTGGCATTATGTCACTAATTTTTATCATTACCAAATGAGGTCTTCTCAACCTCCAACCATTTATTAGTGTCACAATCCAACTATAGCCTTCACTACCTTGGTATGGTCTAACCAATATTGGTTTCAAAGAAAGAAGTAGCTCTCACACAAGGGAAAATTCTGATCTACACTTCTATATAACAAAACATCTTAGCATGCTCCCACTAAGCTACTGACCTACACCACATCTATACTATTACAAAGGAACATTACAATGTGTCCTTCTTGGTATTCCCCCTTTGTACATACTACCGAAGATCCTCAATAAACTAGGTAGAGTCACACACATAAGACTAGTCAACAAGTTAAAAACATTTGGAATAGTCACCAAGAACCAAAAGAAAGGTAAATCCTAATGAGATATCTATTAATTTCAACAGTAAATTAAAAAAATGATCTCAATTCAACAATAAATGGAATGTGTCATAAGTCATAGAAAGAGAGATTTAGGTGACTATTTCCACGCATAAGAAATGACCAAAATATGCTAGCCCACACAACATGAGGAAAGTTCCTCTGCAAAATATAGATGATATGAAAGGAATAAAAAAATAACAATTCAAAGAGTTATTCACAAAATATTGTGACAAAATTCAAACATGTAAGAGGGAGGAATCACCACAGGACACTGCAGACACCACTTCATAATAACCTTAAGAGAACATAACCACTACATACGGTTCATGGTTGTAAGAATTACTACAATCCTGATAGCTAAAAAAATCCTAATCCTTACAATCCTCTCCTTCACCTTGATGCATTAACATCTTTAATGTGGTAAGAATAATTAGAAGGCTTCAAACAACCTCACAACAAAAGTAGAGAAAAACTACTCAAAATCACAACATGAACCCCAAACTCTCTGGATGAGTTCTCTATGTTCTCTAGGAAAATAAATAAATTCCCTAGGAGGTTCTTTCCATAGCTAGGATATGCACAACTTATGCTACAACACCGAAATAGGCTTATGCAATAAGGAATCATTCAAAGGTGTGGTAGAAATCTCCACACTATACAATGAAAGATAATTTTTTCTACATAAAAGGCATCATAGAATGAGTGCATGGGTAAAATTACTGCTCACCATATCATAATGGTTCCATAAAAAGGAATAACTCAATAAGATATCACACTTCCAAAAAAACAATACACCTTTCCTCAAAGATCAAGATAATCATGAACAAGCTATTATCGAAGATATTCCTTACTCTCTCTCAAGCCATTACCCCAAGGCCCTTGCACAAAAAACTCAACATGTATTCTCTTGGTGCCATTATGATATACCAACAAATGCACCATATCCTACAAGGATAAAGCTAATAGGTTCTCATACCAAGTATGGACACCAATATTTTGTTCTGACTGCACATGTTCATGCTAGAAAGTATACCGCTATAGGGCTACCAAGAGAATCGAAGGACTTAAACAACATACACTAGCCACCAAGCCATTCCTAGTGGCATCACTACCACCATCACCAATCCTATCATACTATAGACTAAAAAAGGGTTTCTAGAAACTCAACTAAGGTAGTCTCAGAACATTCTAGGAAGTGCTCCTTCCTAAACAACAAGTTGCTTGGGTTAGTCTACTCAAAAGGTCCCAAGTTGAAACACAAGGGAATCCAAGCTATAGGTCAAATACAAACTTATAATACTCTAAGAAAAAGAGCTAACATAAAAGAGATTGTAGAGAAAGTGCATGGTCTCAGTCAAGTACCTACCTCAGAGGTAGTTACTATATTATGTTTCTAGTTAGGGAGTTGTTCAGGAAAGGGGGAATCTTAATTTCCTTCCAGTATCCTCAAACTCCCTACTCCACTTCCTCATGTGTCGAGAAGAAAATCTAAGACCTTCACACATCTATGTGGTTGGCACACTCAAGAGACATCCTACAAATACAAAGGGGAAACACAATGGCTTAAGGTTCCAAGCATTGAAACTGTGCTCTGATACCAAAATGTCATGCCCAAAAATTAGTGCAAAACATATACAACATTTTTTTTAAAGCACATAAAATCAATAAGGTTAGACACTAAGGAACACTCAATATGAAAAGAAACACAAAATCCAAACACATATTAACTCACAAGAGGTATCATGGCATGGGTTGGCTTGCCAACATCCCTTGTTCATCAAACTGCATTAGTCTAAATGAAACCCTAACTAGGTCTTTAAGAAACCCTAATCACGTTTAAAACAAAATTTCATAAAAGGGATAAACCAAGGTGAAAATTTAAACTTAGATAATATTGAAAGTCAAAGGTTGGGTCAACACACCCAAAAAGGTTCAATATAATAAAAGATTAATTCGATCGTAATTGTAACCCTAATGGTTCCTAGCGTGAACCGGGTTACCAACTAGGATCGAAGATGCCAAAATAGCAATAATTAAATAAAAGGATGAAATAAGTCAAGGTATTAACCCTAAGCAAAAACTAGGGTTTAGAAATTATTACTTATTAAAATATAATAATATTTGAATACTTTAAATTAAAATATTATAATTTTACTTATGATATAAAGATCCAAAGTCCATTAATCAATAACAAGGATTGAAAAACCATATAACATTATTAATATTAAATTAGACATTAATGCTAGGGAGAAATAATTTACCTAAGTCCCACCTTGGACACTTAAATTAATCTCCCTTAAATATCCATTTAATTAGGAAAATAATAAAATCAGTTTAGATAATAAATATTAAATTTTAAATCTGGAAATATCAAATCTCAAGAAAACATTAAACTGAAGAAATATGATCTTAAAAACATTCTTATGCGAAACCTAGGTTTACAAAGTTTTTACCCATTTTAAAGTTATAATGTCAATAATAATTAATTTAAAATATTATATTTTAATCCCAAAACATAATGCTATCAAAGTTAATTAATTAATTTAAATTAAACATTTAAAAGATTAAAATAACCATAATAAATTTTGAATGTTAAATTTATCATTTAGGCTAAAGGAAAGTTATTTATCTAAGTCCCATCCTAAGACATTAAATAACTTCCCCTAGAATAACCCATTTATATATTAAAATGTTATTAGTAAATTAAATATTAAATTTAATCACCAACATTATAATAAAATAAAACATAATATTCAATTGGAAATAGTATTAATTTTTAAATTCAAAAAATAGAAAATTCCAAGAATAGTATTAAAAAGAATAAGGGTCCATTTATTACAAGAGTCGTTTCCTTGAGTTGTTACCATATGTTGACTACATGAAGGATGAGAAACTACGAGTTAACCAATTTGTCAAGAGACTCGCTGATTGGATATTAGGATAGGTTCACATGACCACTCCAGGGAACCTTCAAGAGGCCGTAGAGATGGAATTGATTGCATAAGAGAATTGGGGTAGGTTGCGAGATGCTCGTGATAGGTCTCAAAACAATAAATCCTCATCTTAGTCTCATGGTTACGAGAAGAGCCGTTGGAAAGGTAACAATAGGCAGTATTTGGGGTCTTATAATAAGAACCCACCACAGTAGCCTCAACAGAATCAAAGGCATAAACCACCACAGGGACAGCAGGGCTCTAAGCCCATACAGTGGTAGGCATAGGGTCCTAGGAAGGATTAACATCCACAAAATTCAGATGCACTTCTAGCATGGACTCAATAGTCCTCTCGGGGGGGTTTTAGTGAGTTTAGTAGGACCGGTGGATAGCAGTACTCTAGGCCACAGGGAGTTCAGACTCACACATGTGGTCCTTGTTATGCATGTGGTGCCATGGGGCACTTAGCTTGAGAAAGTCCTCAGGCTCAGATGGCAGGTAGTCAGCATATGGCAACATTAGAGCCTATAGTTGGGGACTTTGGAAAGTATCATAGAGTTTTTGCAGCGGTTGATAACCACCAAGTAGAGCATCAAGCCATAGTTATAGAGGTTGCACATATGATCAGATGTGGTAGCATTACCATATTGTTTGATTCTAGAGCTACTAATTATTTTATATCTCCATTGGTACTGAAGCATTGCGGGCTAGTGGCAACTAAGTAGGAAGTCAGTTGGGAGGTAGAGTTAGTAGCAAGGTCTTAAGTGTCATTCAACTCCTTGGTGAAGGATTTTCAAGTGCAAATTGGTGATTTGACCACCACTTTAGACCTTCGTATCACACTTCTTGGATATTATGGCATAGTACATGGCATGGATTGGCTATATGCCCATAGAGCTAAGTTATATTATAATCAAAAGAGGATGGCGTGTCTAGATGATCATGGCACACCCATTGTGATTTGTGAGATTCAGAGAGGTATATCTCTTCATATGATTTCTACCATACAGCTTAAGTGGAGAATGCAAAAGGGATGTCAGTTATTTTCTATTACCATCAGTGACAAAGAGGATGAGGAGGAAAGGGAACCATCTCTTAATGATTACCCTAAACTTTAGGAGTTTGCAGATGTGTTTCCTACTGAGCTTTGAGGTATGCCTCCTCGCAGGGTAGTGGATTTCCATATTGATCTTGTGCCAAGAGCTGCTCCAGTTTCAAGAGCACCATACAGGATGACCACTAATGAAATTAATGAGCTCAAGATCTAGTTAGAGGAAATTTTGGAGAAGGGACACATTCATCCTAGTATTTCACCTTGGGGTGTACCAGTCATCTTCATTAAGAAGATAGGTGGATCCTTGTGTTTATGTATGGATTACCGATAGTTGAATAAGCTTACCATCAAGAATCAATATCTGCTTCCCAGGATCGATGATTTATTTGATCAACTTTAGGGAGAAAAAGTGTTTTCCAAGATTGATCTTAAGTCAGGATACCATCAGTTGCGGATTATGGATAGTGATATCCCCAAAATTGATACCATCAGTTCGGTCTCACAAATGCTCCAGCTATTTTCATGAGCTTTATGAATGGGGTATTCTGTATCTTTCTTGATAATTTTGTAGTTGTGTTCCTTGATGATATTTTGATATATTCTCGGGATGAGGGGGAGCATGCAGAGAACTTGAGGAAGGTTCTGTAGTGTCTTAGAGATAATCAGTTATATGGAAGCTTTTCTAAATGTGTATTCTTTAGATCTTAGATTCATTACCTTGGGCATGTTATTTCAGGGGATGGAATCTCATTTGATCCATCTAAGATTAAAGCCATCATGGATTGTCCTGCGCCTACTTTTGTGATGGAGGTCATGAGTTTTATGGGATTTTTAGGTTACTACAGTTGTTTTGTTGAGGGTTTTTCTAGAGTGGTGCATCTCATTACTTCTCTTCGGTGAAAGAGAAAGAAGTTTGAGTGGACCGATAAGTGTGAGAGGGCCTTTCAGGAACTCAAGAAAGCACTTACTAGAGCACCTATTCTTGCAGTGCTTGATCCTTCAGTAGATTTTATTGTATGCACAGATGCTTCCTTGGATGGTTTGGGAGAAGTTCTTATGCTGAATGGGCGAACCATTGAATATGAGTGTAGGAAATTTAAGACTCATGAGCTTAATTACCCCAATCATGACCTTGAGTTAGTTGTAGTAGTTCACGCATTAGTGAGATGGTGACATTTCCTTTTAGGTCATCAGTTTGAGCTCCATTCTGTTCATCAGAGTTTCCAGTATATTTCCACTCAACTGAACCTGAATGCACGTCAGCGAAGATGGATTGAATTCCTTTGTGAGTATAATTTTGATGTCCACTACATCAAGTGCAAGGAGAATGTGGTTTTTGATGCTTTGAGTAGGAGATGTCATGGGGCCTACTCTATGACTGCAAGTATAGAATTAAGAGATCAGATATTACACCATTTGCATGAGGATGTTTGGTATGTAGAGGCCAATTAGATTATTCGGTCTCAATGTACCCTTGAGGGTAAGTTTTCAGGATATTCTCTAGATTCTGATGGGATTTTAAACCATAGATGATGCATCTATTTACCTTCCTCTAAAGATTTGTGAGTTTTTATCATGTTGGAGGCTCATAGAGCACCATATGCAGTGTATCTCAAAGTCAAGAAGATGCATACAGATTTGAGGTAGGTATACCATTGTCCAGTGATGAGGCAGGAATTAGCAAAGATAGTGGCACAATGTCTAGAGTGTCAGAGGATTAAGGTAGAACATCATCACCCTGGTGGTTTGCTTCAGCCTCATGAGGTACCAGAGTGGAAATGAGCTATTATTTCTATCGATTTCATCATTGGTCACCCTATGTCATCTTGATGCCATGATGTCATCATGGTGACAATTGACAAGTTGACCAAGGTAGCCCACTTCCCATATATTTATACCACTTTTACAACCCCAGTTGTGGCACAGGTTTTCTTGTGAGATATTGTCAAACTTCATGGCATACCTCATAAGATCATTTCTGATCAATATGCTCTCTTCACATCATCCTTTTAGAGGGGATTACAGTCAGCTTTGGGCACTAAGCTCAATTTTAGCACCACTTATCAGAGATAGATGGTTAGAGAGAGAGGGTAAATTAGGTGTTGGAGGATATGCTCCACATGTATGTCATGGATCATCAGACTAAATGGGAGGAGTACCTTCATTTGGTAGATTTTGCCTACAATAATAGGAATCACACTTCTCTAGGTATGCCTCCCTATTAGGAATTATATGGCAGACCTTGTAGGACACCTTTGAGTTGGGACCACATTAAGGATAAATTTTCTTTAGGGCCTGAGTTAGTGCAAGAGTTGGAGTAGCAGGTGACCTTGATTAGAAAGCATCTGAAGGAAGTGCAAGATAGGAAGAAGAAGTATGCAAATGCAAAGAGAGAGGATCATATTTATTTGGTTGGGGATAGAGTCTTTCTTAGATTTTGACCTCATAAGATTCCAATCTATTATCGAAAGGGCTCTAAGTTTGCAACCAGATTCGTAGGTCCTTTTGAGATTCTTGAGTGGATAGGTCATGTTTCCTATCGTCTAGCTTTGACACCTAGCCCATCGCACATCCACAATTTCTTTCATGTATCAGTGTTGAGGAAGTATATATTTGATGAGTCTCATATCATAGATTGGGATGCCTTGCAGGTGGAGTAAGATGGAAAAGTACCTTTGGAGTCCATCCACATTTTGGCACACCAAACGCTAGCTCTTCGAGGCCGAGAGATGGACTAGGTTAGGGTCAAGTGGGATTGCTATGATGAGGTTACCACATCATGGGAGGACACAACGTAGATGAGAGCATAGTAGCCACATATTTTTTATGAACTCTAGGAGGAAGTTCATGCCTAGGGGGGAGGATGTGAGGCCTCACCCTGAGCTTGTCCTAGCTTTTTAGTTTTTGTATTTGAAATAGACTTATTTGATACTATATTTTGATGTGTTATGGATTTTAGACACCTTATGTGATGGATTCTATCACCTTAGATGCTAGATACACATTATTTTATGATTATTATGATGATTTATTGTGACATTTATATGGATCTGTATTTGAGGTTAATATAATTTTATGAATTCTAGGATTACTTGATGAGAGTTAATTATGTGATTAATTAGGAAATGAATATTTGATGCTATGAGCTTTATTAAGTCTTAAAATTGTTTTATTACATGATGAGCTATCTATGTTTTTAGGAATGAATTATTGTGCTATGTGAATTTTAATTTGATTATGAGATGTTACAAATGAATTGTTAAGTTGAATGTAATTGAATCATATATGTTGTGGATTTATTTTTCCTTGAACTAATAATGTTGGATTTAGTGTGTAGGGAATTAGACCATGGTTTTATAACGGGGAACCAAACATAGACCTATGTAAATTCAATTCAAGCCAAGGTTGCATCTAATGAGAGAAAAAACCTTTTTGTAATTATATTTTATTTTGTAAATGTAAGGAGCTTTTATGTCTCAATTTAATTTTTAAATTTGTAATTACATTATTGTTTATGTGAATGCTCAAGTGGAAATGTCATGTGGCCTATGATGTGTAATTTGTGTGTTGTGTCACTTGACACTTGTAATGTATACATGTTCCCATAACATGTTCCACTTGAGGATTGGTTGTCCACCAACCTAGGATAGTACCCCTTTGGGATCCCCATGTGAATCCCTTTGTTAGGGAGCTTGAGATAGAGTCTTGTCATAGAATTTTGAATTGGCTCTTATCATCAGCTTTTAGGGGGGTAGAAAGGTTCCTAGGAGTGTGTTTAAGCTATTTTTAGTTAGCCCACTTGGTATACCTATGGGTAAGGGTCAATTTTAACCATAGGACAACCCATAGTTGACCAAAAGACCCTTCCAAAAGTTGGATTTTCAAAATGGCCGAAAATAAATTTTTGAAGCAAGGTCTTGGTAAAAACACCAACCATTAGAATGCAAGTTCTTTGCCCACCTTTTTGGCCAACCTTTTTAGAAGCCCATTTTTGGAAAGTTGTAAGAGGCTTAGGAAAGACCAACCAATTAGAAGGCTTGTCTTATCCCTAGGGGGTTGTGGGGAATTGTGGGGAGTTGTGTGGAGGCCTTTTTAGTGGGGACTCCCCGTTGTGGAGAGTTTGAACACACTCTCTCTAACTTAGAGACTAGCCTAGATTTGGAGGAGATTGGATAGGAGTAGAAGCTTGGATAAGGAGGATCTCATCATCATCTCTTGCCATTTTTCTTTAGGACTTAGGTCCGTGGCTCCAACTTTATTTCTTGATGTTCTTATTGTTTGATAAAAGATGGTGTTTGTGAGCTTTGTGAGCTTTAGAGATCTCCATGTTCTTGATGTTATTTTATCTTGTTGTTCTTACATAAAAGTAGATGTGGTATGAATCTTATGTTGAATTTGTGTAGATCATGTGTTGTTTCCTTGTATTGTATTGTATTTTTCCTTTGCAATGTAATGGAAGATTTTTGTGCTAAGGGAGTCTCAAGGCCCACTCACCCTTGGGAGGGAAGAGTAGCCTTCAGGGTGAAGGTTTTAGGACATCCCATGGGTGGAGATTTTCTCCTCAAGGAGGAGAGGGATAAACATGGAAGTATGGGCTCTATGAAGCCATCCCTTTTTTGTTTGGGGGACATAAGGGAGCTGATTTTTTGGCTTGAAGCCTTGGGGGGCATAATGGTTATTATGAGATGGTTGTGAAGATGGATTTGAAAATCCATGTGATGGATTGTTATTTTTTTTTCTTGTTGGGGTTGGGCTTTCTCCCCATAGGTTTATTTGGTCCACTTCACCCCATTGTATGTGTCAAAATGACACCCATTGTGTAAGCCTTGGGTTGGGAGCTTTTATGTAGTTTTTGAATGTCCCCATTGTTGTTGTTTTGGTTGTTTTTGTTATTTTGGATGTTCCTTGTCCATTCTTTGGTTCCCCTAGCTCAGGGATGGCCTCTTAGAGGCCTTGGTTGGGAGGTGAGCATCCCATGATCCATTTCAAGTTTCCTTGTAGGTTAGGAAGATCTTGTTTGCTTGAAGAATAAATCTTGGCTCTTGAAGGAAGTAAAGGAAAGAAAGTTTTGTGTATGTAGAAAGAGAGGTTTCTTTCTTTTCTAAGATATTGTAAAAAAATTATCTATTATATATGGGATTCTAAAGGAACCCATGTTTGTATGTGTAAGAGAGCAACATGAAAGATGATTTATTTAGTATCATGTTTGCAAATTTGTAAATGTAACTTCTTTTACAAAAGAAAAGTCATGTATTTGATAAAGTTACACAATGTTGATATGTCTTTCTAAAATTTAAAATTGGTTTCAGTTTATTATGTATTTGGGAGGTGTTGTATTGGTCTTAATAGAATGTTATTTAGTTTTTTAATGTATAAAAAAAAGAAAAGAAAATTGTTTCCTTTTAATGAGTGGTTTTAGGAGCAGAAATAAACTTTAAATCAGCCCTGATCTATTTTTCTTCTAGTTTAGAGAATATTTTTCTTTTCTTTTTTAAATATTAATGTGAATATACCCCCATGCCCCAAGTCCTCTAGCTATGCATGTAAATCTGTACATTATTTATGGAAATATAGTTGTTTGCAAAACAAATCTGTTTCTTCTTAACTTACATGCTAGTAGTTCATTTAACTAGAATGAACTGTTTTATATACCAGCAGTAAGCATCTTTTTAAATATATATATATATATATATATATATATATATATATATATATATATATATATATATATATATATATATATATATATATATATATATATATATATATATATATATATAGTTCCTTTTTAGTTTTAGCTTTTCCTATCTCGGATTATATCTTTAAAAAAAAAAGAAAACTATACACTGTTAAAATTTCTTATTATTCCTTGTGTTTATATCTATATATTATATAAATATATATGTATATATATATTTATAAATATGTATTTATATAAATCAAATTCTATTCTATTATAATAACAATTTAATGTTATTTTTTTTAACTATATTTGAAACAGAATATTTAATGTTTTTTTTTAAATGGTTATAAGAAAAAATAGATAGATATCAAAAGAGATTTTAATATATTTATAAAACAAATTTAATAAAAAATGAACAAAAAAAAGTAGGCGTGGGGGTTGTGGTAACCCCACAACCCAGGGTTTTCCGTGGACTGTGGGGATACCACTGTCACGGCTTCGGTCATAGCTATGGTGTCCCACAACCCACGGGGCATGGACTGTGGGGATACCATAGTCACAGCTTCGGCCATGGTTTTGGCATCTCAACAACACGACACGGGGGACTGGGTTGAGCCCTCAACTCTCTAGTAAACCCCCAAACAAAAATAATAATTTTTTATTTTTATTTATTGTATACTTTAAAAAAAAAAAAGTATAAAGATGCATGATGAAAGGTTTTTCTTAAAAAATGAAAAAAAGGTTATAAATATAGTTTGTTATTGTTAAAAAGAGAGGTATTACCAATCCGAGCAGCACTTCTTTTTCATTTGGAGGCTGATGTTCTTGAAAGAGATATACACATAAGTGTATATATGTATATACACCAAAATGGGTGTATATGCTCATATACACTTATAGGTATATACCCATTTTCTTTCTTTTCAAACCCTTGTCTCCAAATCCTCCCATGTTCTAAACCTGCAACAAAAATGGAGATCATTTAGAAAAATCTAACTTGGGGTTTGGAGCTGAGGGGGGGAGAGAATATAGAGGAAGAATAGGAGAATGACCAACATTTTGGAAGTTGTCATTTTCACCCTAACCCTAATTTCAAATTAGGGTTAGGATGAAAGTCAACTCCAAATTTTGAAATTCCTTTGTCCCTCCCTCTCTTAAATTAATTATAGATGTTTCTCTTTTGGAATTATTTTAAATCTTTAGATTAAGTTTACCTTTGAGTTTATTTTTCTTTAGAGATACGATTTGGAGTTAATTTATTTATTGAAGAGTTAATTTTTATTTTATTTTATGGGATCAAGAATTAAATTATTCTTAGGTGATGGTGACTTAACGATCTTCTTAGAGAGGTTCATTTGACCTCTTAATTTTGTTAGCGTAAAAGGAAAAGAAGAGGTTATTCATTTGGAAAATTATTATTAAATTTTATTTTAGTGAATTACTAACCTTTAAAAAGAGGCCCCTTCATGGAATAATAGATTTAACATTAGATAATGAATTTTTATAAAAAAATATTAAATTGAGTTCGGATTTAAAATTTTGATAATGTGAAAAAGACACTATACGTCTTTAAGTATATTTGTAAATTGGGGAAGGGCTTTGTCTCGTAGAGGAAATTTTAGTAAGTGGGAATTGTTGTTGAGGAAATTTTATTTAAGTAATTCTTAAATGAAATTTTAATTTTAGTAAATCGAAGTAAAAAATTATTTAAATTGTTTTAAAAATTAACGCTATGACATAGTAGTTAATTTGAATAAATAATTTAATTAATTGTAACTTGGTGTCAAACTTAAGTATAGTTAGTGGAATGATCTTTTGCTTAATTAATAACATTGCTAATTATATTTAATGGCATGTTCATCTAATTGATTAAATGGGGTTTGACTAAGCTTGTTAACCCCAAGAATTTGTCATCTTCTTGCAAGAGGGATGTTGGCAGGTTCGATAACCCCTCACCATGATTCCCCTCTAGCAATTTTTGTTTATCTACCTTAAGAGTCCTAACTTTACATTTAGTCAGCTTTCTATCATTAATTAGTTATTTAATTTTATCAATCAAATATTAATTTTAAAAATTTTTTAAAAAAAATAGTGTGTTTTTTCTTGTAGAAATATGGGCATGACATTTTGGTATCGGAGCCGGGTTTTCAAAAACTTGGTACTTTTTACCCATTTCATTTCTCATTTAACCTTGTCCTTAATGAATTTGTAGTATGTCTCCCCTTACACATCAAGCTCGTGGATGTAATAGAGGTCTTAGGTGATCCCCCTTGGCTCACATGCAAGATGAGAAAAGGGATGAGATATTAGGAGGAAATTAGGATCCTCCTCCTGTACCACCACCAAATCCTAATCAGGAGGTCTTGTTAGCTCTACAGAACCTTATTGTAGTTATACAGGATAGGTTTCCTCCAGTGACTCTTCATTCAGAGCATCAGTTATTAGGACATATGTCAGAGGCCAGAGAGAGGACTAGGAGTCCACCACATGACCGTAAGGAGGTTCAAGGAACCCATGAGGTGGAATTGGTTCGCATGCCAGAACCACCACCACCAGAGATAGTATAGAGGGCACCCTGTGATGTCGAGGACCAGATTAGAGATATCCTACAACTTCAACCACCTTTATATTATGGATCTACTGATGGCACAGAGGATGAGGCATGGTTATTGAGTTTAGATATGTGCTTTGGGTTGCGTCATTATGAGAGAAACCTTAAGGCAACATTTGTAGTTCACCTTCTGAGAGGAGGTGCTTCCACTTGGTGGAAGTAGGAGGAATTTAAGAACAACACTACCATGGACACAGTCACTTCAGAGATCTTTCTGGAGAGATTCAAAGATAGGTATTTATCAGAGCATTACAAGAAGCATCGTGTAGATGAGTTCCATGATCTCTAGTAGAGGGGACTCATAGTAATTCAGTACGAGAGTCATTTCCTTGCGTTGTTACCATATGTTGACTACATGAAGGATGAGAAACTATGAGTTAACCAATTTGTCAAGGGACTCAATGATTGGATATCAGGAAAGGTTCACATGACCACTCAAGGGAACCTTCGAGAGGCTATAGAGATTGCATTGATTGTAGAAGAGATTTGGGGTAGGTCATGAGATGCTTGTGATAGGTCTCAAAACCATAACTCCGCATCTTAGTCTCATGGTTACTAGAAGAGCCATTGGAAAGGTAAGAACAAAAATTGTTCAGGGTCTTATAAAAAGAACCCATAGCAGTAGTCTCAGCAGAATTAGAGGTAGAAACCACCACAGGGACAACATAGCTCTTAGCCCAATTAGTAGTAGGCACAAGGTCCTAGGAAGGATCAATGTCCATAGAATTCAGATGCACCTCTAGCACGGACTCAACAATTCTCTTGGGGGGGTTTCAATGGGTCTAGTAGGACTGGTGGACAACAATACTCTAGGCCACAAGGAGTTTAGTCTCACACATGTGGTCCTTGTTATGCATGTGGTGCCATGGGGCACTTAGCTTGAGATTTTCCTCAAGGCCAAATGGCAGGTAGTCAACATATGGTAGCATCAGAGCCTACAGTTGGGGACTTTTGAAAGTCTCACAAATTTTTTGCAGCAGTTGATAACCACTAGGAAGAGCATCAAGCCATAGTTATAAAGGTTGTAGGTATGATCAAAGGTAGTAGCATTACCATTTTGTTTACTTCTGGAGCTACTGATTCTTTTATGTCTACATTGGTAGTGGAGTATTGCGGGCTAGTGGCAGCTAGGAAGGAAGTTAGTTGGAAGGTAGAGTTAGCATCAAGGTCTAGTGTGTCATTCACTTCCTTGGTGAGGGATTTTCAGGTGCAGATTGGTAATTTGACCACCAATTTAAACCTTCGTATCACACCTCTTAGATCTTATGCAATAGTACTTGGTATGGATTGGCTATATACCCATAGAGCTAAGTTAGATTGTTTTCAGAAGAGAATTGAGTGTCTAGATGATCATGGCACACCCATTGTGATTTGCGAGATTTAGAGAGGTATATCTCTTTGTATGATCTCTTCCATGTAGCTTAAGAGGAGCATACAAAAGGGATGTCAGTTATTTGTTATTACCATCAGTGACAAAGAGGATGAGGAGGAAAGGGAACTATCTCTTGATGATTATCCTATACTTTAGGATTTTGCAAATCTATTTCCTACTGAGCTTCTAGGTATGCCTCCTCACAGGGCAGTGGATTTCCATATTGATCTCGTGCAAGGAGTTGCTCTAGTTTTAAGAGCACCATATAGGATGACCACTAATGAGCTTAATGAGCTCAAGATCTAGTTAGAGGAACTTTTGGAGAAGGGACACATTCATCCTAGTGTTTCACCTTGGGGCACACCAGTCATCTTCATTAAGAAGAAAGATGGATCCTTGCATTTATGTATGGATTACCAACATTTGAATACGCTTACCATCAAGAATCAGTATCTGCTTCTTAGGATCGATGATTTATTTGATCAGCTTTAGAGTGAAAAGGTGTTTTCCAAGATTGATCTTAAGTTAGGATAACATTAGTTGCGGATTGTGGATAGTGATATCCCCAAAACTGCTTTTTGTACCAAATATGGACATTATGAGTTCACAGTGGTAACGTTCGGTCTCATGAATGCTCTAGCTATTTTCATGAGCCTTATGAATGGGGTATTATGTACCTTTCTTGATAATTTTTTAGTTGTGTTCCTTGATGATATTTTGATATATTCTCAAGATGAGGAGGATCACAAAGAGAACTTAAGGTAGGTATTACAGTATCTTAAAGACAATCAGTTATATGGCAGCTTATCTAAATGTGTAATCTTTAGATCTGAGATTCATTACCTTGGGCATGTTATTTCAAGGGATGGAATCTTAGTTGATCCATCTAAGATTAAAGCCATCGTGGATTGGTCTATGCCTACTTTTGTGACAGAGGTTAGGAGTTTTATGGGATTGGCAGGTTACTACAGGTATTTTGTTGAGGGTTTTTCTAGAGTGGCACATCCCATTACTTCTCTTTAGCAAAAGGGAAAGAAGTTTGAGTGGACCAAGAAGTGTGAGAGGGCCTTTCAAGAACTCAAGAAAGCACTTACTAGTGCACCTACTCTTGCAATGTGTGATCCTTTAGTGGATTTTATTGTATGCATAGATGCTTCCTTGGATGGTTTGGGAGTAGTTCTTATGTAGAATGGGTGATCCATTGCATATGAGTTAAGGAAACTTAAGACTCATGAGCATAATTACCCCACTCATGACCTTAAGTTAGCTACAGTGGTTCATGCATTAGTGAGATGGTGACATTTCCTTTAGGGTCATCAATTTGATCTCCATTTTAATCATCAAAGTTTACAGTATATTTTAACTTAGTTGAACCTGAATGCACATCAGTGGAGATTGGTGGAATTCCTTTATGAGTATAATTTTGATGTCCACTACATCAAGGGAAAGGAGAATGTGGTTGCCAATGATTTGATCAGTAGATTTCATGGGGCCTAATCTATTACTATAGGTACAGAATTGAGAGATTGGATATTGCACCATTTGCATAAGGATGTTTGGTATGTAGAGGTTAGTCAGATTATTCGGTCTCAATGTACCCTTGAGGGTAAGTTTTCAGGATATTCTCTAGATTCTGATGGGCTTTTATGCCATAGAGGAGACACCTATGTACCTTCCTCTAGAGATTTGTGAGTGTTTATCATGTTGGAGGCTCATAGAGCACCATATGCAGTGTATCTCAGAGTCAAGAAGATGCATGCAAATTTGAGGCAGTAATACCATTGGCCAGGGATGAGGCGGGATTTAGCTAAGATAGTGGCACAATGTCTAGAGTGTCAGAGGGTTAAGGTAGAACATCATCACCCTGGTAGTTTTCTTTAGCCTCCTGAGATACCAGAGTGGACATGGGATATTATTTCTATGGATTTCATCATTGGTCTCCCTATGTCATCTCAATGTCATGATGCCATCATGGTGATAGTTGAAAAGTTGACCAAGGTAGCCCACTTCTTACCTATTCAGACCACTTTTATAGCCCTAGCTATGGCATAGGTTTTCTTGTGAGATATTGTAAGACTTCATGGAATACCTCATAAGATCATTTCTGATTGAGATTCTCTCTTCACATCATCCTTTTGGAGGGGATTACAGTCAGCTTCGGGCACTAAGCTCAATTTTAGCACCACTTATCACCCAGAGATAGATGTTTAGAGAGAGAGGGTAAATCAAGTGTTGGAGGATATGCTCCGCATGTATGTCATGGATCATCAGACTAAATGGGAGGAGTACCTTCATTTGGTATATTTTTCCTACAATAATAGGAATCACACTTCTCTAGGTATGCCTCCCTATTAGGAATTATATGGCAGACCTTGCAGGACACCTTTGAGTTAGGACACGCATTGAGGATAAATTTTCTTTAGGGCCTAAGTTAGTGTGAGAGTTGGAGTAGCAGGTGACCTTGATTAGAAAGCATCTGAAGGAAGTGTAGGATAGGCAGAAGAAGTATGAAAATGCAAAGAGAGAGGAATTAGTGTACAGGGAATTAGACCATGGTTTTATAACAAGGAACCAAACATAGACCTATGTAAATTCTGTCCAAGCCAAGGTTGCATATAATGAGAGACAAAACCTCATTGTAATTGTATTTTATTTTGTAAACATAATGAACTTGTATGTCTCAATTTAATTTTAAAATTTTTAATTGCATTATTGTTTATGTGAATGCTCAAGTGGAAATGCCATTTGGCCTGTGATGTGTAATTTGTGTGTTGTGTCACTTGACACTTGTAATGTGTACATGTTGCCATGACATGTTCCACTTGAGGATTGGTTGTCCACCAACCTAGGATAGTACCCCTTTGGGATCCCCATGTGAATCCCTTGGTTAGTTAGCTTGAGGTAGAGTCTTATCATAGAATTTCGAATTGGATCTTATCATGAGCTTTTGGGGGGTTAGAAAGGTGCCTAGGGGTGTTTTTATGCCATTTTTAGTTAGCCCACTTGGTATACCTATGGGTAAGGGTCAATTTTCACCATAGGACAACCTCTAGTTGACCAAAAGACCCTTCCAAAAGTTGGATTTTCAAAATGGCCGAAAATAAACTTTTGAAGCAAGGTCTTGTTAAGAACACCAACCATTAGAATGCAAGTTCTTTGCCCACCTTTTTGGCCAACCTTTTTAGAAGCCCATTTTTGGAAAGTTGTAAGAGGCTTAGGGAAGATCAACCAATTAGAACACTTGTCTTATCCCTAGGGGGTTGTGGGGAGTTGTGTGGAGGCCTTTTTAGTGGGGACTCTCCATTGTGGAGAGTTTGAACACACTCTCTCTAACTTAGAGACTAGCCTACATTTGGAGGAGCTTGGATCAAAGGAGAAGCTTGGATAAGGAGGATCTCATGATCATGTCTTGCCATTTTTCTTTGGGACTTAGGTTGGTGGCTCCAGATTTGTTTCTTGATGTTCTTATTGTTTAAGAAAAGATGGTGTTTGTGAGCTTTGTGAGGTTTAGAGATATCCATGTTCTTGATGTTATGTTATCTTGTTGTTCTTACATAAAAGTAGATGTGGTATGAATCTTATGTTGATTTTTTGTAGATCATGTGTTGTTTCCTTGTATTGTATTGTATTTTTCCTTTGTGATGTAATGGAAGATTTTTGTGCTAAGGGAGTCTCAAGGCCCACTCACCAATGGGAGGGAAGAGTAGCCTTGGGGGTGAAAGTTCTAGGACAGCCCATGGGTGGGGAGTTTCTCCTCAAGGAGGAGAGGGATAAACATGGAAGTATGGGCTCCATGAAGCCATCCCATTTTTGTTTGGGGGACATAAGGGAGCTGATTTTTTGGCTTGAAGCCTTGGGGGCCATAGGGGTTGTTGTGAGATGGTTGTGAAGATGGATTTGAAAATCCATGGGATGGGTTGTTATTTTGTTTTCTTGTTGGGATTCTACTTTCTCCCCATAGGTTTATTTGGTCCACTTCACCCCATTGTATGTGTCAAAATGAGACCCATTGTGTAAGCCTTGGGTTGGGAGCTTTTATGTTGTTTTTGAATGTCCCCATTGTTGTTGTTTTGGTTTTTTTGGATATTCCTTGTCTATACTTTGGTTCCCCTAGCTCGGGGGTGGCCTCTTAGATGCCGTGGTTGGGAGGTGAGCATCCCATGGTCCATTTCAAGTTTCCTTGCAAGTTAGGAAGCTCTCATTTTCTTGAAGAATAAAGCTTAGCAGTCATGCCCAAAATTTAATCAACCAAAAATGCAACAATTTTTTTATTTTTTATTTTTAAAGAGAAAAGTTGAGTGACATTCAAAGGTTAAATGTAAGTTGACAATAGATTAATTGGTCAAAAGCTAGAGTCAAGTCAACTAAGAAGTAAATCTCAAGTTCAGTCTGTTGGATCCACCTTTGGCTAAGGTTTTAACTGAGGTGTAAACTAACTTGGTAAGGTATCGATAATCTAGAAAAGTTCTAGTTTCACACCCCCCACAAATCTATAAGGGGGTACCTCAATGTAATGATAATGCTGTAGTCAAGGTGCATAACCAAATGAATGATCAACTCCCAACAATAGGGTTTCATAAGGTATAGTTCGTTAACCATGTGGACTAATGACCCTTAAGGGGTTTACATGCATTATTAATCCAATGATGATAACATGGGTGGATAGGTTGGAATTTTTGTCATAAGAGTATAACATCAAGATCAAGATCGAACCAAGGTTAACCTATCCCAATCTTTAATTTCATTATGGGAATCAAATCATATATGAACGCTTGTTATTCTAATCTTGTTTATTTGAGCCTAATGTTAAATCTTAAGAATACATTAAACCAATAGGATCATATGTTAATATGAATTTACTTAACTAAATGATAATTAAACAAGTTATTAACATAGTGATTAATTACTTTTATTTTGACATAAATTAAATAAAGTTTACTAATGATATAAAATATTCTAGATATAATATTTTTTAATTAACTCATATTAATAACCCTCATATAAATTAATTTGATTAAAATAAATCAATTCCTATGATCATAACCTAATTAGCTAACAATAAATGAATAATTAAAAATAAACTATGCTATTAATATAACAAATTGATCTAACAATAATTAAATCTAAATACATTATCAATGAATCTATTAATTAATAATTAAGTTTATAACAAATGAATTTAATAACAAAAATAACATTAATGATTAATAAGAGAAGATCTAATTACAAAAAGTGCCCAAACCTACCTAACCTACTCATCCACTAAATTACTGGCTAAACTTACTAATTAACCTATCCAAGTAACAATTAGATTTAATAGTAAATGAATCTGTAGTGCTTTAATAATAACACTTTTAACTAATACATACTTGTATAGGGAAATATGTTATCAACTTAAGAAAATATAACTAATAAAATAAAACAATAATCACATCTAAAAGTATCCTATCATCTACTAACCCTACCAACCTACCCCATCCCATCATGGCCCACTTGCCAAGTGGGTGGGGTGTTGGGAACCCAAACCTATACTAAGGCTCACGTAGATATATGTAGGGAGAGCCTTTTGAGAAAGGTATGTGCATGGCTCTAGGTTGAGGTGGGATCCACCTAACAAATCAACTTTCCCAAACCAAAATTCATTAACATGCCCATAGCATTTTCACAGAGGAGAGAGAATTAGGTGGCAAGTCAAGGGCTTAAGTTAATACATGTCAGCAAGGAGGTACTAAGCCCTGCCCAAGGTTAAGTCTTGGGTTGTACGCATGGAAAAGGGTGTACGGGTTGACTTTTCAATCAAGACAAGCATTTACTCCCAGCATGGTATGTGGGGGAAAGGGGGCATAGGCGCAAGTCCTTGGAGGCAGGTACTTATTTGGTACTAAAGACATGTTACAACATCATATTTATGTTGCATTCCAACTTGCAACCCAAGGTCCTACGCAGGGATAAATGTAGGGGTATTTTATGATTAGATTTGGTTTGAAAATAGTATCATAGGCAAGGATAATTAATCTTGGAGTGGGTCCCACTAGCATGCATAGGATAAAGTAAGTCTTTATGTCATTGTTTTATAAATCTTTATTAATTAAGGGTTAGTTGATAATGGTATGGGTAAGATAGGGGTTTAGGTTATTAATTCTAATTAGGGGATTATAATGAAAATGAAAGGGAATATTTTCTGTGGTAAGAGAATAATTTCCTTCCCATACAAAATCTAGAGAGCATTTTGCTCTTAAAAATCTGGAAGAGGTCATTACAAATATATGAATTTTCCTTAAATTTCTTTGCTTGTTTTATGAGATCTAAAAGCATGAATTTGATAGCTTAATTAGTGCATTTTAGTAAGGATTATATGAATGTTACATTAATATATAATTTTGTTTAACTGAACATTGTTGTCATGTTTGATTTAAAGGGAGTATAAGATTGCAATATTGGTTTTCAACTAAGGTGATGATCATATTGCAATAGTAGTTTTTTCAAGGGAAAGATTGATTATATTTGAACTTGAATATCACAATGAATATCTCATATTGCAATAGTAGTTTTTTCAATGAAAGAATATCTTCACTTTTACAAGAAATATAATACAATAGCATGAAAGTAATGATTCATCATGTTCATTATGGAAATATCTTCAAATTTAAATACATATTCTTCAAGAATGAGAAGTCTTCACATTTACAACAAGACAATACAAATTGATAGTATTACTCAATGAGAGTTCAAAGGAGATAACAAAACCTTTCTTCATTACAATTTCACAATGGCCCAATGAAATGGAAATATATTACAACTTTCAACAAAAGGTTAATCTCATTACAAGGGAATCCACAATACAACAATAGGGTTGTCATCACACAACCACCCAAAATGAAGAAACCTCCAAAGCTTTCTCCACAAGATCTTGACTTCAAAAATCTACAAATCAAAGAATAGAACCATGGGAAGCTCACCTCCCATCCTAGGTCTCTAAGAGACCACCCCCGAGCTAGGAGAATCAATAACCAATGGGTGACAATCAGACATCCACAAAACATGATTACAACAACAAGAACATCCTCCCAAGGCTTGCACAAATGGATTCAACATGAACCCATAACAAAGGGTGAAGGTGGAATTCCATGTTTGAGAATGCCAAAATAATACATACAAATAACATGCCTCTTCAAGGCTAAAACCTCATACATCTTTCCAACCAATCTTCTCCTTATCTCCCCCAAAATCAAGATCAAATACAATGGCATGCAAGGGCCCATACACCTTGCATTTTCTTCTCTCTTCTCTACATGAGAAGAGACTCTACACTATCATAGAATCCAACTAACCCCTTCACCCATACATGGCCACTTCTTCCCTATCCAAGGGTGAGTAATGCCATTACACCCTTCACAAAAACTCCCATATTCAAAAACAAAGATAAAACCATAAACAAGGATTCAAACCCAAAATCTCATTCCCATACACAATAACAACACAATTACATGAACATATGCAAGAAAATGAAGAACATACAAATCTACTTGCAACAAAGAAATAAAGGTCTTTCATGGCAATGAAGACCAACCTTCACAATGTGTTATGGAAAATGAGTTTTGAGAAGAGCCCAATTCCTATTCCTTCTTTCTCAAAAACCCTAATGTCTCTAAAGATAGAGAGTGGGTGAACACCCACTAACTCTACCAAGGGCTTCTAAAAAGAACTCCAACTTCTACCCACCTAATAGCATTAATTTCAAAATTGACTCTCAAGTCCTATGGCTTTTCCTTGTCCCCTATCTTAAATGCCTGATTGAAAGGAAGTGTGGGGTTAGGTAAAGGTCAAGACTTCATCCAATTTCGTAGCTTATGGTAAATGGGTCATAAAATGGGTCACCAAAGCCACTAGGGTGTTCTAGATATGTTAAAAACCTTCCTAACACATACCCCTAACACTTAGGTGCTTAAATTATGCAAAATATGACCCTTAGGACCTCTTTTGGCCTCTAAAAATGGTTAGAAGAAAAATTGAAATTTAAATAATTAAATTGGTGGTGTTTACAAGTATCTCCAACAAGGGAATTAACTAGGTTCTTAAAAGTCAGTTAGGCTTAGGTTCACATTGCCAATCTTAGTAGACATGTCATTACATAAACACATAAAAAGTGTCAAGTGACACTATAAAATGACATAATACAACATTGACATGTCACTAATTACATAAGGAGACACCTAATACATACATACAATTATACGGTTATGTAATTCAATAATGTTTAAACATAAAAATTCCATAATCATCATGGCATGTCATCCGTGAAATAATTAAAACTAAATATGATCCAATATTCTCATCAATTCACATAACTAATTATGCATAATCAAAATCACGGCATAATCTAGGTCCTAATCCACATCACAATGTAATCCACATAATATAATAATCAGCATCAACATAGTATCTTGAGTCTCTATCAGGATAATCAAAAAGTGTATCAATGTATCAAAATGCAAATGAATAAAGATGCTATGATGGGTCGGGGTGAGGCCTCACATCTGTTAGAGTAGTCTTTTGTTAGCTAATAATTAAATCATTTAATTATTAGTTTATCATACTCTAGGCTTAAGTTTCACTTAGGTGCTTTATAATTCTTTAGGGTTTTAGCCTTTAGGGTTTCGTGTTTCCTTTTATAAGGATTCACTTCTTTCATTTCAATAAGGAGATTGTATTGTAATTTCATTTTGTTAATAGAAGCTTTTTCTATCACAATGATTTTCCTGTCTCTGGCCTTTTGGCCGCCATAGCTTCTACCTTCTCTTCTGTCTTCATTCTTGTAGCAGTCTTTGCATGCAGGTGTTCTTGGGAAGATTTGATGCTTATCAAATCTAACATGGTATCAGAGCCATCTTGCTGCTCGCTGTTCGTATTTTTGTTGAAGTGATTCAGAAGCAAGACGTTATTTTTTGTTTCTTTTTTGCCTGCAAAAAAGAAAAAAAAAATTTTGGGGGTATTTTGAGCAAAAACGGACGCTGCCATTGCGCTCAGAAGGTCCGGGAGAGTCAAAAATCATATAAAATTTGCAATTTTTGGCCACTGTGACCTCTGGAGAATTTTTTCGGCCTCCTAAGGCCGTACGGCTCGAAAATCGAAAAAAAAATTTTAAAAAAAATCATTTTTTAATGATTTTTTGCATTATTTTTAACGCAGCCAATGCAAATGTTTGGGCTGCCGCCGCGCCACCCGCGCCCGGCCTCAGCGCCACCGCGCCGCCACCGGGCATTCCCCGCCGCCGACGCTCCGCCGGGCCGCCCCCTCTGCGCCGCTCAGCCTCCGTTCGCCGCCCCCCGCGCCGCCCGGGGCAGCTTTAGCCCTACGGGTGGTCACATGGGTGACCGGGGGCTCCGCCCCAGCCCCCTGCGGGGTCACATGGCGCCCAGCGGCCCAGTTTCTTAGCCCCAAGGGCTTACTTTTTTGCCTTTTGGGGCCCTTTTGACCTACCTGGGCTTTTTTCGCTCTACAGGGAGCATACGGGGGTCTTTTTCTGACTTCCATATATCGTCGGAAAGCTCTTTCCGAGAAATTTTTGATGGTGGAGGTTAGGGTTTTTGGTTCCACTGTTTCAATAGTATTTTTTGCTGTTGAAATCTGATATCTCTTTTTGCCTTCCGGGAGTCATATCTGGCTCATCCGGACTCCTTTTTCGGCAAACGAGATATCGTCGGAAAGCTGATTCTATGTACTATTCAGTGGCAGAGGTATTTCTTCCAGATTCTGCTCCAGGTTTTTACTCCTCCGAGTTATGTAGTTTATGCCCTCTGGTGGTGTGCTTGGTTCTACAGGTCCGGGGATCTCTTCTTCTGGTTTCTTAGTGCACTCTTCTTTCTGACTTCTGAGCTTGCATGCTCTTTCTGATGTATCTTTGTTCTGTAAACGCACTAAGATAAAGTGCCCTCTTCTGCATTTCTGAGATCTTTTTCACCTGGTTCAGTTTTAGTGTTCGCACTCAGTTATAAAGTGCCATGGGGGGATTCTGATGCATTTGCCACTATAGGTGCATCCACTCTTGTCAAGTGAGCGTACCTTCCACGACATTAGCCCATGTAGACTGTGTCTATGACACCGCCCTTTATCCTGTGTGTGTGCTTCTGTTGCACTGTTGGTGTTCCTGGTTCTTCTTCTGCAGCTGTTTTTGGCATCGCATTTCAGTGTTCCTGTCACCTCTCCCAATTCAGCATTATGGGGGGGTTCACCTGTTGGTTCTATTGCTTCCTGGTTTGATTGATCAGCTCTTCAGACACTTGTCTTCTCTACCTGGTCATGCACTTCAGTGGGGGTTCCAGCAGTATCTTCTGACAGAGTTTTCAGACATGCTTCAGAGGAGTTTCTTGCTCTCTTCTTGTTCCTTTCTCTGGGACATCTTTTGCTTTATGTTTGGGTACCTGATCAGGCCTAGTTGCCGGGACCCATCTTTCCTGCTTTCTGCAGTAGTTTAACCTTTTTTTGCTTCTCCCTAAGTTACACTTAAGGGGGGGTGTTAGAGTAGTCTTATGTTAGCTAATAATTAAATCATTTAATTATTAGTTTATTATACTCTAGGCTTAAGTTTCACTTAGGTGCTTTATAATTCTTTAGGGTTTTAGCCTTTAGGGTTTCGTGTTTCCTTTTATAAGGATTCACTTCTTTCATTTCAATAAGGAGATTGTATTATTTTCATCATTGTTAATAGAAGATTATTTTCTTGCAACATGGTTTTGCAGTCTCTGGCCTATTGGCCGCCATAGCTTTCTGTCTTTTTGCTTCTTCTTTGTGACAGTCTTGCATGCAGGTGTTCTTGGGATGATTTGCGTTTGTCAAATCTAACAACATCCTCCCCCCTAGGCATGAACTTCCTCCTGGATTTCATCAAAAAAATATGGGTACTGTGATCTCATCTGTGCTGCATCCTCCCATGAAGCTGTGACCTCATCATAACAATCCCACTGGACCCTAACCTGGTCCAGCTCTCTGCCTCGAAATGCTAGGGTTCGTCAGGATAAAATGCCAATGGGCTCTAAAGCTATCTATCCATCTGACTCCACCTACAAGGCATCCCAATCTATAATGTGAGACTCATCATAAATGTATTTCCATAAAATAGATACGTGAAACATATCATGGATGCATGACAGGCTGGGTGGAAAAGCTAAATGGTAGGCAACTAGTTCTATCCTCTCCAATAGCTCAAAAGGTCCAACAAAGTGAGGTGCTAACTTATAGCCCTTTCCAAAATGGATTGGACTCTTATGCGGGTGCACTCTCAGGAAGACCCTATCTCTAACCATATACTCATGATCAACCCTCTTCGTCTCTGCATACTTCTTCTATTGATCCTAAGCCTCTCTAAGATGATGTCTAATCAAGACCACCTACTGCTCCATATCCTTGACCAACTGAGGTCCAATAGATATCCTATCCTCGATCCTATCCCAACTCAGTGGTGTCATGCATGGTCTACCATATAAAGCCTGATATGGTGGCATACCAATAGAAGAATGATGCCCATTGTTATAGGAAAACTTGATCAGATGTAAGTATTCCACCCACTTGACCTGATGGTCCATCACATACATATGTAACATATCCTCTAACACCTGGTTAACCCTCTCTATCTATCCATTTGTCTGAGGGTGATATGTCATACTAAAATTGAGCTTAGTGCCCAACGCTACCTGCAACTCTCTCCAAAAAGTTGATGTGAACAATGAGTCTCTATCAAAGATGATCTTTCAAGGAATGCCATGAAGTCTAACAATATCCTGCAAGAACACCTGAGCTACATCTTGTGTTGTGAATGTAGTACACACGGGTGAGAAGTGGGCAACCTTTGTCAACATGTTAACTGTCACCAAGATGGCATCATGGCAGTGAGAAGATATAGGGAGACCAAAAATGAAGTCCATAGATATAGTATCCCACATCCACTTAGCAATCTCATGTGGCTGTAGGAGCCCACCTGGATGACTATGCTCTGCCTTCACTCTCTAACACTCTAGGCATCTAGCAACTATGTTGGCAATCTATAATCTCATACCTGGCCAATGATACAACTATCTCAGATTAGCATGTAACTTCTTAAACCCAGATGAGCTGCATATGGTGCTCTATGAGCCTCTAGCATAATAAAATCTCACAAGTCACCTATAGAAGGTACATAAATGCATCCTCTATGATGTAGAATTCCATCGAACTCTAAGGAATACTCTACAAATCTCCCCTCAAGGGGTCTTTGAGAACGGATAACCTGATAAACCTCTACATAAAATCCATCCTCTGGAAAGTTATACAAAATGCGCTCCCTCAAATCTGATGAGATCTCATGCCACCTCCTACTCAAGGCATCTGCAACTACATTTTCCTTCCCTTTGATGTAATGAACATCAAAATCATACTCACACAAAAACTCCATCCATCTCCTCTACCTAGCATTAAGATTAGGTTGTGTAAAGATATACTGTAAGCTTTGGTGATCTGAATGAAGCTCAAATCGGTGACCTAGAAGAAAGTGTCACCATATCACCAAGGCATGAACTACCACTGCAAGCTCTAGGTCATGAGTAGGATAATTGAGATCATGAGTCTTTAGTTTCCTAGACTCGAAAGCTATAGGATGACCATCCTGCATAAGAACTACTCCTAAGCCATCCAAAGAAGCATCAGTGCACACAACAAAGTCTGTTGAAGGGTCTAGCACTACTAAAATTGGTGCACTAGTGAGGGCTCTATTAAGCTCTTGGAAAGCTCTCTCACACTTCTCTATCCATTCATACTTCTTCCCCTTTCTCTAAAGGGAAGTGATGGGATGAGCTACCCTAGAAAATCCTGCCACAAAGCGCCTGTAATAACCTGCTAAGCCCATAAAACTTCTGACCTCAGTGACACTAGTGGGTGCTAGCCAATCCATAATGGCTCTAATCTTTGATGGGTTTACAAAGATCTCATCGCCAGATATAACACAACCAAGATAATGCACCTCGAGTCTAAAGAAGGCACACTTTGACAAGCTGCCATATAACTGATTCTCTCTCAAATACTGCATAACCTATCTCAGGTGCTCCTCATTCTCCTCCTCATTATGAGAATATATCATAATTTCATCTAGGAGCACTACCACAAACTTATCCAATAATGTATGAAATACTCCGTTCATGAGGCTCATGAACATAGTTGGAGCATTCGTGAGGCCAAATGGCACCACTATGAACTCATAGTGACCATACCTCATGCGAAAAGTAGTCTTGTGGATATCACTCTCCACTATCTGCAACTGATGATACCCTGACTTTAGATCTATCTTCAAGAATACTTGAGCACCCTGCAACTGATCAAACAAGTCATCGATCCTGTGGAGTGGGTATCATTTCTTAATTGTTACTTTATTTAGCTACCGATAATCAATGCACAATCTAAGTGATCCATCCTTCTTCACAAAAATCACTAGTGCACCCCAAGGTGATACACTAGGTCGGATATGCCCCTTCTCCAAGAGCTCTTCCAAGTAAATCTTGAGCTCATTGAGCTCATGTGTGGTCATCATGTAAGGTACTCTAGATATAGGCTCGGCTCCTGGCACAAGGTCTATATGAAAATCAACTACCCTAGGTGGAGGCATACCAGGTAACTTAGTAGGAAATACATCTACAAACTCCTGAAGGATGGGATAATCCTTAGCAAAGGCTCCCCCTCTAAATCCTCCTCTCTATCACTAATGGTGATGGCCAATAACTGATATCCCTTCTGCACACACCACCTAAGCTGCATAGCAGAAATCATGCAAAGGGATATGGGCCTCTGTACCCCAAATATCACCATAGAAGTACCATGATCATCTACACACTCAACCCTCTTCTTTCAACAATCCATCTTGGCACTGTGGGCATATATCCAATCCATGCCAAGGACTACATCATAAGAACCTAGAGGGGTAATGCAGAGATCAGACATCGTGATCAAGTCTCCAATCTGAATTTGACAACTGTGAACTAAGGAACTAACAAACACCCTAGCTCTTGAGGCTAACTCAACTTCCCAACTGACATCCTATCTAACTACCACCAGCCCACAATGCTCCACTACATATGGAGATATAAAGGAGTCTGTGGCTCCTAAATCAAACAAGATAGAAACACTGATACCTTGAATCATACCTGTGGCCTCTATGACCATGGCCTAGTGCTTGGCCCAATGGTTATCAACCACTTCAAAGACTCTATTGGATCTACCCATGTCTCCAACTGTGGGCTCTGAGGTAGCCCCTCTCTGACCACCGGCTGACTATCCCTGTGGGCACTCTCTTGCTATATGACCCATACTGCCGCAAGTGTAACATGGCCCTCAAGTCTGAATCTGTACTCCCTGTGTCCTAGGTTGTTGTGATCCTCCGGTCCTACTAGAACCACTGTATCCACCCGTAGAGGATTGTTGAGTCCTAGCTATCTGTGCCTGAGGGGTTTGTGTCCTCTGATCTTTTCTAGGGCCCTAAGACTGCCACTATTTGGGCTTAGAGCCCTGATAACCCTATGAATGCCTCTATCTAGAACCCTACTGAGATCCCTACTGCTGAGACTATTGACCCTTAAAGCATCCTATTGAATGGTTATTTTTCCCCTTCCAAGAGGATCTCTGATGTCTTGACTACTGGGATGAAGGGTTTTGGTGCTAAGACCGATCCCGAGACTCCTATCTAGTATGGATATCCTCAGCTACAAGTGTCATCTCAACTGCATCTCTGAATGTGGTAGGAAAATTTGGACGTATTGTCCCTTGAAGAGACATATTAAGTCCCTTAATGAACCGATGGATATGTAGTTTCTCATCCTTCATATAATCTACATATGGAAGGAGCTCAAGAAACTAACTCTCATATTGGACCACAGTGAGACCTCTTTGCTGGAGATCATGGAACTCCTCTATCTGTCTCTGTCTTAAATGCTTAGAGAGATACCTCTCTCAAAATCAGGCTACAAAAGACTCCCAAGTGAGTGTGTCAATAGCCACTCCTCCAATGGACTCCTACTACCACCAAGTGGAAGCCTTATCCCATAGGAGATGAACTCCAAGTTGTGCCTTTAGATTACTCCTGTAAGGGTGTAATCCAAAGCATCATTGTAAACTCTGTAACCAAGCCTCTGCTACTGACCCGTCAGTGGATCACAAAAATAAGGGTGGCTGGAGTCACAATAACTCACAGATCTCATCCCCAACATCTCTAGGGGGTCTACCTCTGTCTCTGATCCCATGCTTAGGTGGCACCTCTATCTAATGCACTGACTCACCCTCATGATCACCATGACCCTCAACAATCCTGGGTGGAGGACTCCTACTCTTCTCTCTGTTAACTACTCTACCACCTCCTGGCATATCTGCTTCCCTTTTGGAAACCTGCTGCTCTGGCTGAGGAACTATGGGTGGTAACCTCTGCTGAATTACCCTAATCAAATTTTGAAGGACATCCATGATATCCTGATTAGGGTTCTGAGGTGGTGGTGGTGGTGGAGGTAGTGGTCATCCACCTCCCCGTCCTACACTAACACGTGCAGCTCTATGACCTCTACCTTGTCGGCCAACTCGTGTGATGATAGACATCCTACATAATAGATTAAGTTAAGTGAGTTGAAACATAATGGATTTAAAGGTTCCAATGTTTAAAATTGGCTTTGATACCAAATGTCATTCCCAAAATTTAATCAACCAAAAATGCAACAATTTTTATTTTTTTTTTAAAGAGAAAAGTTAAGGAGTGACGTTCAATGGTTAAATGTAATTTGACAATAGATTTATCGGTCAAAAGCTAGAGTCAAGTCAACTGAGAAGTAAATCTCAAGTTCAGTCTGCTGGATCCACCTTTCGCTAAGGTTTTAACTGAGGTGTAAACTAACTTGGTAAGGTATCGATAATCTGGAAACGTTCTAGTTTCACAACTCCCAAAAATCTATAAGGGGGTACCTCAATGTAACAAAAATGCTACAGTCAAGGTGCATAACCAAATGAATGATCAACTCCCAACAATAGGGTTTCTTAAGGTATAGTTCGTTAACCATGTGGACTAATGACCCTTAAGGGGTTTACGTGCATTATTAATCCAATGACAATAACATGGACGGACAAGTTGGAATTTTGGTCATAAGAGTATAACATAAAGATAAAGATCGAACCAAGGTTAACCTATCCCAATCTTTAATTTCATTATGGGAATCAAATCATATATGAACACTTGTTATTCTAATATTGTTTATTTGACCCTAATGTTAAACGTTAAGAATACATTAAACAATAGGATCATATGTTAATATGAATTTACTTAAGTAAATGATAATTAAACAAGTTATTAACATAGTGATTAATTACTTTTATTTTGACATAAATTAAATAAAGTTTACTAACGATATAAAATATTCTAGCTATAATATTCATTAATTAACTCATATTAATAACCCTCATATAAATTAATTTGATTAATATAAATCAATTCCTATGATCATAACCTGATTAGCTAACAAAATGAATAATTAAAAATAAACTATGCTATTAATATAACAAATTGATCTAACAATAATTAAATCTAAATACATTATCAATGAATCTATTAATTAATAATTAAGTTTATAACAAATGAATTTAATAACAAAAATAACATTAATGATTAATAAGAAAAGATCTAATTACAAAAAGTACCCAAACCTACCTAACCTACTCATCCACTAAATTACTGGCTAAACTTATTAATTAACCTATCCAAGTAACAATTAGATTTAATAGTAAATGAATTTGTAGTCCTTTAATAATAACACTTTTAACTAATACATACTTGTATAGGGAAATATGTTATCAACTTAAGAAAATATAACTAATAAAATAAAACAATAATCACATCTAAAAGTATCCTATCATCTACTAACCCTACCAACCTACCCCATCCCATCATGGCCCACTTGCCAAGTGGGTGGGGTGTTGGGAACCCAAACCTATACTAAGGCTCACGTAGAAATATGCAGGGAGAGCCTTTTGAGAAAGGTATGCGCATGGCTCTAGGTTGAGGTGGGATCCACCTAACAAATCAACTTTTGCAAACCAAAATTCATTAACATGCCCATAGCATTTTCACAGAGGAGAGAGAATTAGGTGGCAAGTCAAGGGCTTAAGTTAATACATGTTAGCAAGGAGGTACTAAGCCCTACCCAAGGTTAAGTCTTGGGTGGTACGCATGGCAAAGGGTTTAGGGGTTGACTTGTCAATCAAGACAAGCATTTACTCCCAGCATGGTACATGGGGGAAAGGGGGCATAGGCGTAGGTCCTTGGAGGCAGGTACTTATTTGGTACTTAAGACATGTTACAACATCATATTTATGTTGCATTCAAACTTGCAACCCAAGGTCCTATGCAGGGATAAAGGTAGGGGCATTTTATGATTAGATTTGGTTTGAAAATAGTAACATAGGCAAGGAAAATTAATCTTGGAGTGGGTCCCACTAGTATGCATAGGCTAAAGTAAGTCTTTATGTCATTGTTTTATAAATCTTTATTAATTAAGGGTTAGTTGATAATGGTATGGGTAAGATAGGGGTTTAGGTTATTAATTCTAATTAGGGGATTATAATGAAAAGGGAAGGGAATATTCTCTGTGGTAAGAGAATAATTTCCTTCCCATACAAAATCCAGAGAACATTTTGCTGTTAAAAATCTGGAAGAGGTCATTACAAATATATGAATTTTCCTTAAATTTCTTTTCTTGTTTTATGAGATCTAAAAGCATGAATTTGATAGCTTAATTAGTGCATTTTAGTAAGGAGTATATGAATGTTACATTAATATGTAATTTTTTTTAATTGAACATTGTTGTCATGTTTGATTTAAAGGAAGTATAAGATTGCAATGTTGGTTTTCAACTAAGGTGATGATCATATTGCAATAGTAGTTTGTTCAAGGGAAAGATTGACTATATTTGAATTTGAATATCACAATCAACATCAAATAGATTCCAAGGTTCATACATCTACAAGATTATATATGCTATTGAAAAACTATTAAATTGCTTACTCTATCAACTTTTGAAATCATTTTGCAATGAAAGAATATCTTCACTTTTACAAGAAATATAATACAATAGCATGAAAGTAATGATTCATCATGTTCATTATGGAAATCTCTTCAAATTGAAATACATATTCTTCAAGAATGAGAAGTCTTCACATTTACAACAAGACAATACAAATTGATAGTATTACTCAATGAGAGTTCAAAGGAGATAACAAAACCTTTCTTCATTACCAATTCACAATGGCCCAATGAAATGGAAATATATTACAACTTTCAACAAAAGGTTAATCTCATTACAAGGGAATCCACAATACAACAATAGGGTTGTCATCACACAACCACCCAAAATGAAGAAACCTCCAAAGCTTTCTCCACAAGATCTTGACTTCAAAAATCTACAAATCAAAGAATAGAACCATGGGAAGCTCACCTCCCATCCTAGGTCTCTAAGAGACCACCCCTGAGCTAGGAGAATCAATAACCAACGGGTGACAATCACACATCCACAAAACATGATTACAACAACAAGAACACCCTCCCAAGGCTTGCACAAATGGATTCAACATGAACCTATAACAAAGGGTGAAGGTGGACTTCCATGTAGGATAATGCCAAAATAATACATACAAATAACATGCCTCTTCAAGGCTAAAACCTCATACATCTTTCCAACCAATCTTCTCCTTATCTCCCCCAAAATCAAGATCAAATACAATGGCATGCAAGGGCCCATACACCTTGCATTTTATTCCCTCTTCTCTCCATGAGAAGAGACTCTACACTATCATGGAATCCAACTAACCCCTTCACCCATACATGGCCACTTCTTCCCTATCCAAGGGTGAGTAATGCCATTACACCCTTCACAAAAACTCTCATATTCAAAAACAAAGATAAAACCATAAACAAGGATTCAAACCCAAAATCTCATTCCCATACACAATAACAACACAATTACATGAACATATGCAAGAAAATGAATAACATACAAATCTACTTGCAACAAAGAAATAAAGGTCTTTCATGGCAATGGAGACCAACCTTCACAATGTGTTATGGCAAATGAGTTTTGAGAAGAGCCCAATTCCTATTCCTTCTTTCTCAAAAACCCTAATGCCTCTAAAGATAGAGAGTGGGTGAACACCCACTAACTCTACCAAGGGCCTCTAAAAAGAACTCCAACTTCTACCCACCTACTAGCATTAATTTCAAGATTGACTCTCAAGTCCTATGGCTTTTCCTTGTCCCCTATCTTAAATGCCTAATTGAAAGGAAGTGTGGGGTTGGGTAAAGGTCAAGACTTCATCCAATTTCGTAGCTTATGGTAAATGGGTCATAAAATGGGTCACCAAGGCCACTAGGGTATTCTAGATATGTTAAAAACCTTCCTAACCCATACCCCTAACACTTAGGTGCTTAAATTATGAAAAATATGACCTTTAGGACCTCTTTTGGCCTCTAAAAGTGGTTAGAAGAAAAATTGAAATTTAAATAATTAAATTGGTGGGGTTTACAAGTATCTCCAACAAGGGAATTAACTAGGTTCTTAAAAGTCAGTTAGGCTTAGGTTCACATTGTCAACCTTAGTAGACATGTCATTACATAAACACATAACAAGTGTCAAGTTACACTATAAACTGACATAATACAACATTGACATGTCACTAATTACATAAGGAGACACCTAATACATACATACAATTATACGGTTACTAATTAAGTCACTTAACAACGAGGCTTGAACCTCTTCATTAGGTTCAACCTTGGCCTTACAATTTGCACAATAGTTGGTTACTAATTCTCTGAATAATTCTATGGTTCTCTTACCTACACACTAAACATCGAGCATCAGTAGTTCAAAGTGATAAAATTACATGAAATATACGTATTAAATTCTAATTGTAACTTTTCATTCAATAATGTTTAAACATAAAAATTCCATAATCATCATGACATGTCATCCGTGAAATAATTAAAATTAAATATGATCCAATATTCTCATCAATTCACATAACTAATTATGCATAATCAAAATCACGGCATAATCTAGGTTCTAATCCACATCACAATGTAATCCACATAATATAATAATCAACATCAACATAGTATCTTGAGTCTCTGTCAGGATAATCAAAAAGTGTATCAATGTATCAAAATGCGAATGAGCAAAGACACTATAATGGGTCGGGGTGAGGCCTCACATTAGCTTTTGAAGGAAGTGAAGGAAAGAAATTTTTGTGTATGTGGAAAGAGAGGTTGCTTTCTTTTCTAAGATATTGTAAAAAAGTTATCTATTGTAGATGGGATTCTAAAGGAACCCTTGTTTGTATGTGTAAGAGAGCAACATGAAAGATTATTTATATAGTATCATGTTTAAAGATTTGTAAATGTATGTTCTTTTACAAAAGAAAAGTCATGTATTTGATAAAATTACACAATGTTGATATGTCTTTCTAAAATTAAAAATCAATTTCAGTTTATTATGTATTTGGGAGGTGTTGTATTGGTCTTAATAGAATGTTATTTAGTTTTGTAATGTATAAAAAAAAGAAAAGAAAATTGTTTCATTTTAATGAGTGGTTTTAGGAGCAGAAATAAACTTTAAATCAGCCCTCTATTTTTCTTCTAGTTTAGAGAAGATTTTTATTTATTTTTTTAAATATTAATGTGAATACAGCCCCATATAATATTAGTCTTTGTAATGCATGTAAATCTGTACATTATTTATGGAAATATAAATGTTTGGAAAAAAAATCTATTTCTTCTTAACTTGCATGCTAGTAGTTCATTTAACTACAATGAATTTTTTTATATACCAGCAACAAGCATCTTTTTAAAATATATATATATATAGTTTCTTTTTAGTTTTAGCTTTTCCTATCTGAAATTATATCTTTTAAAAAAAAAGAAAACTATAGACTACTAAAATTTATTATTATTCCTTGTGTGTTTATATCTATATATTATATAAATATATATGTATATATATATTTATAAATATATATTTATATAAATCAAATTATGTTCCATTATAATAACAATTTAATGCTGCATATTTTGACTATATTTGAAATAGAATATTTAATGTTTTTTTTTTAAATATTTTTTTTTAAAAAGAGAGATATCAAAAGAGATTCTAATATATTTATAGAAAAATTTAATTAAAAAAAATTTAAATTTTTTTTTAAAAATGAACCAAAAAAATAGGCATGGGGGTTGTGGTAACCCCACAGCCCACGGTTTGTCATGGACTATGGGGATACCACAGTCACGGCTCAGTCGTGGTTCTGGTATCCCCATAGCCCACATGTCGTGGACTATGGAGACACCACAATCACGGCTTCAGTTGTGGTTGTGGTGTTTCACATCCCATGGGTCGTGGACTATGGGGATGCCATAGTCACAGCTTCGGTCATGGCTATGGCATCTCTACAACATGACACAAGGGACTGGGCATCTCTACAACATGACAATAAGTTTTTTTTATTTATTGTATACTTTAAACAAAAAAAATTATAAAGATGCATGATGAAATTTTTTTCTAAAAAAATAACAAAAAGGGAATAAATATAGTTTACTAATTTAAAAAGGAGAGGTGTTACCAATCCGGGTAGCACTTCTTTTTCATTTGGAGGATGTTGTTCTTGAAAGAGATATACACATAAGTTTATATACATATATACACCAAAATGGGTGTATATGCTCATATACACTTATGGGTATATACCCATGTGCTTTCTTTTCAAACCCTTGTCTCCAAATCCTCCCATGTTCTAAACCTGCAAGAAAAAAGGAGGAGATCATTTAGAAAAATCTAACCTAGGTTTTGGAGTTGAGGGGAGGAGAGAATAGAGAGGAAGAATGGGAGAATGACCAACTTTTTGGAAGTTATCATTTTCACCCTAACCCTAATTTCAAATTAGGGTTAGGATGAAAGTTAACTCCAAATCTTGAAATTCCTTTTTTCCTCCCTCGCTTAAATAAACTAATTATAGATGTTTCTCTTTTTTGAATTATTTTAAATCTTTAGATTAAGTTTACCTTTGAGTTTATTTTTATTTAGAGATACCATTTGGAGTTAATTTATTTATTGAAGATTTAATTTTTATTTTAGTTTATGGGATCAAGAATTAAATTATTCTTGGGCGATAGTGACTTAACGATCTTCTTAGAGAGGCTCATTTGACCTCTTAGTGTTGTTAGCGTAAAAGGAAAAGAAGGGGTTATTCAATTGGAAAATTATTATTAAATTTTATTTTAGTGAATTATTAACCTTTAAAAAGAGGCCCCTTCATGGAATAATAGATTTAACATTAGATAATGAATTTTTATAAAAAAAATATTAAATTGAGTTCGGATTTAAAATTTTAGATAATGTGAAAAAGACATTATACGTCTTTAAGTATATTCATAAATTAGGGAGGGGCTTTGTCTCATAGAGGAAATTTTAGTAAGTGGGAATCGTTGTTGAGGAAATTTTATTTAAGTAATTCTTAAAGGAAATTTTAATTTTAGTAAATCGAAGTAAAACATTATTTAAATTGTTTTAAAAATTAACACTATCACATAGTAGTTAATTTAAATAAATAATTTAATTAATTGTAACTTGGTGTCAAACTTAAGTATAGTTAGGGGAACTATCTTTTGTTTAATTAATAACATTGGTAATTGTATTTAACGGCATGTTCATCTAATTGATTAAATGGGGTTTGACTAAGCTTGTTAACCCTAGGAATTTGTCATCTTCTTGTGAGAGGGATGTTGGTGGGTTCAATAACCCCTCGCCATGATTCCCCTCTAGCAATTTTTTTTATCTACCTTAATAGTCCTAACTTTACATTTAGTCAAATTTCTATCATTAAGTAGTGTTTTAATTTTATCAATCAAATATTAATTTTAAACTTTTTAAAAAAAATTAGTGTGTCTTTGCTTTTAGAAATATGGGCATGACACTTTTTTTAAAACTAGCATGATATCAAAATGAAATCTATTCTCATATAGGTAATTACGAAATAAAATCTACATTAACTTTTCTTTTCCAAATAATGCTTGAAATAAACTTTGTCTACATAGGAAGGAGTTTTTCATTCTTAAGAAAATCTAACTTTTTATGCATATAGAAAAACAAACCAACAAACTTACTTTTGCATTCAAGCCATGCTAAGAAGAGGAAACTCTCGTGGTTTCCAAAAGACATTAATGGATCAAGGAGGGTTACCATAAGCATACATGCTAGATCCATCGTAGAAAAGAAGGGTTCATATGCCCTCACAGAAGCCATAAAAGGACTTAAACCCAAGTGGCATTACCTCACTAATTCGTATCATTACCAAATGAGGTCTTCTCAACCTCCAACCATTTATTAGTGTCACAATCCAACTATAGCCTTCACTACCTTGGTATGGTCTAACCAATATCGATTTCAAAGCAAGAAGTAGCTCTCACGCAAGGGAAACTTCCAATCTACACTTCTAGATAACAAAAAATCTCAGCATGCTCCCACTAAGCTATCGACCTGCACCACATCTATACTATTACAAAGGTGCATTACAATGTGTCCTTCTTGGTATTCTCCCTTTGTACATACCGCCAAAGATCATCAATAAACTATGTTGAGTCACAAACATAAGACTGGCCAACAAGTTAAAAACATTTGGAATAGTCACCAAGAACCAAAAGAAAGGTAAATCATAATGAGATATCTATTAATTTAAATAGTAAATTAAAAAAATGATCTCAATTCAACAATACATGGAATGTGTCATAAGTCATAGAAAGAGAGATTTAGGTGACTATTTCAAGGCATAAGAAATGAGTAAAATATGCTAGCCCACACAACATGAGGAAATTTCCTCTGCAAAAGACACACGATATGAAATGAATAAAAAAATTAATAATTGAAAGAGTTATTCACAAATCATCACGACAAAATTCAGTCATGTAAGAGGGAGGAATCACCACAAGACATTGCGGGCACCAATTCACAACAACCTTAAGAGAACATAACCACTACATACGGTTCATGGTTGCAAGCATTACTACAATCCTAATAGCTACAACAATATCCTAATCCTTACAATCTTCTCCTTCACCTTGATGTAGTAAGATCTTTAATGAGGTAAGAACAATTAGAAGGAAGCCTTCAAACCACTTCACAACAAAAGTAGAGAAAAACTACTCAAACTCACAGCATGAACCTCGAACTCTTAGGAGGGGTTCTCTATGTGCTCCAGGAAAATAAATAAATTCCCCAGGAGGTTCTTTCCATAGCTAGGATGCGCACAACTTACGCTATAATACCGAAATAAGCTTTTGCAAAAAGGCATCATTAAAAGGTGTGGTAGAAATCTCCACACTATACAATGAAAGATAAATTTATCTACACAAAAGGCACTGTACAATGAGTGCATGGGTAAAATTATTGTTCACTAGATCATAATGGTTCCACAAAAAGGAATAACTCAATAAGATATCACACTTCCACAAAAACAATACACCCTTTCTCAAAGATCAAGACAACATGATCAAGCCATTACTGAAGATTTTCCTTACTCTCTCTCAAGCCATTACCCCAAGGCCCTAACACAACAAACTTAACACATTCTCCTAGTGCCATTACGATATACCAGCAAATGCACCACATCCTGCAAGGAGAAAGTTAACAAGTTCTCATACCAAGAATGGACACCAATCTTGTGTTCTGATTGTACACATTCATGCTAGAAAGCATGCCTCTATAGGGCTACCAAGAGAATCAAAGGACTTAAACAACATACACTAGCCACCATGTCATGCCTACTGGCATCACTACCACCATTGCCAATCCTATCATACTAAGGACTGCAAAAGGGTTTCTAGAAACTCAACTAAGGCAGTCTTAGAATATTCTAGGAAACGCTCCTTCCTAAACCACAAGTTTCTTGGGTTAGTTTACTTGAAAGGTCCCAAGTTGAAACACAAAGAAATCCAAGCTACAGGTCAACTACAAACTTACAATACTCTAAGAACGAGAGCTCAGATAAAAGAGATTGTAGAGAAAGTGCATGGTCTCGGTCAAGTACCTACCTCAGAGGCAGTTACTATATTTCATTTTTGGTTAGGTTGTTGTTCAGGAAAGGGGAAATCTTGATTTCCTTCTAGTATTCTCAAATTCCCTACTCCACTTCTTCACGTGCCGAGAAGAAAATCTAAGACCTTCACGTGTCAATGTGCTTGTCACACTCAAGAGACATCATACAAATACAAAGGGGAAATGCAATGGCTTAAGGTTCCAAGCATTGAAACTGTGCTCTGATACCAAAATGTCATGCCCAAAAATTAGTGCAAAACACACACAACAAATTGTTTTTTAAAGAACATAAAATCAATAAGGTTAGACACTAAGGAACACTCAACACAAAAAGAAATGCAACATACAAACACATATTAACTCACAAGAGGTATCATGGCATGTGTTGTCTTGCCAACATACCTTGTTCATCAAACTGCATTAGTCTAACTGAAACCCTAACTAGGTCTCTAAGAAACCCTAATCTAGTTTAAAACAAAAGTTAATAAAAGGGATAAACCAAGGTGAAAATTTAAGCTTAGATAATATTGAAAGTCAAAGGTTGGGTCAACACACCCAAAAAGGTTCAATACAATAAAAGATTAATTTGATTGTAATTGTAACCCTAATGGTTCCTAGCATGAACCAAGTTAGCAACTAGGATCGAAGATGCCAAAATATCAATAATTAAATAAAAGGATGAAATAAGTCAAGGTATTAACCCTAAGCAAAAACTAGGGTTTAGAAATTATTGCTTATTAAAATATAATAATATTCGAATACTTTAAATTAAAATATTATAATTTTACTTATGATATAAAGATCCAAAGTCCATTAATCAATTTATTTTAATCAATAACAAGGACTGAAAAATCATATAACCTTATTAATATTAAGTTAGACATTAATGCTAGGGAGAAATAATTTACCTAAGTCTCGCCTTGGACACTTAAATTAATCACCCCTAAATATCCATTTAATTAGGAAAATAATAAAATCACTTTAAATAATCAATATTTAATTTTAAATCTAGAAATATCAAATCTCAATAAAACATTAAACTGAAGAAATATGATCATAAAAATATTCCTATGCGAAACCTAGGTTTACAAAGTTTTTACCCATTTTAAAGTTATAATGTTAATAATAATTAATTAAAAATACTATATTTTAATTCCAAAACATAATGCTATCAAAGTTAATTAATTAATTTAAATTAAATATTTAAAATATTAAAATAACCATAATAAAGTTTTAATGTTAAATTTATCATTTAGGCTAAAGGAAAGTTATTTATCTAAGTCCCATCGTAAGACATTAAATAATTTCCCCTAAATTAACCTATTAATACATTAAAATATTATTAGTAAATTAAATATTAAATTTAATCACCAACATTTTAATAAAAATAAAAAATAATATTCAATTGAAAATAGGTATTAATTTTTAAATTCAAAAAAGAGCAAATTCCAAGAATAGTATTAAAAAGAATAAGGGTCTATTTATTAATATCTCAATATTATCAAATTTAAATTAATTAAAAATGGCATCCAAAAGTAAAATATTAGAATCCCACTAAATAATAAAAGAATCTCTTTGAGAATCCCAATGAAAATAAAAATAATAAATAAATCAGAATTCAAATTAAAGTGACTGTCAACAGTCATTAAATTAAAATAAGAATCCTACTAAATAATAAATAGGAATTTTTTTAAAATCTCAAGATAAAATAAAATAATACTTTAAAATCAAATTGAAAAAAAAAACTCTGTAAAGTCAACAGTCATTTTAATTACTAATAACCAATAATTAAAATATTAATCCAAAATGAAATGAGAAACCATAATTAAAATTTCAAAATAAAAAATGGCTCCAAAAGCCAACTCTAACCCTAAATTCCAAATTAGAGTTAGGCCCTAAAATAAAACTTGGCCAAAACCCTAATTCTTCATTTTGTGTGTGCAGGTTTGGTTGGGAGAATAAATAGAGAAAAAATCATGTTCAAATATATACATGAGTTTACATGTGTGTATATACACACCTAGGGTTTCTACACACACACACACACACACATATATATATATAGACACACACACACATACACACACACAAGGGTTGAATGAGATGGACCAATAAAATCAAAATATTCATAAATTAAAATCAATAAGAGGGTTTATCCAATCTTTCTTCCATTGTCATTGTATAGCCTATTTTGAGAGAATTTTGTTGCAGCCCAAAATTAGAGCTTCCTGGTGCAAATTAGAGGATGGAATCACATTGAGGAGGACCAAAAACCCCTAAATCAATTTTTTTTTTCATTCAAAAGGGACATCTGAAGCCAAATCTAGAGCCATTTGAATTTTGGAAGTGCGACGATGGCGATTCAGAAAAAATAATTTCAGAGGCAATTTTCAAACAACGATATGTCACTCATCTGGTCTCCTTTTTTTGAGCTATTTTTTTGTTTTGGGGTAGAATTTCATGATCTACACAATGGTGTGGGTAGTTATTCATCTCTGTTTCTGATATTTACGAAAAATCACAAATGCCAATTTTTACAACTTTAGAGGCTTTGTTCAGCCTCATATGGACACATTTTTATGTGCTATTTTTTTTAACATCAACATAGAAATGCATTCTAATAGGGTATATATGTCAATGTATATATACAAATATATATACATAGGTGTATATCAAGACTTTTTTTAAACTAACATGATATCAAAATAAAATTTATTCTCATTTAGGTAATTAGGAAAGCAAATCTACATTAACTTTTCTTTTCCAAATAATGCTTGAAATAAACTTTGTCTACATAGGAAGGAGTTTTGCATTCATAAGAAAATCTAACTTTTTTCATGCATATAGAAAAACAAACTAGAAAACTTACTTTTTCATTTAAGCATAAGGAATACACATTTTTACAATTTCTTTCCTTAGAAACAACATAGAAATTTTTGGAGATCATTTCACATTTATGTACAAACATTTTCAAGCATTTTACATGCTATTAGGCATTCACATGGCCTTTTTACTCTACTTTTTACACATAGCTTTATAGCCCTTTTTACACATAAAAATATTTAAGTAGAAATGACAAAATCTTATTTTTCTTCAACAAAACCAACAACTTCAACAAATGAAAATCTGCAAAAGAAAACCACTTTGACCATGGAGGCTCACCTCCCAACCTAGGCCATTACATGGCCACCCCTAAGCTTGGGGAAATAAAGATGGATGAGGGTTACATACATGCTTCAACACAAATACACATAAAAACTAGCAAGTACATGTAAACACAAAATTCTCATCCTACGGATGTTCACACAATGGGTCACCCTTGACCAATAAAAGGGGTGAAGGTGGAAAGTACCCAAGTAGGAGAAGTCATTCAAAAGTAAAACCATGCCTTCAACAAGGCCCAACATCCATAACCATTGCTTTCACAACACCATAACAAAAAGTACCAACCCTTCCATTTCTTTTCACAAAATACAACCCTTCAATTTCCTTTCACAAAATACAACTCTTCCATTTCCTTTCAAAAAATACAACTCTTATGATCCTCAAATAAGTATACAAAAAGAATGGAAACATGGAGCCCATACATCCATGCCCCATCCCCTTCCTCCTTGAGGAAGGACTCTACACTAAATGGGCATTCCCAACTTAAAACCTTCACCCATCAAGGCTCTCTTCTCTCCCAAGGGTGATTTTGGCCCTCCACACCCCAATAAAACAAAAACACCAAAACAAGACCAAAAAATAAACACATAACAAGAAGCCATGAAAGCAAGCATGAAGGTTCACAAAACCATTACAATAACATAACAAATAAATCTTCATTTTACACACAAGAAAAAGAAAGAGTATTCCATGACAAAGCAACTAATGCAGGAGCATCTCAGGTCCTTAGCAATCCTGTGTCACCAAAAAGATATTTGAGTTTGTCTATGTTGCTCAGTTCCTATTTTGACCGAGTTGGTCGGTAGTTGGTCAGTTTCCTTTGGTCACCGAGGATGGTTGGTTATCTCATGGGTGGTCAGTTGTTTATTTGGTGCTCAGTGATGCTTGTCTATTGTTCGGTTATCTTTTCTTACCGAGTAGTTTATTTTGAGTTTCTATTGAGGCCGACTTGTGCATTGATTATGGGTCATAGATTAATGTTGTAATCAATCATTAGGAAGCATGCAGTCCCAGATCTAATTATTCCTTCCATTGATTATGGATCTGAAGGCCAACTTAGTTTGGTAGCCTCTTGTATAAGTATAGTTGTTTGGTTAGAGTTTAGGCAGTTTTTGGGGATAGAAGATAGAAGCTAGTAGAATCAAGATTTTCGGTAGATCCTTGCATGTTTGAGGACTTCTATAATTCATTGTAATATCTGGCCCTAACCGGGAAGGTCTTACAGCCCAACATGTATGAACCAATTTGAAAGAAGTTAATATATGAATGATCCTGCTTTCTCTCTCACTATATGCTTGTTGTTGCTTCTGCATGTTTTTGAGTAGGCTGGATCTATAGGGTGTGCCATTATTTGGCCCCTTCAATCTGCCCTTACATCAGGTGGTATCAAAGTGAGGTGAGATCTAGATCTAGGTCTACAGATCTAGGTTTGTAGATTCCTTCTTGTGAAGCCCTAGTTGAACTGTTGTGGGGTGGAAGATTATGATCTGACCTACAATTGTAGAGGGTTCCAAGATGGTTCATGGGAGGTGAGAAGCAGATCCAGGATTGGCAGACATGTTGAGACAACTTGTTGCTAGGTCAGAAGCTATCTAAATAGCCCAGAGAAGAGTCAGACATCTTGAAGATGTTAGTGATGATGAAGTTGAAGTGGAACAAGGTGAAGTAGAATCTGCACCTGTGATGGATTAGGGTGAGGAAAGATTCTTGAAGGCATTGACAAGTTTGAAGTCAACGCCACATTTCAATCCTCCTGAATATAGAGGGAAATTGGATTTTGATGAACTGATAGACTGGATCACCAAGATGGAAAAATATTTTGAGGATAAAAATGTACCTTAAGAGAAGAAGGTGAAGATTATAGGCACAAATTTGAAAGGTCATGCATCCTTGTGGTGGGAGAATCTGCAATTGGATCAGAAGAAGAAAGAAAAAGACAAAATCAAGGTATGGAATAAAATGGTGAATAAGTTGAAAGGAAAATTCTTACCTTGTGATTATCAGATTAACCTAGTTAGGCAAATGTACAGTCTAAAGAAGAAAGATAGCTAGGTAAAAGAGTATACTAAGGAATTCTATAGACTAGATATCAGATCTAGACATGATGAGGATGATGTGGAAAGAATTGCTAGATACCTGAATAGTTTGAGAGTTTCCATCCAAGAGGAAATCAGTTTGGTCAAGTTGGAGAACATTGAAGAGGCTTATCAATTTGCATTGAAGGCTGAGGAGAAATTGAACAAGAGACATGAACAGAGGCAAAGAGGTTGAGGTGGTAGATTCCCTAGAGGAAGAGGTAGATCCTATGGTGAAAATAGTAGATCTAAACGTAAAAATACAAATCTAGACAAAGGCAAGACCGAGTGAAAAGGTGAAAGTTCATCTAGAGGAAGAAGCAGTAACTACCAAGGTGGTTATAGCAGAGGTAATTTCTGAGGAGCTTTTTATAATTGTGGAGAAGAAGGACATAGATCTTTTGAATGTACACATGCTAGTAAGAAGGCTAGTAGCAGTAGAAATGCTTTGGTGCAAGAAGAGTCACCGAATGAATTAGAGAAGGAAAATAACTTAATGGTAAGGAGAGAATTGTGGAATGAAAGTAAAAAGGAAGATCTGGTAAGGAAAAGTTTGTTTGAGACCAAATGTAGAGTTTTTGACAAAGTTTGGAAGGTAATCATTGATAGTGGTAGCTCAGAGAATCTGGCATCTGAAGAGATGGTCACAAAGTTGCAATTGGAAAGGTTGGAACATTCGAAGCCCTATCAAATTTCATGGATCAAAGATGAGCATAAACTCTTGGTAAGTGAACAAGTTATGTGAATTTGAATATTGGAAAGTACTATGATAAGGTGTTGTGTGATATTATGCCTATGGATTGTTGTCATATTTTGTTGGGTAGACCTTGGCAATATGATAGACATGTTATATATGATGGGAGATTTCATAAGTATACTATTGTGGCTGATGGAAGAAAACTAATCTCGTTACCTTTGATGGAAGAACTTGTTAGTAATGTTTGCACATCTATGAAATTTTTCTTAATGGAAGGAAGAAAGTTTGTTAAGGATTTGAAGAAGAATGATGTATGTTTTTCTGTGATTCCTAACAAACTGAGTAAGAAGACAAAGGATAATGTCCCTTAGGAGATTGATAAGTTACTCACCGAGTACAGTGATATCATTTTTGATAATCTACCTGATGGTTTTCCACCAAAGAGAAGTACTGATCATTGCATGGATCTAATCCCTGGAGCTAGTTTACCAAATAAGGCACCTCATCAGTTGACACCTACTGAGAATCAGGAATTGAAATGACAAATTCAAGAGTTACTGGATAAAGGTTTGATCAGAGAAATTTTGAGTCCTTGTGTAGTACCTACGATATTAGCACCTAAGAATAATGGAGAATGGAAAATGTTTACTGATTCCAGAGCAATTGATAAGATAATAGTGAAGTATAGGTTTCCTATACCGAGAATGGATGACATAATGGATAGTTTTACTAGAGCAAAGTATTTCACAAAGATTGATTTGAAAGTGGGTGTCATCAGATCATAATCAGAGTAGGTGATGAATGGAAGACTTCTTTCAAGACAAAAGAAGGTTTGTATGAGTGGTTGGTTATGCCTTTTGGTTTAACTAATGCACCAAGTACTTTTATGAGATTGATGAATGAAGTTTTAAAGAAATTCTTGGGTAAGTTTGTGATTGTATATCTTGATGATATTCTGATATTCATTAAGACTAGAGAAGAACATTTGTTGCATGTTAGACAAGTTTTACAAAGATTAAAAGAGGAAAAGTTGTTGATAAATCTAAAAAAGTGCTCATTCATGAAAGAGGAGATTATGTATTTGGGATTTGTAATTTCATCTAATGGTGTAAAGATGGATCCTGAAAAAGTTGAAGCTATTCTGAATTGGCCTACACCTATGAATGCTAGTGAGGTAAGATCATTTCATGGTTTGCCAAGTTTTTACCGAAAGTTCATAAGGAATTTCAATTCTATTTGTAATGATATGGCTGAGACTATGAGAGGAGATAAAAGAGAATTCAAGTGGACACATGGAGCTGATAAAAGTTTTGAGACTCTGAAACAGAAGGTTGCTAAATTGCCTATTTTGGCATTGCCTGATTTCAATAAGGTATTTCAAGTGGAATGTGATGCAAGTGGTAGTGCAATTGGAGCTGTGTTGAGTCAAAAAGGTAAACCTGTTGCTTTCTTTAGTGAAAAGTTGAATGAAGCTAGAAGGAAATATTTTGTGTATGATCAAGAATTCTATGCTATTGTTCAAGCAATGAAGAAATGGAGACATTATTTGATACTGAGTTAATTTGTGTTGTATACTAATCATAAGGCTTTACAATACTTGGGTAGTCAAAATAAGTTGAATCAAAGACATATGAAATGGGTTGAGTACTTGCAGAGTTATACATTTGTGATAAAGCATAAAAGTGGAGTCACTAACCGATTTGCTGATGCATTCAGTAGAAGAAGATCTTTGATGACCAAGATGATTTTTCTGAGCTATGGAGGAAGTGCAGAGCACCTATTCAAGATCAACTAAGTTCAAAATGGGAAGAATATTTCATTCAAGAAGGTATGTTATTTAAAGGTATTCAGTTGTGTATACCGAGAGGACAAATGAGAACTAATTTGATAAAGGAGAAACATAGTAGTGGTTTGGCTGGATATTTTGGTATTGATAAAACTTTGAACTTGCTTAAGGAGAAATACTTTTGGCCATAGTTGTATAAAGATGTTCAAAAATTTGTGAAAAGTTGTGGAATTTGTCAAGTTGCAAAAGTAGTAACTTAGAATACTGGATTGTATACATTGATTGTTGTACCTGAGAAACCTTGGACTGACATTAGTATGGATTTTGTTCTTGTCTTACCGAAGATAGTAAGAGGTAATGATTCTATATTTTTTGTGGTAGATAGATTTTCAAGGATGGCACATTTTATACCTTGTAGAAAGACATCAGATGTAGTACATGTAGTAGATCTTTTCTTTAAGGAAATTGTCAGATTGCATGGATTACCAAGGAGTATTATCTCTAATCGAGATAGTAAATTTATTGGATACTTTTGGAAAACTCTTTGGAGGAAGTTTGGCACTGAGTTAAAATATAGTTCTACATTTCACCCAAAAACTGATGGACAGACAGAGATTGTAAACAGAAGTTTGGGAAATCTTTTGAGATGCTTAGTTGGAGACACACCTAGTAATTGGGATTCTGTGTTGGCACAAGAAGAGTTTGCATACAATAATTCAATGAATAGGAGTACTAAGAAAACACCATTTGAGATTGTGAATGGCATATAGCTGAGAGGTATATCTGATTTGAGAGACAATACTGATGAAATTAAGAGAAGTGTTGAAGGAGTGAAATTTTCTAAGTACATGAAGACATTGCATGAAGATGTGAAAATCAAGCTGGAAGAAAGTAATCAAAAATACAAAAACAAAGTTGATAAATCAAGGAGACATAAAAATTTTGATGTTGGTGATGAAGTGATGGTTCATTTGAAGAAAGGTCAATTTCCTATTGGAACATATGGGAAGCTAAAGATTAAGAAGTTTCGACCTTGCAAGATTTTGAAGAAATTTGATAGTGGAAATGCATTTGAGATTGAGTTACCTGATGACATGGACATATCACCAATTTTCAACATTTCTGATTTGTATGAGTACCATGAACCAGATGAAGATATGACATTACCGATGGAATATCCTAAGAAGTGGAATGAAGGAGTTGAATAGATTTTGGAACAAAGAATTGGCAAGAGTACAAGAGGTAAATAGTATATGGAATATCTGGTAAAGTGGAAGAATAGACCGATTGAAGATAGTTCATGGATTTCATAGTCTAAGTTGGATGCAGCTCAGAACAGACCTATTGAATGATTCAAAGAATCATTTCTAAATAACCCCAGGTGTCTGATGTAGGAGCATCTCAGGTCCTTGGAAATCCTGTGTCACCAAAAAGATATTTGAGTTTGTCTGTGTTGCTCAGTTTCTACTTTGACCGAGTTGGTTGATAGTTGGTCGGTTTCCTTTGGTCACTGAGGATGGTCAGTTATCTCCTAGGTGGTTGGTTGTTTCTCTGGCACTCGACGATGCTTGTCTGTTGCTTGGTTATCTTTTCTTACCGAGTAGTTTATTTTGAGTTTCTGTTGAGGCCAACTTGTGCATTGATTATGGGTCACAGATTAATGTTGTAATCAATCACTGGGAAGCATGTGGTCCTAGATATGACTATTCCTTCCATTGATTATGGATCTAAAGGCTGACTCAGTCCAGTAGCCTCTTCTATAAGTATAGTTGTTTGGTTAGAGTTTAGGCAATTTTGGGGGATAGAAGATAGAAGCTAGTAGAATCAAGATTATTGGTAGATCCTCACATGTTTGAGGAATTTTGTAATTCATTGTAATATCTTGCCCTAACTAGGAAGGCCTTACAGCCTGGCATGTATGAACCAATTTTAAAGAAGTTAATATATGAATGATCATGCTTTCTCTCTCTCACTGTATGCTTGTTGTCGCTTCCGCATGTTGTTGAGAAGGTAGGATTTGTAGGGTGTGGCATCATTTGGCCCCTTCGATCTACCCTTGTGTCAGAAACCAACCTTACTACAAGCTATGCCAAAAGAGGGTTGAGAAGAGCTCTCTTTCTTATAATTCTTCCTTCATTTCTAAGTCCACCAAAACCTGCTAAGTCCACTAAAAGTCTCCAAAATTAGAGAGTGGGAAATCAACCTACCAAATTCCTCTCCATCCCACTAAAAATAAAATCCCTACCTAACCTTAAAAATGATTGGGTACACTCATCTAGGGTTCTCTCTCAACAAGAGGAAAATTCAAAATTGAAAAGAGAGGAAGACATAGCACACTTCCCAAATTCGTCACCTTTCAAAAAGGCATCTTTTGAAGAGGCAAAAAATTCTCTAAAATCATCCTATTGGTCAAAATTTGACCCCCAACCCAAATTACACCTATGGGGGGATCTAATTTTAACCCTAACTAACCTCTTGGATTCTTTTTGCCTCTCAAAAGTTGACTAAGAGTTTACTCACAAAAATTTGAAATAAGATTCCCTCACATGGCTCAATAACAAGGATATCTAGCCTTGGGATTCTACAAGGTGACTCAAAGGTGCAAGACAACTAATATACAATGCACTTGGTCATGCCAACTCACAACACATGTCAATTGACACCACAAAAGATTACAACACATCACTACACACATGGCATGTCAAGTAGACATTAATTTAAAATAAAATTAAACATAATTAAATAATAAAATCAAACATTACTTTACAATATTGTACATCACAATGAGGTTATTTATCCCTTTGGAGATAAGCTTGGCTTAACAAGATTTTCACATGCATCCATCTTTAATTTCCCCTTATTTAATCTATGGTCATTTCCTGCACACTAGATAAAATATCAGTAGCTCATGAAAGTTCAAATAACATATACATATAAAATACATAATAATAATCACACTCAAACACATCATAAAATTCCAATTGCATCCACACTTTATCACAAGATAATCACATAATTTTCCATAATACATTTCCTAAATTCAAAGTTAGTTAATCCATGAACACAATGATATATCAATTAACCTAACATACTAACCATGATCATTACACATAGACTTTTCTTGCATAAGCATAAAATTAAAGCATAATATTATGAATTAATGATTCATCAAATACATAAATCAAGTCCTAATAATCAAAGCATGAAAGTAAGTCCTAAATCGTCATAAAATATAACTACATTTCACAACATCATATGAAATTCACTTTTCACAAGAACGCATTTACTCAAAATCTATTAAATTTTAATATCATGATATTTCAAGAAACACATCTATCACAAACAACCTAAATTATTTACATACAAAAATTCAACTGTTTCACATTTCTCGCATCAATATAACATCAAAGTGTAATAGTCAAAATTTCCTTCACCAAAAAATCTCTAGAAATACAATATTCACAAGCATCCCAAAATCCCTTTCATAATCAATAAAATATTAATGTTTCAATTGATTTTGTAATCACTTTAAATTAGATTATTTGTATCAATAATCAAAGCATAATACTCAGAAATCTCTTTCCTAACATCAAGACCTAAAATCAACTTCCTATTAATTCACATCTCAACCTAATATAAATTTAAATGGTCATTTTTGTAAGAATTCATATCCAATAGTAACATTTCAATATTTCTTAAGGGTACATTCAACCTACTCAATTCACAACTCTACTCACCTTTCCTACTACATTTTCTATTAGAAATTACATACATAAGGAAAATAACATTTACTTCATTAGAATTTACATCTCATCTCATTATAATTTAAATTGCCTAATTCTCATTCAAACCCCTCAAAACATGTACTCAATTTCTCTATAGTAAGAAAATTAGTTGAATACATTTAGCCCTTAAGCAAACATAGTGCATCCTAGAAACATTGACATGAGTACATAAGCAACATGAAAAAGAGTACATCACAAATCAGTGTGGTCAAACCTCTATCCATCAGAATATAAATCCATAATGCATCAACATGGCATATCTAAATATTAATTCTTTAATACATATAGAAGTAATGCAATGATAAGATCAGGTTAGGGTCTCTTAATACACCTGTCACAACCCCAATGATAACCTCCTGATTGATGCATGACAAATATGAACAAGGTGCATCTCATGATGCCATCATAAAACATAATGTGGATAACAATTACTACATTCACAGGACTGAATAATCCCTATGTTTAAGGGTCACTAGAATACAATCCAAGACCACACCCTACATCTCCAATTTCACGCAGGGCATCAAAAATATACTCCAAAAACAATCCTCTTGGTGGATTCACCCTCACATGGGACCCACATGATCATACCTAGCAAGTGTGAAAGTTGAAACCACACCGTCTGAATGTTTGTGCAAGGAGGAAAATGATGGAGGCACTACAATATCCTTGCAAAATCCAAGACATGGCTAGAACACCTTGACATCCTTGAGCGTGTGTTTGATCACCTCCATCATTATGACCTAAAGCTAAATCCAAAGAAGTGTCTTTGGTGTTACATCTGGAAAATTACTAGGCTTCATTGTATGATGATGCATAATAGAGATTGATGCTAAAAAGGTCAAATCCATAACATAAATGCATCCTCCTAGAATACTCAAGCAATTCTAAAGCCTACAAGGTAAACAACAATTAGTGCATCATTTCATATCACAACTGGCATACAAGTGCCCACCTTTCATGCATCTTCTCTACAAGGACACAAGCTTCAAATGGGATCCCATTTGCCAAAGAAGCTTTGAGAAGCTAAAAGAATATCTGGCCAACTCTCCTATCCTTGTACCACCAGTTTTAGGATGCCCTCTGATCCTATATATATCAGCAACCACTACAACAGTGGGGGCACTATTAGCACAGCTTGATGATAATAGCAAAGAAAGGGCTATCTATTACATCAGTTGAACTCTTGTTGACTATGAGCTCAATTACTCACTAATGGGAAAATCATGTCTTGCAATGGTCTTTGCCACTCAAAATCTCAGACATTACATGCTTAGTCACACCATCAAGCTCATCTCAAATGTGGACTCGCTTAAGTATCTTCTATCAAGGACAACACTGACAGGCTGAATGGAAAAATGGGTCATGTTGCTAAGCGAGTTTGATATCTAGTACATAGATCAGAAAGCAATCAAAGGGAAAGTCATTTTTGATCAACAAGTAGAAGCACCTCTGGTAGATGCATATCCCTTAATCATGGAATTTCCTGATGAGTATCTATGCATGATCAAAGAACAACCAATATGGAAGTTATATTTTGATGGCTCCTCCACATCACATGGATCAGAGGTAGGAATCCTATTTGTCACCCCTTAAGGTGACTACATCTCTAAATCATTCAAATTGGGATTTCCGTGCACCAACAACATTGAAGATTATGAGGCACTCATCTTAGGCCTCAAAACACCTATCCAATGGAACATCTCATAACTGCAAGTGTTTGGAGATTCATAGCTAATAATAAAGCAAGTCTTGGATGAATATCAGATGAAGTATGACAAGATTCTACCCTACAAAAACTAGTAGACATATTAACAGAGCACTTCCTAAGTCTAAAATTTATGTAGATACCAAGGCTACAAAACAAAGTAGCTGATGCAATGGAAACCATCAGATCCTTACTGGAAATCCCTTGTGACTCATCACAGTATGAATTCTTAGTCAAGTAGCTACACATGCCTGCTTATGAGAACATTGATTCAGAAATGGTGTGCATCTTAGTTGGTCCTCAGTCCCCATGGTACCACAAAATTCACCCATATCTTAAAAATGGTATCATATCCCCCCATCTCACAAATACCCACCGCCCAAACCTAATTCATAGAGCTTCCCACTACACTCTTGTAGCAAACAGCCTTTATCATCAAGGATATCACAACATCCTCTCTAGATATTTAGATTCAAGCGAGATTGCCATGTCTTTACAAGAGGTTCATGCTAGAATTTGTGGTGCCCACACAAGTGTCATGGTCCTAGCAAAGCAGCTACTTAGATTTGAGTATTATTGGCCAACAATGGAGTGTGATGCCTGTGAATTTGTCAAGAAATGCTTACCATGTTAGCAGCATGCCAATCTGATCCATGCTCCATCTCAAAACTTTCAGCCCATTACACCACCATGGCCATTTTCATGTTGAGGATTTGACCTCATTGGGTTAATCACTCCTCTTTCCTCTGATGGACACAATTATATCATAACAGCCACTGAATATTTTACAAAATGGGTTGAAGCGATTCTTCTCATCCTCACTACTGGCATCCAAATATCCAAGTTCATCCTCTACCATATCATATGTCACTTTGGCATCCCTTCCACCATCTTCACAGATCATGGCACACCTTTTGAAAACTAGAATGTGGATGATCTATGTGCCAGAATCCACACCACCATCATTTCTCTAGCCCATACTTCCCTCAAGGAAATGGCCAAGCTGAGGAAACCAACAAAACTATCCTCAAAATCCTCAAGAAGGTTGTCAATGATTCTGGTTGTGACTGACACCTCCAAATAAATTCTACCCTCTAGGCCTATCGCACTACCATAGGCACCACCCCATACTCCCTTGTATATGGTATCGAAGCCTTCTTACCCATCAAGGTTGAGATACCTTCATTGCACATGTCCATGAAGAACTACACCACAAATAAAGACTATCATGTGGCATGCCTCACACAGCTTGATCTATTATATGAAAAGAGGTAGCAAGCATATGATCACCTGGTTGTTTACCAGAATTGACTCAAAAGAAGCTATAACAAGAAGGTCTAGCTAAGACAATTCCAAGTTGGCAACATGGTCCTCAAAGAAAATCAAAAAGTGCAAGCACATCAAGAGAAAAAGGGCAAGTTTGAACCTACTTGGTTGTGTCCCTACATCATCACAACATGCTTTGGCTCTAGAGATTATCATCTATCAACACCAAAAGTTGATCCCCTGAATGATCATATCAACATCATACATCCAAAGTGGTTCTATGCTTGAACCATATCCTATAAATCTAGAAAATCCATAAAAATTGGAAAAATCTAGAAAAAATACAAAAAAAAGCAAAAAAGAAAAGAAAAATAATCATCCAACGGTGAAAACTTGACAATTCAAGCACCTTGGACAAGAATGTTGGGGAAAACCTAGAAATAGGTGGCATACATAGTGGACCAATTCATTATCTATCAAAATCCCATCCCCCCCCCCCCCCAATCCCCATCCCAATCCTCTTTATCCACTCCCCATCCCCACCTCCAGCCCATCAATCCCAAGGTGTTCTATCCTCAATCATATCCAACATAGTAATGAGTTCCTATCCCCAATCCTGAGATTCCTATATATATCTTATATAGCAAGATCCTCCTATCCCAATCCCTAAGCTTCTATAAATATCTGATGTAAATATCTCCCCAACCATTATACATATCATTGTGTCATTTTGTACATATCCTCACCAGTCCTATAGAAATATTTGATCAGATAACTTGTCCCACCCAACCTTTTACTTCAGCAACATCTTTTGTCAACTATCCTTGATCACATGATTATCCTTGATTCATCATTTTCCAACAAACAACACAACATTCTCCTCATCAAACAGGTCCTTGTGGGATGTATCCTTCCTCATGTCCGACCTAATCTTCCATCATTAATCAACCTGGGTCTATAAAGGATGTATCCTTTCTCACGTTCTGACCTAATCTTTTCCCCATCAATCAAATCAATCCTCCTCCTTGAAAAAGGACTTTTTGTGGATTTATCACTGTGGTCTTGGATTTTGTCCTTTGGATCATGTTTATCTTTTACAAATTCTCATTGTTCCTCTCCTCAAAGTCACCACTATCCTTTATATCATGGTATGTTGTGAATGAGGACAATCTAGGGAAAGGTCTTTTGATCTTCTTTCTTCTTCATGAGATTCAGTCGAATATGACCCTTGCATGTCCCACATGTGATCTTTCAGGTTACATGGTGCACTTGGGAAATATCATTTAATTATGGTTTCTCCAGCATTGTTTCTACCATGGCTCCTTTTGGATTCATGTGTGATGTTGGGGAAATCCTTGCGTGTCTTTTTGCATCAGTCCTATGCAATATTGGTGACAAGGCCTTGAGTTCCTAGTAACCTTGGTAGGTCTCTTGCATTTCTATATCAAACTAGGTTTTGATCTCCACATTTACACAATGAGCTCCCCAAATCCCCCACATCATGTATCATATAGATTAATCTTGCATCTTTCATCCTTCATATAGCTTCATCCTCAATCTCACATCATATTGCATTCATGCATCTTTTCTCTTGGAAGGATGTCTATGTATCCCTACAATTCCTCTCTCTTCATCCTTTCCTTTCCTCTCGGTGTTCTTTTCGAGAAAATTCTACGAAGTTTCCTCTTTGCATTATTTTCTCAAGGGGGCACAACCCCTTATCTTCTATTCTAGCCTAGGGCATCTTATTCTCTTGCCTTTGAAGCCATGCCACTTGTGGCATCGCATCAAAGAGGAGCAAAATGTAGACACCTAAAAATCCACTTGTCAATTAAAAATATTTTAGTTGACAAAAGACCTGATGACATCATCATTAATTATTAATTAATTAATTATTATTGTCATTATCCATTCTCCTATTTTAATTAAAGAGATTTAATTAAGAAACCTTAGCCAAAAACATTTAAATCCAATTTACATGTTTATTCCTCCAATTTATTAATTATTTAATAAATTATGTCTCAAAACCCTTTAAATAAATTAAATATTTATTTAATTCCCAAAAACCCTAGATATCTTCTAGAAAACCCTAAACCTATCCTCACTTTCTTAATCACTCCCTAAACCTACTTACGAGGTGTTTCCTTACCCTCTTAGCCTAAACCCTCATCATTTAACTTTGGGTCAACCCCCTCATTAATGAGCCTTACATGCTCATTAATGACCCCTTACACCCTCATTAATGGCTCTTACAGCCTCTTAATGAGATCCTATGACTCTTCTTCCACCTTGGTCCCCTAGCACACTTCCCTAGTGTTTCTCACACATGTGTGAGCAACCCTTCATCCTTATCCCTTTGACCTTAAGGCTTAACCCTTTGTCCTAAACCCTAACTACCCTTCCTAACCCAATCCCTTCCTTAGATCCTATAAATATCCTCCCTTCCAAGAGAAATTTACCAATTCACATATCATTTTCATAGCATTGTTATTATGTTCATTTTCATTTAGACTTAGCATAATATCTAGTATTGTTAGATTTACCTCATTTTTATGCTTTATAACTCATCCTAGCTTAGATAAATTGGATTAACCTAGTTTATTTCAATAAATACTAACCATTTTCATTCATATCATATCCATATTTTGGTTAAAATCAATTTTTCATAGCTTTTATTAATCTAGAATCTGCTTTTGCTTCATTTGGACCCTCAGAATCCTAGGGGCGAACGAGGTTCACCATAACTAGCTTTGTGATATCATGGGGTCTTCATGGCTTCCAAATGATCCTAATCCTTCCTAAACAACATTTGGGACATGCTCTTTGTGTTTCAATAGCACACACACATCCCTCCTATGAGAGAAAATCAAACGCTGACAAGGTGCTCCCATTTCAGCTCAATCTGAGGTGTCTTGCGCATAAGTTTTGTAAATGTTTGGTATATGTTGTTTCTGACTAATGTTTGAATGTTTCAGCATGCTCCCAATAGGTTAGGTTTTCATTGATCACAATTACAATAAGGTAAAACAAAACTAATCTAAAAGAACTAAATCCTCCTCACCACCTTTCTCGAACTCTTCTGGCGTTGCCTTGGGAATCTTCATATAATCATCAAACCATCAAGAAATCTACACATGGGAAGGCCATTTGAACTACTCAATCTCAAAGAGGACAATGATAATGTCTAACCATCATTTTTCTATAACAACTTGGACCTCTATCAAAAATTTGACAAATTTACTTTCTAAAACAATAATCTTATCCAATAATACATGAAAGTCATCGATCTTCAAAACCATTTCTTTCATTAAATGGGTCAATATTTTCTGTGTAAAATCCATAAAATCTCTCCAATTCTTCTTACCTTAGCTTTTAAGTGTTCAACATCCTCATGAAATATTGTCCTTCTTGTTTTATATTTTATCTCATTAAAAGAGTCCTTTAATTTGTACCATCAATTTCAGACCTTTCATACATGTTGTGTCATGTCAATACACTTCAAACTATCAAATTGGTCACCTTCATTAATGTCCATCCTTATAAACATTTGACATGCTTTTCCCCAATTTTCAAGTCTCTTTTTGGTCCTTTGCAAAGTTGAAAAAAATTTCTACTTCTTGACTATTAACAATGTGCCCCACAAAATAGAAAAACATCACTATTTCACACATCCTTAACCTTATCCCAATGTAATAGAAAAAAAATTTTGTTTCACAGCTAATGTTTTGAGGACCCAAGAAATAGCGAAAAAATTTCCTTTACTCATTTTTAAAAGGATAATATGATATTTCTCTTTTATCAATCATGGAAATTTGGCACTTTTCCAAGCTTCAAAATAAAATTTTCAAGTGACTCAATTGTGGCTCTTTCTGGGGACATATGCTCCTTGTGAGTATAGCAAGAATTCAGTTATCTCTAGAAGAAGCATACCAATCCTTAAAATATGCAAATGGAAACAAAACAGCACCTATTCTACTATGTACAAAGATACTTCTTGGATGGATTAGAAAAATAAAGGTTTGAGATACTAGCCATGCAAGGGGAACTCCTAGATATAATCGTCAGCATCTTGTAGGAAATATGAGTTCTCAACTCCCTTTGTAGTAATGATGTATGGTCCTAGCCATAGAGCCTCAAATTTACTATGTTCCCCTTTTCTTGGCCCTTGGTATTCCATTTGAGTCCCTAATCACCTACTTGAAATGATCTATCAATGGTTCTTTTGTCATGCAAATGTTTGACCTACTATTGTTTCTTAAGATTTTGTATTTGGGAATCCCTCCTCACTTTTTCAAACTCAATCAATTCACTCAACCTATCCTTCATTATATCTAGATCATGCCACTGTTCCTTTGTAATAAATTTATAAATAGGTACCAAATTGTTAAGGGCAATCTTGCCATTTTCCCATATACCAGCTCATAAGGGGAATATCCTATTGATTTCCTAACTGTAACTCTGTTAGTCCATACTGTTAAATTCAAATTAGTATCCCAAGATTTCTTGTTATTCTCTAGCATTCTTTTGATGATCTTCATTATGTTTTTGTTACTAGATTATGTCTGTCCATTTCCTTGGGGATGATAGAGTGAAGAATATGGCAGTGTAATTCCATATGGTTTGCAGAAATCAGAGAATTCTTTTGATCTAAAACACATCACTTTGTCTACTATTATCTTACATGGCACCCCAAATCTGGTTAAGATATTTTCCATCAGGAAATAAATAACTATTTTTCTAGTTTATTGTCTCACCGGTATGGCTTCTACCAATTTTTTGAAATAATCTATAGCTACAAGGATCCACCTATGTCCTCCACTAGATTTTTTTACAATTTCTCCTATAAAATCAATTCCCCAAATTTGAAATGGTTCTTCAATTTGGAGTGGTCTTAGAGGGAGTGCACCATTGTACTTCAATTTTCTTGAGAATTCATGACACGCTTCACATTTTTTGATATATGCATAACAATCCCCAAAAAGGGATGGCCAAAAGTAACATGCTCTTAGGATTTTATGTGCTATGGTTTTAGCAGAAAATGCCCACCACATACTCCATCATGAAATTATTTAAGGATCTTTTTGGCCTAATAAGTATCTAGAAAAAGAATTAATACTCCATCTCTATTCTTCCAGTACAAGTCTCCCTAGATAAGCATATACCTGGCTGCTTCAAGCTCAATAGTCCTTTTCTAGTTATCAGATAACTTCTCTTTACATTTCATGTGCTTCAAATACTGTACTATGTCAGTATACCAAATGCACCTCTCAATAATCATTTATGTATTTTCTATCTCAACTGAGTTTATTTGTGATGCCTCCAAGTTAGACTCAACCATGAGCTTGGAAAGCCCATGTCCCCGAACTAGTTTAGTGATATCTATGTTGAACTCTTATATTTGATTTATCCACCTACATCTCTTTCCTGTAGTTTCTGATTGTCTAAAAATATCCTTCACAACTGCATTTGGTACGTAAGCAATTACATTATCTCCTACAAGGTATGGTCTGAAAGATTTGACTACTTTTACCAAAGAATACACTTGTTTCTTAATCGGATCATAGTTTAATTCTGATGCTTGTAAACATTTACTAAAAAATACCACAGTTTTTTCATATCCTTCTTCATTTTTTTGCAACATAACTTCTTCTATAGTCTGATATGACTCAAAAGGGAAGATTTGAAAAGGTTTTGAAAAATTAGGAGACTTGAGTACTGGGGCTTCTTTGATGGCCCTTTTAATATTTGTAAACACTGCTAGAGCTTCATCGGTCCATTAATTTATGTTCCTTTCTTCAACATTTTTGCAATAGGTTTAATAATTTTAGAAAAGTTAGAGACAAACCTTCTTACAAATTTGATTTTCCCAAAAAATGATTGTATAGCCATGATTATCTTAGGGATTTGAATTATGTCAATAGTTTTTATCCTTCTAGGATCTATTTTTACTCCTTCCTTGGATACGATATGTCCTAGAAGCTTCCCCTCGGTGACTCCAAAATGATGTTTCTTAGTATTTAATGATATCCCATACTCCAAGGATCTTAGAAAAAAAAATTATAAGTGATTATAATGTTTTCTGCTCTTTTTGAATATGAAGCCAGATCATCTTGGTACACAACCATAATGAAATCAATCAAACCCTCAAATGCAACATCCATAGCTCTTTGGAATGTTGCTCATGCATTTGTGAGACCAAATGGCATCCTATCATATGAATATTCTCCCCATGGAGTAGTAAATGTTGTCTTATACTATTCTCATTCCCTTACTTTCACCTGATTATATCCTAAAAAATCATCCATCATGGAAACTAATTCATTTCCTATAACCTTTTGTAGTAGTTCTTCCATGTTGGGTAATTCATAATTGTCTTTCAAAGTTGACACATTCAAATTTCTAAAATCCACACATAACCTTATATCATCATTTTTTTCCTTACTTAAACTAGGTTTGATACCCATGTGGAATGCCTAATGGGCTTTATTATTCCCGCATCTCTCATTTTTACCATTTCTTCCTTCATCTTGGGATCCAGCATTGGGTTAATGGGTTGTTATCTTTTCCTAAAAGGCTTTGCATCTCATTTCAATGGATTTCATGTTGAAACAAATATTCCCTATAAGCTTTGAGATCATTGTATGACCATGCAAAAATATGTTTGTATTTCCTTAATAAGGCAATAAGATTAGATCTGAGTTTGGGAGTAAGTCTCTTTCTATAAAAACTTCTTTAGGAGTATGCTCATTCCCAAGATTAACTTTCTCCATATCATTAGGACTGGAAGCACTTATTATTTATTGTAAACCTTTTCTACTTTCAAATACCCCTTCCAATGTACCAACCCCTTCGAAATCTTGTTCATTTTCAACTGTAAAACCTCTTTTCCAAGCATAGTTTTCTCTCCTTCATGCTCTTCCACTAGTGCATTATAATCTATATGACGATCCTCATACTAGTCTTCACATGTAAGGAAATTCAGTAAGTCTTTGTCATCCTCAAAAAATTTCCAATTTATAATGTTGTCAGGCACAACCGGTTTGGATTGAATCTCAACCTAAACTATCTCATCAAACAGAAAATCATTTTGTCTAACAGCAAGATTAGCCATGAAATCATAAACAAAATTATTTGATCTATTGATCCATTGAATGAAAAATACATCAAAGAACTCTAAATTATCCCATACTAAGTTCCTATACATTTTTAGTCTTTCATTTTTTGTTGAAAATCTATCCCTTACTTGTGAAACAAATAAATTTGAGTCACCATACATAGACAATACCTTTATTCTATGCTTAATTGTACTATTTAATTCCAATATAAGAGCCTCATATTCAACAATATCTTTAGTACAATCAAAAGTTAATATAAAAGAATATTTGAAAGACTTACCTTGTGAAGATACAAAATTCGCACCAACACCATTACCATCTTTTCTACATGCTCCATCAAAGTACCTTTTCCAATTCATTTCAAGACAATCTCTTTCATGTATTTCAATAGGGTTAGTATTATTAAGGATGGGCTTAGTGATACTTACCTGGAAATTATCGATGTCTGAATGGAAAAAATTTACTGTCCTTTGTAGATCATCCTCCTCAATTATGTAAGAAGATCTTGGCTCCCTATCAATCTTAACTTCTCTTCCATTCACAGGGGTTTTTGTATATGAAAAATCCAATTGGACATGTCCACCTACCAAATTTGACCGTTGTCTAGACAAAATAATTCCATAGTGGGCATGGACTTCCACTACTATGATATCAGTCTTATAGGATGCATCTGGACATGATGACAACTTGAACTCCATATCTTTCATGATCCCCACCATCAAGTCTAATCTATTGTCCATAGCATAACATTTTCCATGTGGGGTGTCCACATTGAGTCCAAGCTCCTTCATAACATCGATTGGCATGATATTTACCATTGCTCCTAAGTCAATCATACAATTCTTGACCAACTTATTATTTATTATAAATGTTAAGTAAAAAGGATCAACTTCATATGGATTTTTATTTATAGTAGTTCCTAAATATTTTATTGGTGGTTCCTCATTATCTTGTCCTTTCTCTAAATCTTCTTTAGGAATTTCTACACCAGACAATATTTTCAAAGTCTCCCTTCTATAATCAGGGAATTTCATGATCTTTGTTAGGGGCTTTCTTACTAAATACTTTGTTGTCTATAAGATTGATTAACTTTCAAGGATGCAGTCACTCTACCTATTGTTATTGAAAATATTTGTCTCCCTTGTTCGATGAATTTGTTTAGTCATTATCTCATTTTAGAAATTCTGCAAACATCCTTGCAGGATTTACTTGATCAACATTAACTATCCTACTCCTCAGTTGATAATTTATTCTGGCCTATTCCATAGTTGCTATGGTATATGCCCTTTTCTCTTCATCAGTTAACTTCCTTAGTGTAGGGGAATCTTCTTCATCAAAGAACACTAGATGTATACCACCTTGTTGATTCATTATTCTAGTACAAACATCAAGAGTATACTCATCTTTAGAAGAACTATCCCCACCTAAAAATGGTTTTGATGACAAAGCACTCATTATAGGTCATTCATCATCTTGTTGGTCTCCTTCTTCCAATATGGTTTGTGAAATAACACATTGATCTGGTGCATGAGGTAATCTAAAAACTTCACACCAAGGGCTATTGTCCACCAAGAGATTAGCCTTCCTCAAGGGATCAGGGGTTTCCTCATTTTTCTTCATAATTACTGGCTTTCCATCCTTCCAAGTGGTATTATAGGGCATATGTTCAAGTCTAAACCTATTATTTTTGTATGTCGATGGCCTTTCACTTCTATTTTGATTCATCTTCATATCTTTGAGAATATTCATTACTTCCTTCAACTTATCTCTTTTAGGATTTTTGGGATTATATAACATAGAATCATCTCTTTTATTTATTCAACCAGAAGATTTTTTGTCATTTTCAATAGTCATGGTAGTTTTGAATACTTGTTGTAATGTACAAGGCCTGTGGGACCTGATTTCATAATGAGTCTTGCTAGAAAATAAACTCATAGAATTCTATCAAGAATGAATCAATAGGTCTAATGTCCCTAGGTATTATGTTTAGTACTTTATTGAACCTCTTGTTTAACTCTTCTACTATCTCATTAAAATTATTCTTTATGCTAGTCAATTTGTGAGAAGCAAAGGATGTTTCATTGTGATCTCCAAACTACTCAATAAATTGATTTACAAAATCAAACCAACTTGAAATGGAGCTATCAGGAAGCCCCCTATACCACTCAGCAACATCTTCTATTAGAGATTGGATAAATAACTTCATAAAACATCTTCATTCTCTTCTTCTAGTTCTTCAATAATGTTCTTCAATTTAATCGCATGTTTATTAGCAGATTCAACCCCATTTCCTGAAAACTTAGGAATAGCAATTTTTAGCTCATTAGATACGGGATTTGGATATCCAACTATGCCATTGAAATATAATATATCATATCTCTCAATTGTCATAGGTTCCCTGGCACTCATGTATTGTCTACCTAGATTATTTATTTTGGGTCCCATGTTTTGATGATTTCCTCTTCCATGGTTCTAACCTCTTTGCCCATTATTTTGCTAGAAACCATGATTTTTCTACCTAGAATTTCCAAGATTATGATTTCCTCCATTGTTTGGTTGTCTTCACCAGTCATTTTTTGTTGTATTCTTATCTGACTAGAAAATAGGATTATCATATTCATTTTTTAATATAGATTCTTGTTTTTTCTTGGGAGGAGGGTTATATTTTGGCACCTTATCAATTCTATCCTCCTTATTCTCTTTATCCTCCCTTGGAAATTCTATCTCATATTTTCTTATTACATATATTGCAAGCACATCCCTTGGAACCCTCCTCAGAGCTTTAGCCACTTTTCTTGGAGGTAAACTGAAAAGTGTCTGAAAAACCACATCCAACATTTTCTCCCTTTCCTCATCTTCTTCCTCGGGCTCCTCTGCTATCTCTTGATTTTCATCTTGATGTGTAACATGATTTTTTTCATGAAAGAATGGATTTATGTTATCTTCTAAAGTTTGTTTTGTTGGCAAGTTGGCTATACTGATGTATATGACTTGATATAGTGTTTTCATTATGGAAACAAAGTCATATAGTAGTTATGAGTCAGCACACTTGATGAGAAGATCAGAAATCAGTTAAGTGTTGAAGACTGGATAGTGTACAGAGTTCCTGCAGCTCAGAGCATTAGCGCACGTGTGTACGGAAAAATTATGGTATGCACCCTAGAAGTTAAGTTTGTTAGACTATATTCATGCTTAGTCTATGAGCGCATGATCAGATGTGCAAGTATGAGAAAGTTACAGTCAATTAAAGTTACACAGCCAGTGAGTGCCAGAGAAGAATAGAGCATGAAGCCGACAGTTAGTATTTTGGTTTGCGGTTATAATATAATGTGATAAAGGCTATGCACCTATTGTATTTAGGTTGTTGACATATATACTCTTTTTTTCTTGTAAGCACGCTTAACCCAATTCATTTGGAAGCATTGTATGTAATAGGTTTAAGGGCCAACCTAGTTGTTTATTTTGTATCCGCGTATAAATATAAGATGCACCTATTGTATTCAGTATGGAAGTTGAGAGAGAGTTGTGATAAGTAGAGCAGAAGTGTGTGAAGACACTATAAGATGTATTAGAGATTTTCTAGAGGTCAAAGCATCAACGCATAAAAGGAACTGATCTGACAAGCAGTGTCACAGTGACAGTTCATCCTGCAGATATAGTGTGTATCTAAGATCAGAAGGTTGTAGCCTTCACCACTTGAGCAGTGAGCTCTAGGATAGTGTGTCCTCTCCCCTAATAGGGACTATTGTAAAAGAATCCTAACAGGGTCTTACCCTTAACAAGGTCTACTGTACTTAAAGCATTGTAAAGAAACTCTAAACAGGGTTAAGGATCTTCTAACAAGGATCACAAAACACTAGTGCAGAATATTAGTGGGTGTCAATTCCCACAGGGTTTTTACCTATTTGGGTTTCCCCATAACCATATTGGTGTCACATATTGATTTCATGTTTATGTGAATGTTTAATTTAGTACTTAAGCATTTAAGTTCAGTATAAAGATTAATGTGAAAAGTTAAAATATAGTGAACACTGATTCACCCCCCCCCCCCCCCTCTTAGTGTTCCCATTCCTAACAATTGCTATTAGAGCTCTGATCCTCAGCAAAGAAGTTTAACCAGTTGAGGAGATCATGGAAAAAGCATAAATGAAACATCTAAAAAGAAATCTTGAAGCTTCTCTTGAAGATCTAGACAAATCAGAAAGAGAAATTGAAGAACTAAAGGAAAAGGTCAGTGATGCACAATTATTTATCAAAAGGCTAAGAAAGGATTTGAAAGAATGCTCTAATAGTGATCTAGGAGAAAAGGTCAAGAAGATGAATGAATAAAATGCATCTATGAAAGAACTACTTGAAGAATTTGATGATAAGCTGATCAACAATCACGAAATCTACAATGAACAAGTCAAAGAGAACCTTCAACTCAATGAAGAACTAAGGCAAGCAAACATGGAAATCTTGGAGCTAAGGAATAGAAAAGAAAGCTTGGAATCTAAATTGAAAGGATACACAAAAGGACTCTATTGATGCTAAAAAGATTGAAGATCAAACCAAAGATAATGGTGGACCACCTAAGAATGAGTGCAAGCAAGTAGAATACACCTGTTTTGCATGTAACAAGCATGGACACATTGCAAGGAACTATACAGAGGTAAGACCTTTTAATGGTTACTGTTATTCATGCAATAAGTTTGGCCATAGAGCTATGAATTGCAAGACTAGTAAGAAGAACAGGATTCGGCATGATCAAAGAAATCAAAATCAGACAAATGTAAGAAATTCTCAGAATGTTACATGTCAGATATGTAACTATAATGGTCACTCATCGAGACAATGCATAATGGTGACTCATGTCAATGCGCTGAGGAATATAAGACCTCCAGTCATTTTTCACTCTTGTAACAAGGTTGGACATATCTCTAAGTTCTGTAGAACAAGGATGCAAGGTTAGGAAAGCCCTAAAAAGGTCGAAGAACCAGTTTTGGATCCCAAAGTAGAATTCAAGTTTTTGAAATCCTCAGAGGATGCGAGCTTGATTTGGACAGAAGGAAAGAAGGAAAAAGTTGATGAGAATGTATTGGATGCATCTATAGTGGACGCACCCTCTACATCTAGATGAATGGCCCTCAGAGTCATAGGGGGACCTAATTTAGCTCTAGACCCCTACGTGGCTAGTATACTCACTCTCAGAGTATGCACCTTTGGACTTAAGCTTTTGGAGTATAAAGTAACCTTCATGCAAGAGCACACATACTGATTGTTAATAGAACAAAAGTTGGAAATGTTTAAGTGATAGCCTGGTTTACGTAGCAAGCATTAATGGCAGAATTTTCACTTTAAGTACACAGAAAGTTGTTTGATTACTCATTACATTCAAATTCAGAGTGATAGGAGAATAGAAAGAGCCTTAGAATTTATTGTGAAGACTTGAAGATTGATCTATTAGTGATTTTCAGTGCATTTGGTCCATTGCAGAAACCCTAGTTCATCGCGTCGATTCAAAAGTCTTCAAATTATCTCAGAGATCAGTTTGAAAGTGATTAATCAAGTAAGTCATGGCCACTCCCATAGTTTTTGATGTTGCAAAGAAGAAGAGATATGTATTTAAGAAGCATCCATTTAAGTCAACCCTAGATGATTTAGAGGGAGCATTCTCCTGCACGCCTATGGGTGTTATGCATGTGGAAGACATTAGGGCTTACATCTACTACAAGAAAGAACCAGTAGGGTTGGACAGGTTAAGGGCACACATGGATACCATGTTGAAACCAAATAAAACATTCATGGATGAATATGTTAAGTTGAATGATCACCCTATAGTTGAGTATGCTACGTCATATGAATTTTATGAGACTGAATGGATTAAGATACTATTGAGCAAAATTCATGATGATTTATTCTGGATAGGTGATGTACTAGTAAGAATAACTAGTGACTTAATACATGAGATGATAGGCCTTTCTAGGATAGGTTTCATCCTTCCTATGGGCAAGGATGTCAGAAAAATTGTTGAGCAAACATGTAAGTCAAGGAGTGATAGGCACAGGATGAAAATTGAGCCTATTGACCAAGCTGACATCAAATTGATGTCTATGATACTTGGATATAGGTTTCATCACACCAGCAAGGTGAATAGTGTGTCTGCGGGCACAATTCTAGCAGCCATTAGACTTGTGAAGGAAGATGCAGAGTTCAACTTATGTGAGATCTTGCGCGCATAGTTGGTTGATAACATCAAGGCAATCAAGCATGAAAAAACCAAGATATTCAGGTTTGGATCATTGATCATTTACATGTACCTTCATATAGTTGGGAAAGTATCAGATTTGTATTTGGACAAGTCCATTCCAACCATGTCATGGATATCTAACAAAGCATCCACTAAGAGTACATTGAGAGATTATATTACATTGGAGTTGAAGACCTTCAGGGTCAAGATGCAAATGAGGTATAGAATTCTAGAAAACATTATTGAAAAGTACAAGGATACAATTTGTTTTATGGTTGAAATAGATACAACATGTATGGAGGCAGTTGTACCTAGAACAAAGTGGATTCATCCACTTGGTTATGAAGTAGAGGAACAAATTCTGGAAGTATATGCTCAAGTATTGCTTTCAGCTCCTATTGACCCTAATGAGCCAAGATGGGGAACTTATGAGGAGAAGACAAGAGAAATAGATGCAAAACTAAATAGCACAGCAACTAAGAGGAAAGCCTCTAAGATTACATCTGAGATACTCAGAATTCATGGAGTAACACAAGAAGACCTAGACAAAGCAAGGGAAGAAAATATTTCTTTGGAAATTGAGAGCACATCCATAGTGGAAGCTAAGTCTGATGATCCTAAGATGAAAAAGGTAAAGATTGAGAAGACTGATGATCCAAAGGATAAATAGGGTAAAATTGATAATATCAGTCCTATGCCCACTGCTATTGCTGATATTGAATCCATAGATGCATCTCCTAAGATGCTCAAGAGGAGAAAAAAAACCACCACAAATCACCCTTCAACTATAAGTGTAGCCACAAGAAGAAAATTGAAAAATGTGCAGTCACCTCCGGAAGTAGGATTCATACCTAGTCTTTAAGTGTTAAGGACTAGAGTAGTAGAAGAAGGAAGGCTAGATCAGATAGCCAAGTTTTATGACAAATATCATGAAATTGATAAGTCAGAGATTCATGAGATGCTGATAAAACACATGATAAAGTTCAAGAAGACAGTTCTTGAATTGAAGACAACAATCCCAAATAAGGTATGGGAGATTATGGATACCTTGAAGAGACAAGCCACTAAAGAAGACTTCAGAATCAGGGAACAAACACTTGATTCCACTCTTCCAGTATGTTTTGTTGAAGAAAAGTAACTATTGTTAAATTTGGTGAAGCCGCACTTAAGGACAAATATGTGAACACTACACCTCATGAACAAAGACTATGAGCTGATATCTAAGGAAATAGAGAAGGCTTTTGAGAAGGTATTCTTAGAGCAACACATGAAACCTAAGTCTGTGCCCATCACTCAAGCACATACTAAGCAAGACAAAGTAGCAGAGACCTCCAATATACCATTTACAAGTCCTCAGGATTTAGCACCTACAATGGTAACACCTACAGAGGTAGTAAAGTCTGTGCCCATAACAGATACACAAAAAGATGATACAATCTTCATTGACAATGTAGAGATTGCAATGGCGCCCACAAACAATGACTTGGATAAGTTTGAAGAAGCTTTTGTGAGCACACAAGAAGCTGAAATGTTATGCAACAACACATCACCCATTCATCAAGAAGAAGTATTGATTGATGATGAGAAAGAAGAAGAAAAGATGGTAGAAAAAGAACAAGAAAAAGAAGAAGAAGAAGAAAGAAATAGAAAAAGAAAAGATAAAAGAAAGTGAGAAAAAGGATGAAATGTCAATCAAGGTGAAACAAGAAGTGATGGATAGCACTCCCATCACTCCCTCTATAGCATTGTTGTCAAGTTTGACACTTAACACGTCTAGTTTGGACTCATGGAGAGAAGAAGACCTGATTAAGTTCAACGTCTTAGCTATGGAGAAAGCTAAAGAAAAGAAAGTGATGAGGAATCCCCTCCTGGTAGAATCAATAAACATTTTGAACAATCTATTTCCATAAGATAAGAAAGTGTCAAAGATACACTCGGTTGATGATGTGAGTACAGTCATCTCACATTTCAAAAGCAATTTATCAAGCCTTGAAGAATCTGCATCCCTAGTTGTAGAAGAAAAGTATCTCAAGAAGAGATTGAATGAATTGGTGAACAAATTTGCACTTGACCTTATCTCACTCAAGACTGGTCAAGCATCCTTGAAAGAATTTGTAGATCAAGGAAGAAGAATCATTAAAGAATGCATGGATCAAGACAAGCTTGTTGATGCTCATTTCAAGAAAATAAAAGAGGCAGAAGCTATGATTGAGCAGGTGAAGAGTTCAGTGAAAGACACATCCATAGATGTGAACATGTGAAATAATGTCTACCAAAGTCAAATAGACAAAATTGAGAAGGAAGAAAAAAAGATGACAAAGTTAAGGGCTAGACAGACTCAGTTGAGGAATGCTCTTGCACCCTCATTAGATATTCTAAATTAGAATATCGAGGAGATTGATGCCACTATGGTGACATATGATCAAGGTCCTTCCACATATTTGAAGAAGATGGAGAATCTCAATATGCATTATGCACCCATCTCCAGATAGTAAACTCTTTGATCTCATTTTGGAAGAAGGAGATCCAGAACCTAAAGATTGCATATCTAGATGTTTTCCCTTAGTAAGTATGTATAGATACAGTTTTGTAACACCTTTGTCATTAATGTCAAAGGGGGAGTTGTGTATAGAATATGGATCGTAATATGTATAGGGAGATATAAGTATATGTATAGACAAAAAAAGTTTTTTGTATTAAGGACAGTTAGCAACTTGGCCATATTCCTTTGTTGAAATCAATGACAAAGGGGGAGATTGTTGGCAAGTTGGATATACTGGTGTATATGACTTGATATAGTGTTTTCATTATGGAAAAAAAGTCATATAGTAGTTTGGAGTCAGTGCACTTGATGAGAAGATCAGAAATCAGTTAAGTGTTGAAGACTGGATAGTGTACAGAGTTCTTGCAGCTCAAAGCATCAGAGCACATGCGTATGATAGAATTATGGTATGTGCCTTGGAAGTTAAGTTTGTTAGACTATATTCATGCTTAGTCTGTGAGCGCATGATCAGATGTGCAAGTATGAGAAAGTTACAGTCAGTTAAAGTTACACAGCCAGTGAGTGCCAAAGAAGAATAGAGCATGAAGCCGACAGTTAGTATTTTGGTTTGCGGTTATAATATAATGTTGTAAAGGCTATGTGTATGCACCCTAAAATGGTCACCTAGACTTTGGGCCCCATTCTTCATTTTATCAATGTTGGAATTATTTTATCAATTTTCTGAATCAATGATTTTTAATATTTTTAATTCAAATCAATTTATTTGATCAAATTGTAATTAATTCAAAAAATTTAATATATTTCTCAAGTTTTATTTAATTGAGAGAACTTGCTCCCTTTTAATTAAATAAAAATCCCTTTTAATTAAATAAAAATATCTTTTAATTAAATAAAAATCATTTAATTAAATCATCAAGTCATTTATTTTAAATCTCATTATAATTAAAAGAATAAATCTCTTTTAAATAAATAATTAATTAATTAATTAAATATTGGAACCCACTTTGCTAAAAATAATAAATAAATAATAAAAAAATAAAAATAATAAAGTAAAGTGCACTTTCCTATGAGATAGAATCTTTTGACTTTTTGAAAAAGGTTTTTGCCTCTTAATCTCTTCCACACATCTTTTTGCCTCTTAACCATGTCCATTGATTTTGCCTCTTGAGAATCTTGAGCACAAGGATCAACCAAGATATAATCTCCACCATTGCTCATTTATTTTTGCCTCTTAATCTTGACTGTCCATTCATTTCTAAATTCTTTTATAAGGAGACTCTCTCCTCATTCTGAATCATCCATCTTTGGCATGATCCATCTTTTGCATCATCATCTCTTGCATTATCATCCTCTTTCTGTCTTGGCATCTTAGCATCTTGGAACCTTGGAGTCTCTCAATCTTGGCATCTTGGAGCTATGGTATTTCTAGATCTCTCATATTGAAGCATTGCATCATCATTTTTATTTTCTTTCTTGCATCTAGCTTAGATCTACTTTCATTTTCATTTGCATGCATATTTAATGATCATGGAGACTAGTATTCTTGCTTTTTCTCTTTGAATCTCTCATTTTATGGTGTACTTGCATGGGCACAAATTAGGTCTAATCTGAGGGCCTTCATCATAAACCCTTGCACTTCATGAATAAAGAGCTATGAGTCGCTATTTGAGATCTCATTCTTGAGAGATCTTGGATGTAATGATTCATAGAAGTGTGACAACATTTTAGCACACATTTTTTTGGTGCCCACTGTGGGCCAACCCACCTTTACATGCATGTTTTGGTTATTTTTGGAGCTAACCCCCTTGTGCAGATTTGCTTGGAGACTAAAACCTTAGATTTTCAAAGATTTGATCATATCTCCCAAACGGCTTGGTGTTTTGGTCTGAAAAGTTTTTTGCAAGTTGGTGACATATTAGAGAAGCTCCAATAAACAATTCATAATTTTTTGAGGTATTTTTAATTTTTTATAATTTTTTCTTGATTTTTCATAAAAATTTGATTTTTGGCGCAAATAAACATATTTTTTGGAAATTTTTATATTTTCAAAAATCTCTTCAAATTCTATATGGGGTCCATTCTTTGTGTTTTGAATTTGGGTGCAATATCATAGCTCAAATAATTGATTTACAAAAAGTGGTCTATTTTTGTAAAATGGGTCTCTAGGGCACAAATGAAGAGAATTTTTTAAAATTTTTACATTTTTGGAAAGCTCTCTATTTTTAGTAGGGGTCTCTATTTTTCATTTCTATTTTTGTGGCTGAAATCATATCAAAAAAATCAGATCTTGTTGACTAGGTCAAATGCAAAAAAAATAAAATTTTGTGATGAGTATGCACTTATTTTTCATGGTTCAATGCATGATATGAGTTGCCATTTGGATTACTTGTTGGCTATTATTGCTCCTAAAAATTGATTTTCAGATCTAACCCTAGGGTTTTCATAATTTGGATATACATTACATATCTTGTTTGCTTGTTTTCTTGTTGGAGAGTTCGTGGCTTGCTTGCACACAAAAAAGCTCAACAAAAATCTACTAATCACATTGCTTTGGACTTGAGGTATTTTGTTGCATCTCTATAACATTTGAATTTTTGAAATAAAATAAATCTCTCATGTGTCTAGCTTGAGTTTTTATTGCTTTCATAGATCACACTTCACTTTGGGGCTCTAAAAAGAACATAGATTTACCTTTTTTGCATATGTGTTTCACATAGTAATTAGGCCCTATGAACACTATTTTTAGTGATCTTGAGAGATTGGGTTTCTTTTGAGGCTCTTCTTGATGATAGATCCCCTTTTAGGTAGGGAGGATATTGAGAATATCTCACGTTCCTTTGATTTGCGTCCTCATCTTTTGGTTGATGCATTCTCTCTTCAGAGGGGTTGATAGATCACAAGTTCTTGACACCACAGATCTTGGTGAGGTTAATTTCAACCTTAATGTGTCAAATTAATATGTTTGCTATGTTTGGGTGAAGTGAAGAGGCTAGAGGATTATGCTCTACTCCCTTTTTGGGTAGTACCGAAAACTCAAATCCTTGGATCTAAACTAAGTCCCCATGTGGTCCTTTTTGTGAGTCACCTTGTTAGAGAGGGTTAACCGTAGTGGACATTCCCTTTATTGGGTCAACCACGTGGATAGAACCTCAAGCAGTAATAGCCATTTTCACCATGGTAGTGACAACCACTATATAAATGTCCTTGTGGAAGAAATCTCCACGGGTGTAGTTTCTTGTTGGGCTGTCAGATCTCCTCAGCATCTCTGCTTGATTAAATTCTCAGAATATGTCAAAACCCCAGTGCACCTGGATTGGAGTTCACCCTCTTGAGATTACAAAAGTTGCACAGTCAAACCATTACTAATAACCATAGTGCAACTGAATTTTTCTTTCTAGGACTATGTGCATGATTGGAAAAACATTTTAAGAACATACACAAGTAGAATCTTTAAGGAGTAGAAATACTAAGTCACTATTCTTGTTCATGTGCAAGGTTGCTTTGTCTCTTGCTCATTGTTTGAAGACAATTGCTTGCTTGAACTCCTTGATTGTTGTCTTATGTGCTTGATCAATGATAAAAATATGTTGATATACTTGATCTTTTAAAACAAACAAAAACTGAGTTCCTGAGTTGTCAAACTTGCTGTCAAGTAGCCCGATCCTATTTTATACACTTACTAGTTCAGAATCGTATGATACTGAATAATCATCGCATCACTATTCTAAGTTTTATCATGCAATATTTCATGCCTGATTTTTCATCGCACCACTAGCTTGGATATTTTTGCATCCCCTACCTACAAATTGCCACACTGCTTTGTGCAAAATATCTCTTGGAAACATTGTATCGTCCTGGTACCCTGCGAACTATCACATAGAGTTATCTTGTTTTCTTACAATCTGAAGCTATTCTATATCACTTTTTAGTTTTCCTTGGTCAATCCAGATTATTTTAGGTTTTCTACCCTATTTTTAGAAGCCTATTTGCACCTTGGGTCTTTGTGTCTATACCTCTTGAATTAGTAATTTTTTATTTCACAAGTGACCTTGCTTGGAATTAGTAAGTTAGAAATCATTCTTGTTGAGAAAGAGAAACCTTTGGATTCTTTGATATCATGCTTAGAGAGTTTTAGTAATCTCTTGTCCAATTCACTTCCATACAAAATCAATTTCAATCAATTATAATTTGGGTAAGATCATCCTCCTGATCCATATGTGTTAGGGTATTCACCCAATTATTGGGCACCTTTGTGGTAGTGTTGACTTATCCCTTTTAACAAAATTCTATCTTATCACCTCTTTTTTGGACAATTGAATGCTTTTACTATCCTAGTTTGGTACCAACATTTCTTAGGGTCATCTTATCATCTAGGATCCTTTCTTTCATGTTGGTTACAACAAGATATCAAGTAAATCAAGGAAAATGACCTCAAGTAGTCTTTGATCAATTACCCTTAGTTCAAACTCACCAAAGACGTAAGGGAAAAGAGCCCATCTTTGATCAATCCCCTAGGAACACCTCTGAAGTTTAGTTTTTTCCTAAGAGCAATTCTAGTGACTTAAACACACCCTTATCACCTTCTCATCTAGATATGGATATGAGTTACACCATGACTCGAAGAGAGAGGGAAGAGATGGATAAAAGTCTTGACAACATATATGAAAGACATAGAGACAACATTATATTTGGTAATTCCTCTCATGATAATCAACTGGACTCATCCCTTATCTCAACTAGATATTTGGATGCACATCAAAGGGCTGAAAGAGAAATGAGGAAGTCTCATCAAGAAGAGCAATCCCAACATGATAGCCAAGACAATGAACATTATGATACTTATGTGAATGCAGCACATACCAATGACTTGTTCAAGCATTCTAGACCAAGTTCACCACTCCAAACAACCCCAAGATACACAAGTGACAAACTCAAAAGAATTGAGCATGAAAAGAAATCCTTCCTAGATGAACGAGCTGCAAAGGAAGAGAAACTTAGACTCCTAGAGTCTGAAAGACAAGCTTTATTAGAAATGGAAAGGAAAACTACATGAGATAAGTTATTGGCTCAACAACTTAATGCTCAATACAACAACATGTGTGTTGGTGGTGGAAACAACTCTCCTCCACCCTCTCCTCCTAAGACTCCACAAAGTGGAAGGCACTCAAGTTGTTCAACATCTTCAAGATCTCCTAGCCCTAGAGGAAGAAGGGCTCCACAATATGAACATTATAGGAGACCAACACCTCCTAGGAACTCAAGACAACCTTCTCAACGTGCCCATCATGGTTCACAATATGGAGGTGGTAGTTCAAGTTCTGACTTTGATACTCAAGATTTCATGAAAATGCAACAAGAACCACTCTTCCAATAGTATGTAGAAAAGTATGTGGAACAAAACAAAGATAAGTTCTTGGAGAATTTAATCAACAAGGGTGCTAGAGTCCCCTACAACTTTGATGTGGATAAAAAGATCAAGAAGCAAGATCCCTCTCAAGAGGAAGACAAAAACAAATGAGTAAAATGATAGAAGAGATGAAGGCACCCAAAAGTTCATTCAATCTTGATTCAATTTGTCCCAATCCTTTTGATAGGAGTGTGAGTATGAAGGAATTTCCAAGAAAGGTTGAAATCCCTCAATATGACAAGTATGATGGTAGTGGAGATCCACATGATCATGTGCGCCAACTTTACACTATGAGTTTTGAATTCCATCAAGATGATTCATACCTTATGAGATTATTTCCAAGGAGCCTTAAAGGTCATGCAATGGAGTTGTTCACCAACATAACTCCCCCCGTCAAGACTTTCAAAGAGCTTGTTCATAGATTTTTTCAACACTTTGCTTACAATCTTTCAAGATCTATCACTATGTTGGACCTATGTAACTTAAAACAAAATCAAGGGGAATCCTTTGTTACCTTCTTACAAAGGTGGAGATGACAGTGCTCTCAATATTCTAGAACCATTCCCGAAGATGAAAAGATTGACATTCTTGTTAGCAACTTGATTCCTAAAATGTGGTATGAAGTTAGGAAGATGATTTTTTATTCCTTTGATACCATGGTTGAAACTGCATGTAGGATTGAGGATGTTTTGAAAGAACAAGGAATTTTGACCAACAATAAAAATAACAACAATGGCTCTAACAAGGATAAAGGGAAAAACTCACATTGGAATAGGAACAAACAAGTAGTCAATGATGGAGTTGTGGATTCTTCTCAACAAAAAGATCAAGGTGCCCTTCACTTATCTAGTGTTGTTCAAGCAATGAAGCTCAATGCATCTAACCAACAAGAGCATAAGCCAAAATATCAAGATAAACCTAAGAAAGAAAAGCGTCAATTTTCCAAGCTTGGTGATTCATATGAGGGTATCTTCAAAATGCTCATTGCAAACAACCTTGTGCATCCTCACGATCCTACAAATTTTTGCATACCTGAAATTAAGCCATATTGGTGGGATGAGAAAGCCTACTACATATTTCATAATGGCATTAGACATAATATTAAAAACTATTTTAAGCTTAGACATATCATTCAAGATTTCATTGAGAATGGAAAACTTACGATAGATGGATTGAACACCAATGCTGATCATAAAGCTTTCAAAGAACCTTTGCCAAAATATGAAAAGGGGGAAACCTCTAAACCTAAGAATGGCAAGGCTAAGGTTCATTACACTTACGGAGTTGTGGAAAATGTGGTTAATATTCTTGAAATTATAGAGGAAAATGTCAACATGATGAGAAATAAAGATCCCTCTGGTTATGACTCTCCTCCTATCTTTGATAAAGGACCCATGGTGCTAAGGGGTCCCAACTCTAGAACATCATCCCAAGTCCTTAATGTTGTAACATGAAGCCAAGGTCCTATTGTCCTTAGAGGACCCAACTCAAATCAATCTAGTAAACCAAAGCAAGTGGCATCCAAGAATGCCACCTCAAAACCAACAATTAATCCCAAATTGAGTTATAATCTTATTGATCAGTTGCAAAGAACCCCAGCTCAAATCATGATCTTTGAGCTCTTAGAGTTGTCCCCAAGACACAAACAAGTCCTTGAGGATGTGTTGCACGCGGAAAATGTCCCTAATAATTTAGATGTTGATCAATTCTGAAATATGGTAAATCATCTTGCTAGCCCTCATTACCTAACCTTTTCGGAGGAAGATGACAAAGCTTTGAGCCACCCACACAATCTTTCCCTTCATATTGAAGTCATGATCCACAAAAACCACGTTAAGCATGTGTTGATAGATGGGGGTGCAGGGCTTAATATTTTTACCTTGAGTCTTTTAAAAATATTGGGTTATTCAAAACAAGTAATAGATACTAGAAAGAGGATTACTACCAAAGCCTATGATGAGGCAAAAAGAAGTTCCAAGGGGTTGGTCATCCTTCCTATCAAGATTGGCCCTATTGAGAAAGATATCTTGTTCCAAATTGTTGATGTCAGTCCCCTTGCATACAACATCTTACTTGGTAGACCATGGATTCATGATATGAAAGCAGTGTCATCCACCTACCATCAATGTGTTAAGTTCCCCTACAATGGAGTATAAATTTGAATACCTAGGGATAGAAATTTATCTGTCAGTTCAATTTCAGTAGGGACTCATGTTCCCCTCAATAGAGAAGCTGAAGATTTCAATGTGACCCTACCGGAGTGCAAAGACAAGTTCAAAAAAATAGATCTTGGTGTAGGGGGGTATCAACTCAACTCCTTCACGAAGTTTCCAGTTTCACCTACATCTTATGGAAAACCTTCACAAGAGATGAAACCTTCCTCTTCTGCTATGACTTTATTCGAAACATTTGTAGAGTCTTCAGTGCCTATACAAGATGAGAAAGAAGAGGTGGTTGTTAAAGAATAGATTTATAGAGAAGAAAAATAGACACACAATGAGGACTTCTCTCCCTCTCCTAAGGCTTATGGAAAAGGGTACACTTTGGTTAAAAATATGGGCTATCCTAGACATGGCCCTCTTAGTCACAGATTGGATGCTAGAGTCAAACCTCTCAATCAGGCTCTTTTTGGATGCAAGCCTAAGAAGATGGTTGGCCTAGGCTTTGAAAATCATAACAAGAACACTACTCCTATTCTTGATGAGTCAGATAGTGAAGATGAACCAAAATATATGCCTAATTTGACAAATCAGCAAGACATGTGTGAAGATTGGATCCCTTCCACCAATCTCCTTCAGGGAGATTCAGATGATCCAGTTTCTCATGCGACAGTTGCAAATGTAGAACAAGAAGAATCAGATGTAGAAGATCCCATTAGAGAATGTCAACGTAAGAATATTGTTTGTTTGATAGAGAGAGATGTTACCCTTGATGATATTAGAGCTTCTACATCAAGACGTCCCAAGCCTTCATGGTGTAAACATCCTAGTCAAGATTCAGAAATAGATTCATATGAGTATGAATGGGACTCTCTCTTAGAGCCTTCTACAGTTGATAGGGATGTTAATGTTATTCACACTTATAGTTCTCAACCCGAGGTAGCTGACGATTCATGTGTAGGATTAGTGGATTTGAACTTGCATGTTGCTTTATTGGAAGATTCTTTGCTTGTTAGGATGAATTCTAATTTGGGTAGCTTAGAGGGATACTTGATAGACTCTAACTCTTCAGTCACCAAAGATAATACCATTCACATTCACAATCTTGAACCAGTCATTGACTTACCCCTTGTTGACCCTAACCTCATTGATTGGTCCCAACGCTATCAAGAGCCTCAACTTTTAACCTTCCAAAATGACTATGAGATAACTTGTTACATGAATTCCATTGAACCTATAGTCTCTTCCACCAGTGAACCGACTACCAGCATGACAGAGCTAGACATCAAGTACCTTAGTCACAAAATAAAGAGAAGAGAAAAAAAGAATAAGAGTTTTGATGGTAAAAACCACTGTGTGGCGGTGTCAGGACCTAAAAAAGTAAAAATAAATGATGTATCCAAGGGTGAAAACCTCTCTAAGGTGCCTAAGGATGAGGTACTTGATCATCTCCCAAGCTACTTTCAAGACAGATCTTCAGTGCTTGTTGAGCCAACACAAGCAGTCAATTTGGGTACAGATAAGGCTCCACAAATAGTACATTTGGCTCAGTCCTTAACAACACAAGAAAGAGAAGCATACACCAATTTCTTATAAAGAAAGAAGATCAAATTTTCTTGGACTTATTTAGATATCCCAAGATTGGACACTAATCTTATCATGCATCACTTGTCCATAGCTCCGGGTGTCAAACCATTTAAACAAAAATTGAGAAAAATGCATCCTCACATAGCTCTTCTTGTTAAAGCAGAATTAGAAAAACTCCTTAGTGCAGGATTCATAAGAGCTATTGACTATGTTGAATGGATATCAAACATTGTACTAGTTTCCAAACATGACAAATCCATTCGTGTTTGCAAAAACTTTAGAGATCTCAATAGAGCATGCCCAAAGGATGATTTTTCACTCCCCAATATAGACATGATAGTGGACATGACCACAGGTTATGAGATCTATTCCTTAATGGATGGTTTTTCTAGATATAATCAGATCAAGATAGCTCCTAAAGATTAAGAAAAGACTGCATTCACTTGTGCATGGGGTACCTATTGCTGGAACGTTATGCCTTTCAGATTAAAAAATGTAGGAGCAACGCATTAATGAGCTATGACAACTATTTTTCATGGCATGATGCATAAAAATATGAAAGATTATGTAGATGACACCTTGGCCAAATCTAAGAAAAGAGACACACACTTAGATGATTTAGAAGTCATTCTAGATCGCATGGAGCAATTTCAATTAAGGTTAAATCCTAAAAAGTTTACATTTGGTGTCACCTCTGGGAAACTTCTAGGATTCATCATTTTAGCAAAAGGAATAGAGATAGACCCAGAAAAGGTCCAAGCAATCATGGATATGCCACCTCCTAAAAACATTAGTCAAATGAGGAGTCTTCAGGGACGTCTTCAAACTATAAGGAGGTTCATTTCACAATTGGCAGATAGAGCTCAACCTTTCAATAAGAACTTACATAAGGGAGTCAAATGTGTTTGGAATGAGGATTGTCAAAAGAGCATGGACCAAATCAAGAAATACTTGGCCAATCCTCCTATTTTAATGCCTCCTATCCCAAGGAAACCACTTATCCTATATGTTTTAGCAACAAAATCTTCCTTGGGGGCATTACTAGTACAACTTGATGAAAATGGGAAAGAAAGAGAAATATATTACATTAATCATACTCTTGTTTCATATGAGGTTAACTACACCAATATTGAGAAAGATTTCCTTGCAGTGGTGTTTGCTTCCCAAAAGATGTGACACTATATGCTTGCGCACACAATACACCTCATAGAAAAAATTGATCCAATCAAGTATTTACTTGATAAGGCTATTCTCATAGGTAGACTTGCTAAATGGATGATGATACTTTCAGAATTTGACATAGAGTACATTGAGCGTAAAGCCATAAAAGGACAAGCTATAGCCAATCAATTGGCTGATTTCCCAATTCAAGATAATGCACCTATTCAAGTTGACTTCCCAGATGAGCATCTCATGTACATGACTGAAAGAACCTGGAAGATGTTCTTTGATGGATCTTTTATGCAAAATGGTTCAGGAGCTCGTGTGTTGTTTGTTTCTCCTCATGGGTACACAATTCCTAAGTCTTACAAGTTATTGTTCCCATGTACAAAAAACATTGCTAAGTATGAAGCTTTGACAAATGGACTTAAGATGGTCATAGAATGGAGAATCATAGAGTTACATATTTATGGAGATTCACAACTGATAATCAACCAATTTAATGAAGAATATCAAACCAAAGATGAAAAATTACCTTATAAGAAAATGGTTGATTCCTCGAGATGATACTTCACATTTGTCTCATTTCAAAAAATCCCTAGAGCAAAAAACAAAGCAACTGATGCCATGACTACACTTGTTTCACTCCTTCACTTAGAGGAACATGAATCTAGATTTGAATTCCTAGTGGAAGAGCTACACTATCCTATCTATGACTCCCAAGAAAGCCAAGTTTTTTTTACCCTTGTTGGCCATGAGTCATCCTGATATGGTGCCATTTACTCATACCTCCATGATGGCATTATTCCTGAATCCTTTAACTGATTTGAACAAAGAAACCTTACCCAAAATGCCTCTCACCACACCCTTATCTCTGGTGATTTGTATAGGAGGGGTCTAGATGGGACACTTCTTAGATGCTTAGAGAAGGATGAGTCTGATCAAGTGTTAGTTGACATTCACAAGGGCATCTATGGGGGACATTCCAATGGTTGTTCCATGGCCCAAAGGTTGCTTAGGGCAGGGTACTATTGGCCTACAATGCAGATTGATGCAGTAGCTTTTGCAAAGTCATGTGAAAAGTGTCAAAAACATGGTAACCTGATACATGCTCCAGGTAGGGAGCTTATTCCTTCTATATCTCATTGGTCATTTCAGTGCTAGGCCTTTGATCTTGTTGGGTAGATTCATCCCAACTCATCAAGTGGACACAAGTTTATCATCACTGTTATTGAATACTTTACTAGATGGGTAGAAGTTGTCCCACTTTCTGTTACCTCAGGAAAGATAGTTTCTCTATTCATTTTGAACCATATCATTTGTAGATATGGATTCCCTTCAGAGATAATCACTGACAATGGAGGTCGGTTCAAAAATAAGGACCTTAAACAACTCTACAAGAAGTTCAAGATTAAACAACATTGGTCCTCCATTTACTTCCCGTAAAGAAATGGTCAAGCAGAGGCTTCAGACAAAACCATTCTCAAAATCCTACTCATAACAGTTCATAAGAATGGTAGAGATTGGCACTTACAAATAAATCCAGCTTTATGGGCCTATAGAACAAGTATTCATACTCCTATAGGGGCTACTCCTTTTTCCCTTACTTATGCTGCTAAAGCAGTGTTACCTTTGGAGGTTGAGATTCCTGCACTTAGAGTTTCCCTCCAAGGTCTAGTTACAGATGAAGACTATCACGCCATGAGACTTCAAGAGTTAGAACTTCTAGATGAGAAACGTAAAGCATCATTTGACCATATGAGGTTTTATCAAAAGTGCATGTCTAAAGCCTTCAACAAAAAGGTTCGCCCTAGAGAATTCCAAGTGGGAGATCTTGTCCTACATGAAAATCCTAAGAATCAATAGTATAGAGATCAAAAGGGTAAATTTGAACCTAATTGGCTTGGACCTTACATCATTACAGTAGCTTTTGGGATAGGTGCTTATTTATTATCTACTGAAGAGGGAGAGCAGCTTCCTAATCCTATCAATGTCTTGCACCTAAAGAAGTTCTATCCATGATGCCTATTCTATCTGGGGGCATCCTTTGTACATACTTATTGATCCTGAAAAAATCCAAAAAAATGTTATATTGTTAAAAAAATCTAAAAATTGGAAAATGTCCTAAAAAAATGATCATCTTAGTGAAAATCTAGTAATAGACGCTTTGATGTATCTCCAAAAAAATTATATATTCCAAAAATACCAAAAAAAAAACAAAAAATTCAAAAATTCAAAAAAAAATAGAAAAAGTGCCTTGGTGAAAACTTGGAAATAGGCGCCTTGGTAGCAAAAATACAAAAAAATTATAAAAAGTCCTGAAAAAAAAAAAAAAAAAAAAAGAAAAAATTTGCAATAAATCCAAGTGGTGAAAACCTGGAAACAGGTGCTACTTGAGGCCTTTGCACCTTTGTTTCTTAGCATGCATCCTCGACACTTAGCCTTTCTCCATCATGCCTTGTCCTTGTTGCCTTGGTTTGGAATTGGTCTTTGTCTTTGTCTAGGGGGCATAATTGTGTTAGCTTTGGTCTCTTGGATGCGTTTGTCTTTAGGACACCATGCAAACGGTGTTTTTCAACACCTCCCCAATTGTGTTTTTCAACACACCACCCAGTGTCGAGTGTTTTTCAACACTTATTGGTTGGTCTTCCCTAGTTTTGTCATGTGATCTTACTTGCTTGCAAGCATTTGATCCTTATCCTTAGAACTCAGTATCAGTTACCACACTTAAATTTTTAAATGCAACACTTGATGCTTGAGCTATGTCATGATCTTTTCTTTGTGTGCTAACTGTTATTGATTTTCATTGAGTGTCCTTGTCTAATAAGTCTCTCCATGATGCATAGCTAGAGGACTTGGGGCATGGAGCATGTTTTTATTTGTGTTCTACTTGTGGGTGTGTTCTTCAAGATCTTGAGTGTCTCTTGTTGTTCCCTTGAAACACTTTGGAGATTTGAGGCATTTTCCTTGACTATTTTGCACAAGCGTTCTTATGGTCATTCTGGCATCTTTGCCTTGATGCGAGCATGGTTTTCCTACATTAAATTGGGTAAGCTAACATCGAAGTCATTTTAACCTTTATGTCTTTGATGCTTATGTTAGAATCTTTCCACATTCCAATCCGATATAAATCGCATTCATATCTTCATAGTTGCGCATGTGACCAATGATGATTGTGTGATTTTTTGATGTCTGTTAATAATGGCCCAATGATGAAAATAAATTCTTTGACATTCTCTAATGAATGATGAACACAAGATCCTATAGTTGCTCTATTGCAAGTACACCTTTGCATTTTCATGTAGCTTGCATTGTTAGACTTCATGTTAATTTGCATTTTTAGGCTGCATTATGTGTTTGAGAGGGTTTTCCTTCATCTTTCTTTTGGACACTTAATCAGTTGTGATCACATTCCGATCTTCATTTCCTTATCTTCTTTCATGATCTCAATCAAAATTTCCCATCTTAAACAGTTGATTGATTTTTGAGGCGTTCTCTATCTTGAGGCAAATTCTCTTTCTTCTCTCCATTTCTTTTCACGTCTTCCAACCTTTGATCTTCCATTTGCTTTCATCCCACTTCTGTTCTTCTAATTCAACCTTGGGGCATAATCTTTGATGATCTACCTTGGTTCTGTGATTCTTATATCTTGCATCTTGCATCAAGAACCTTATCTTTAGTTCAATTTAATCAAATTTATCGATTTATTGTTTCTCCTCTATCTCATTTCAATTTTGATCAATGAGGGGGCAGTACCTATCAAACTTCAATCTTTGATTCAGTTTTATCAATTCAATTCTTGCTTGAGATTCTTATCTCTTATTTGAGACTTGACAATTACCTATATACAATGGTGTTGGCCTTGTCTTTTTCAATCAGCTTATCTTTGTCCTAGCATGTTCCCAGAATGATCACATGTCTGGATTGTTTTGTGATCCCAAATCGACCTCACATTTCAATTTTTCTTTGGCCACATGTGTTCCCAGAATGATCACACATCACCCAAAGAGGGGAAAATGTATGCACCCTAAAATGGTCACCTAGACTTTGGGCCCCATTCTTCATTTTATCAATGTTGGAATTATTTTATCAATTTTTTGAATCAATGATTTTTAATATTTTTAATTCAAATCAATTTATTTGATCAAATTGTAATTAATTCCAAAAATTTAATATATTTCCCAAGTTTTATTTAATTGAGAGAACTTGCTCCCTTTTAATTAAATAAAAATAATTTAATTAAATCATCAAGTCATTTATTTTAAATCTCATTTTAGTTAAAAGAATAAATCTCTTTTAAATAAATAAAAAATCTTTTAATTAAATATTGGAACCCACTTTGCTAAAAATAATAAATAAATAAAAATAATAAAGTAAAATGCACTTTCTTATGAGATAGAATCTTTTGACCTTTTGAAAAAGGTTTTTGCCTCTTAATCTCTTCCACACATCTTTTTGCCTCTTAACCATGTCCATTGATTTTGCCTCTTGAGAATCTTGAGCACATGGATCAACCAAGATTTAATCTCCACCATTGCTCATTTCTTTTTGCCTCTTAATCTTGACCATCCATTCATTTCTAAATTCCTTTATAAGGAGACTCTCTCCTCATTCTTAATCATCCATCTTTGGCATGATCCATCTTTTGCATCATCCATCTTTTGCATCTTTTGCATCATCATCTCTTGCATTATCATCCTCTTGGAGTCTTGGCATCTTATCATCTTGGAATCTTGGAGTCTCTCAATCTTGGCATCTTAAAGCTGTGGTATTTCTAGATCTCTCATATTGAAGCATTGCATCATCATTTTTATTTTCTTTCTTGCATCTAGCTTAGATCTACTTTCATTTTCATTTGTATGCATATTTGATGATCATGGAGACTAGCATTCTTGCTTTTTCTCTTTGAATCTCTCATTTTATGGTGTACTTGCATGGGCACAAACTAGGTCTAATCTAAGGGCCTTCATCATAAACCCTTGCACTCCATGAATAGAGAGCTATGAGTCACTATTTGAGATCTCATTCTTGAGAGATCTTGGATGTAATGATTCATAGTGCATTTGAGATCTCATTCTTGAGGGATCTTGGATGTAATGATTCATAGAAGTGTGACAACATTTTAGCACACACTATGCGCCTATTGTATTTAGGTTTCTGACATATATACTTATTTTTGTGTAAGCACACTTAAGCCAATTCATTTGGAAGCATTGTATGTAATAGGTTTAAGGGCCAACCTAGTTGTTTATTTTGTATGCGCGTATAAATATAAGATGCGCCCATTGTATTCGGTATGGAAGTTGAGAGAGAGTTGTGATAAGTAGAGAAGAAGTGTTCGAAGACACTATAAGATGTATTAGAGCTTTGCTAAAGGTCAAAGCATCAGCGCATAAAAGGAACTAATCTGACAAGCAGTGTCACATTGACAATTCATCCAGCAAATATAGTGTGTATCTGAGATCAGAAGGTTGTAGCCTTCACCACTTGAGAAGTGAGCTCTAGGATAGTGCGTCCTCTCCCCTAACAAGGACTATTGTAAAAGACTCCTAACAGGGTCCGACCCTTAACAAGGTCTACTGTACTTAAAGCATTGTAAAGAAACTCCTAACAGGGTTAAGGATCTTCTAACAAGGATCACAAAACACTAGTGCACAATATTAGTGGGTGTCAATTCCCACCAAATTTTTTACCTATTTGGGTTTCCCCATAACCATATTGGTGTCATGTGTTGATTTCATTTATGTGAATGTTTAATTCAGTACTTAAGCATTTAAGTTCAGTATAAAGATTAAAGTGAAAAGTTAAAATACAGTGAACATTGATTCACCCCCCCCCCACACTCTCAGTGTTCCCATTCCTAACATGTTTGTCAATCTTCTCTTCATCATCAATTTAAATTCCTATTTCCCTTTTGGGGAACTTCTTAAACCCAGTAAATGTCATATTTGACATATCTTTGGTTCTACTTTTAGGGGTGAATTCCAAGTAACTACTTTCCCCTTGATGAAAGGATCTCCTTCCCCACATATAGTTTATAGAAAAATTCCTATAATTTTCACTTCTCCTTTTGATAAAACACTACATATATCACTTATAAAGTCACCACTTCACTTTGAGGAAAAACTATTATCTTTTTTGAGTTCCCTTTTCTCGACAGAGTCTATGCATATATCACTAAAAGTACTAAAAATGTTCTGAAATCTCAAGTTTTCTATAAAAAAAATACCAAAAAATTTGATTACTTTTGAATTTTCTTATAGACAACTCCCCAACAGAGTCACCAATCTGTTGGTTCCCAAAACTGTAGATTGGAAATCCAAGAGCTTTTTCAATTCCCTAGTAGGATTACTCAATCAGCTTTGGCCAACTAACGAGAAAAGTACCTTGATACAATTCTCCTGCACTTTAGGCTTTGCTAAACCTAGGTGGGTATACCTTCACCTCAAACCCTAATCACTTGGTCAAATGATTTTCTATAGAAAATTTAAACCTTATGATTTCCCAAAGTGGCAATTGATCCTTGAGATTAATCAAAATAAATTGTATGTATGTTATGAATTGGATTTTTTTGTAAGAGAGTATTATTATGAATTATTAATGAGTTATGGAACAATGAACTCTACAATTTGATGAATATTTCCTAAATTATGAAACAATCTTTAGACTAGTCCTTATCCAATATTGGGCAAATAGAGTCATTCCTTGTTAGATCTTTATGTACAACTATTGAGAGATTGAATACACCATCCACTACCACACATTTATATGGAAAAGATCTTCTATAGTGCAAATCTTAGTCCAATTGAATTTAATTTCTCAGAGAAAATCAATTAGACAAATTCACATGGACAACACTTCGCATGCAATCTTTGATGATCCAAGAAGTATATTGCAACACTAATATTTTCAATAAAAATATTAAAAGGTAGAAACTAAATCTAAATCAATAATCCCAAAGGACTAACCTAAACAAGTTTAATGAACTAACCTGAACAAGTTTAATGAACAATTCTTCAATTTGGACAGGAAAGAGATTCTTTGTATTAATTTCAAAAAAGCGTACAATTGATTTGTGCTTCAATTGTATTTCCCTATATAATCATTTTTTAGTGCTTCCATATGTATTTCTATATATATCATTTATCTTATCTATCCTATCCTATATTGTACTGTATCTCTAGAGAATGGTCTCGGCATCCTTCTTATACAAAATGAAAGGATGCATACAACCTTTAGACCATTGTGATGCTTCCTAACTAATAACTAAAATGAAACTAAATCACCAATTGTTACAATAAGGTAAAACAAAACTAATCTAAAATAACTAAATCCTACTCACCACCTTTCTCGAACTCTTTTGGCGCTGCCTCTAGAATCTTCATATAATCATCAAACCATCAATAAATCTACACATGGGAAGGCCATTTGAACTGCTCAATTTTAGAGAGGGAAATGAGAAGGTTTAACCATCTTTTTGTTGTAGCAACCCAGACCTCTGTCTGAAATTTGACAAATTTACTTTCTAAAACAATAATCTTATCCAACAATACATGAAATTCATTGACCCTTTCTTTCATTAAATGAATCAATATTTTCTGTGGAAACTCCATAAAGTCTCTCCTCCAATTCCACTTAGCTCATCTTTGAAGTATTCATTTCCTCACCAAAGATTTCCCTTCTTGTTTTATAATTTATCTCATTAAAAGAGTCCTTTAATTTATGACATTAGTTTGAGGCCTTTCATGCGTGTGGCATCATGTCAGTACACTCCAAACTATCAAATTGGCCACCTTCATTAATATCCATCCTTAGAAACATTTGACACCCTTTTCACCAATTTGGAAGTCTCTTTTTGGTCCTTTGCGAAATGGAAAAAATTTGCTACTTCTCAACTATTAACAATGTGGCCCACGAAAAAACTCGCTATTTTTCACATCCTTAACCTTATCCCAGCACAATGGAAAAAAAAATTTGTTTCACAGTTAATATTTTGAGGGCCCGTAAAAGAGCGAAAAATGTTCCTTTACTCATTTTTAAAAGGATAATATGGTATTTCTCTTTTATCAAATGCAAAAATTTGGCACTTTTCCAAGCTTCAAAATAAAATTTTCAAGTGACCCAATAGAACCCTTAGGGAACAAGATGCATTACAGGAACAATACTTTTTTTGAATAATAATGCAATTTTGACATCAATAAAAGTGTGAATACATTAACATAACATGCCATGCAATCATAAAGCATTAACATCCATTAAACAATCAATTACACCACCAACATGATTATCATAGAATCCTACAAGATGATAGGTCAATACATTCCCAAGGGTCCCATGGCCACATGTAATAGCCACATTACAAGAAGCCTCTAGAGGTCTCAATTAGACATTCACAATCATTTCCACTTTCCTTACATTCCAAAGCCACAATAGTCAACTTAAACAACCATGTTCACTCTAGGGTACATCTAAGAAAGGTCCAATTCAAATTATTTGATCAAAAAACATGGTATAGAAGTTCAAAACATGAATGTAATTATGCCAAGATGATTAGGAGGATAATGGGTATCTAAAAAACAAATTTTTCAAGCCTAAGTAGAACTTTAAATATATTGTCACAAATGCATAGTTTTACAAAGATGTACACGTAGTACCTGGGAATAAATTGTTGGCATAACTAATGTAATTGATGCTAAGATTAGATGAGTATGTTATGTCATGTACTTGATGTAGATATGATGATAGAATGATCATTTGTGAGTTTTTCATTGATGTCAACTTGTTGGTTGTTGGTTGTTGGTTGTTGGTTGATAGTGTTCCTATTATGATGAGATATGTTCAAGAGGTTGAATCCTACACTATGGTAAGAATCTTACATTATGATGATTTGATTATTCAAGAGTTGCAACATGTTTTAGTTGTAGCTATCCTTATGAGAGACTTGGGGATGTCTCTAAATTTCTAATGCTTTAATGCTAGTATTGGTGTAGACCGGTAAGCAAGTTATGATCAGATGAAGGATGACAGTGTAACTGCTAGAACAAATAGTGATAGGCAATACATGATTTGATTGGTTTGTCAAATCTATGAAGATTTATGTGGTGCAGTCATAGGAGAAGGTTTTTGACAGTGTGTAAAAGCTATGGTTCTGACCACAACTTATTTAGATGATAGGTGAGAAGGTATTACAATTATAGAAGTAGTTTTAGGATAAAGAGATTATGTTCTTGAGCTATCGATGGTAGATATTGAATTGGTGATCGGTATGGAAGTGGTGATGAATAAATCTATGTTAGTTATGATGTGGTGAAATATCCCAATAATTAGAGGTCATGATCTATAATTTTAGTGTTTGATGTTAGCATGTCTTGAAGATTCTAGAAGAAGGGTGTGTTTGGTCAAAATGTGTTTGACCCCTTGATACAAAATTCTATGTAAATCATTGTATTGGCTGACACAATATAGGAAAATTGTTTTGGGCATTGAGATATGTGTATTGGCGTGTTATGTTTGAGCAGGAAGTTTGAAAGTCAAATTGTAAACCATTTAGGGAAATTTTAAGGCGGTGGAAAACCCTAGGGTTTGATGAACAATATTTATGTGATAAGGATGAAATAATTTTATGTTGATCATGGATATTTGATGGATGTATGAAGGTTTGATCAAGCAATGTTAGATTTAAGTGTGTTGAGAAGAGATTGTGTGTTCTAGTGGATCTAAACAAGCATAGGTGGTGCTATTATATAGATCATTCCATCTGTTATTCCCTAATAGTTGCAGTAGTCAAAATCCCTTAACCAGGTGGATCATAACAAGTCCCTATTGTAAATAATTTAATAGGGTGGCACATTATCTTGTTTCTTAAGTCCTCTAACAAGGATACTCCTAACAGGGTAAATCTCCTAACAGGGCTAGAGGTAAATCCCTTAACCAGGTGGCACCTAATAGTGTCTTTGTAAAATCCTAATAGGATTAAGCTCCTCACAGGGCATACTTCAGAAGAGAGCACAATTTAGTGGGTACTAATTCCCATCGTGGTTTTTCCCAAATTGGGTTTCCATGTGAAAAATATTTTTGTCAAGTGTTTCATTAATTTTTGGATGTGCTTATGTATTTGAAGTTTCATTTGTTTCTATTGATTTAATCTTGTGAATGTTGTAATAAGGTTTGAAGGCTTGAAAAATTGCATAATCAGTTGATTACTAATTCACCCCCCCTCTCAGTAATCTAATATCTTAGGACTAACAATTGGTATCCGAGCTAAGTTCCCTATAAGAAGCCTAACCGCTTGGTTAATATCATTAAAATAGATATGGATGGTTTGAGATATAGAAGACAACTTGAAGAACTTGAAGAGAGGTATGAGAAGAGCTTGAGAATGCAAAAAATATGATCAATATGTTGCAGGAAAAGCTAAAGAAGTCACTTGCAAAAAGAAGAGACCTATGTGAGCAACTGAGCAAGAGTCAAGATTGCATTGATCAACTATCTGAAGAAAGTGGATCTGAGGAATCTGAAGTAGCCATAGAAGCCTTATCTAAAGGGAATGCAAAAATGTACAATGATAAGAAAGATCTCAAGAGGGAAATGGAAGCTTTGTCCATTAAGTTGTGTTAGAAAATGGAATCTAGGAAATTGGCAAAAGAAGCTAAGAAGATGGCAGAAGATACCCTAAAAGAAAAAGTAGATGAACTTTCTAGATCTAAACAAGAAGTTGGTACCTTGTAGTTATATCTTTGTGAGACCAAATATGAAATGAAAGATCTAAGAGGTGATCTAAAAAATATGATGATGAGAAATGAGTATTTGGTAAGAGAGAATGAAGGCCTATGTAAATATAAGGAGAGATTGTAGAAAGAACTCGATGTTGCAAAAAAGTTATTGAAAAAATTTAATGAGATCTTAAAGAAACTTGATGAGAAGCTAAATAGTCAAAGAAGAAGCAATGACTCAACCACTCTAGGCTATACCATTCAAACTAGTTTTGAAGCAGATGAATCTTCTAAATCTAAGAAGCCCAATCAAGATGAAAAGTCTCCACCCAAGGTGAACAAGAAAATTCCTAGTAAGAAAGAATACAAGCTAGTTTGTTTTTATTGTCATAAAGTAGGACACGTTGCAAGAGAATGTAATTTTAGACCTATTATCCCTTCATGTTCAATTTTTCATGAAGAAGGTCATACTACTAGGGTTTGTAGGAATAAACCTAATGTGTTTAATGGTCATTTTTATAACTATGAGAAGTATGGTCATAGAGCTAGTGAGTGTAGGACAAAGATGAACAATCGGGGATCATTTGTGTATTGGTAGAGACCTTATTTGAACCAAAACTAGTTGAATATTCAATGTTCATATTGCAACAAGTATGGGAACATGGATGTTAACTATATATTGAGAGAGAAAAAAAGGTAGTTATGGACCTTGGAGATCTACTAGGATGGCATGTTTCCATTTCCATAAGCTTGGACACATTGTAAGATGTTGTAGGTCAAGGAATCATGGAAACCAATCAGTGAATGGGTTAGAGGATAAGAAAGGAAAGAAGAGTGTGGATGTGGAAGAGACTAGAAAGAAGATGAATAAGTTATGGACAAATTAGGATGAAATAAAAACATCAGAAGGATCTACATCTCCATTAGGTATGGATAATTCACCAGCAAACTAAGCCTGTTTTGGCTTAGGGGGAGCAATTAAGGTCACATCAATCTAAGACCCCCTAGAAGAATTTGTAGTAATTTTTATCTACATACTTAGATTCATAATGATGAATTTTGATGTGATGTAAAGTTTGGTTGCATTACATGAAGTATTACGTATTGGTAATAAGTTTTGTAATGATAGCTGGTGCATAGTTATTCTAAATTGGTATTTAAGAGAAATAGGAAATAAGAAGTGAAGTAATTCACTCTACTGAAGAGATCTACAGAATCAAAAGAAAAGATAAATCTTCAATAGTGCATGCAGGAACATCTAGTGCTGCATGTTTTATTGATGAAGAGATTGAAGTGATATCTTCAACAACTAGTTAAAGATTCTACTGGTAGATAAACAAGAAAGAAGTGCAAGAATAAAATAGGAAAGAGGTAAAAGGAGAAATCTCAAAGAGAAAAGGATGAGGATAAGATTTAAATGAATCAGTTGAATGCAAGGAAGAGGTGAATTCTGTAGGGAAGGAGTCAAAGTTGTTAGTTCCCCTATGGAGAAGACTATGACATATGATTTGCGTAAGTTTCATTTATGTTGAAAATATTTTGATTAAGGTCAATAAATGGAGTATTTCAATCAGAGTCAATATTGATTGTGGTAATTTCAGTAATGATGAGATGTTGTTGTCTTTGGCATGAATGAGTTAAGTTTTATTTGAGTTACATGATCAAATTCCTATGTCTCTATATTTAGTAAGACCATACCAGTGTTCAAGACATAAAAGAGGTTGATAATATTGTCAACTGGTGAGACTCAATTAGTGCAAGATGATAGAGATGACCTAGCACAAGATGGAACCTGAATTCATACACTAGGAAAAGATAGAAAATTGGAGATGATAAGACCACATTTGGTGTCATTTTTGTTCTCTATGCTTGAGAGGAATCAATGGAGGTACTGGTAATGTCAGGAATTTTCCAATTAATGATAACTGATGATTTATTGATTGATGAATATACCTATCAGTGAGGAATCTTTGCAGGTACTAATAGATGTTGCATCTAGAAGAGTTGAAGAAAAGTTGAACACATGCATAACTAATGATGTACAAATTGAAAGTGAAGAGGAAATAGTTTTGCAGATTTTGAAGGTATCAATGATAATGATAATGATAAACTAGTCATTTAAGGACCTATTGATACATATGTTCTGAGCTTCAGTAAGCTGATAGAGATTTCTATTTTTTTTAAATATAAGGCTAAGGATCAAAGGAAATAAGCTCAAGTTAGCAATAGATGTATTGGAAGATCTGATGTCAGAAGTTGATTGTGATGAGTATGTCACATTATGATAGATTGGTGATTGATGCATGAGATTATTAGAAGGATTTAGTTTATTAGTGATTTTGAATCAAGTCATAGAGTCTTACAAGGATTTGATAATATTCTTGATAGTATTTATAAATTTTCATGTCTGTTGAAGCTCTTGAGAAGAAGGAAAGATGAGTCATTAGAAGAAATCATGGTGTATGCTAAGGTAGACTTAGTTCTAGTAGATATGTGTGTGAATTTGGTGCTTTAGAGGAGTAAGCATTGTTGTTGAATGGACATATTGTTTTTATTGGAGAACTCATTGAATAACTAGAAGGATGATCTTCAAGCATTCAAGACAAGTTTTTTTGAGTGAAAATTTTGCAAAGACGGATTACTAGATCTTGTACATTTGAATCAGCAATGAGTGATCAACTAATGGGGATCAATCAGAAGGTGGTGAAGATAGATACAACAAATGAAGACTGGGCATGTTGCACCTTTGGAATTTTTATCAAAGAGGGAGAATTATCTGAAAGGGGGAGAATAATTACTTAAAGAACCAAAGGGTGAGAAGTAAACCAAATGATGAGAAGTATTAGTTAATAGAGAAGAGTCTAATTAGAATAGGTAAAGAGGTTATAGAGATCATAAACAATCAAGATTTATTTGCTTGGTATTGTTGGTGTTGCTATTTGGTGTTGGCATCAATGCCACAGGGGGAGATTATTGGCCTAAATGATGTAACTATTTTTGAGATCTGATGATTATGTTATGTCATGCATTTGATGCACCTGTATGAAGATAGGATGATCAGTTATGATTTTTTCATCAATGTCAACTTAGTGGTTGTTGGTTGACAATATTATTGCTATGATGAGATATGTTCAAGAGGTTGAATCTCATACTATGGTAAGAGTTGGAGTGTGTGACTATGAAGGAATCTTAAGTGATCTATATAGATGATATATCTATGACTGCATAATTTTATCTTACGTGTGTTGTGAGTTACGATTGTTTGAAGGTTGTCAAGCAAACATGAAGAGAAAGTTGAAGCCAAGGAGTAATGATTTGATGATTCAAGAGTTATGATGTGTCTTAGTTGTAGCGATCCTTATGAGAGACTTGGGGATGTCTCCTAATGTCTAATACTTGACTGCTACTATTGGTGTAGACCGATAATCAAGTCATAATCAGATGAAGGTTGACAGTGCAACTGCTAGAATAGTTAGTGACAGGCGATAGGTGATCTAAATGGTTTGTCAAATCTATGATGATTTATGTGGCACGATTATAGGAGAAGGTTGTTGATAGTGTGTAAAATATATGGTTGTGAGTGCAAATTATTTGGATGATAGGTGAGAAGGCATTATAGTTATAGTAGTGGTTTCAGGATAAAGAGATTATGTTCTTGAGCTACCGATGGTAGATCTTGAATGATGTAGGAGCATCCTAGGTGTAAGAGCAATCTTGCATCACCCAAAAATATTTTTGGTTTTGTTTTCAATAAGGGCTATCTTGTGGAGACCTGCTATTTATCGAAACTTACTATTTTTAGTAAGTTGATCATATGATCTTGGAATGTTCTGATTTCATAGTTGGAGGTTCATCTCAGTCATTTTAGCCTACCAGTTGAGCTTCATTGCCACATCATCAGTATTGGTGAAGTTATTGAGGTTTTTGGGTATGAAATCTTTCAGGTCAATTTTGAAGGCCTTAGAGGCTCCAGATTGTGATCGACCCCCAGCTGACTAGCGCTAGCACGTGTTAGGCACTGTAGATCTCGTCATGGCATTTCTGAAAAGTGGTTACAATAGAAAAATAGAGTTACGGTTAAAAAGTTATGGCCTCCGAAAGTTGGGTTACCTAAAATCATATTTTGTATTTCTTTTGAGCCGACCCTATTGTAATAATTGTGAAAAATAAATAATTCTACGTTTAGTCGGCCTAAAGGGTTAAATTTCTAGAACCGTCTTGGGCAGTGGAAATTGCCTATATAAGAAAGGTTGTAGTGTTGTCTTAGGAAGTTGGGAGCAGTTCAGAGTAGTTATAAGTAATCATTTGAGGCTTTGTCCTACAGAATATTGTAAAGGGAATGCCCATGTGGCTTTGCATATTGTAATTCTGAAATTTGTAATTCCACATTTGTGGACATAATAAGAAGCCCATTTTTTGTTCTTGAAAATTATTGTTGTTTCTCTATTTCTATTATGTGTTTGTGGTATTAAGGGGAGTACCCTTCATCAAGTGGTATCAGAGTGGGAGTTCCTGAGTGTGTAAATAGATCACCGACTGTGAGGTAGTTTGCACCAGGACCGTGGGTTAGGGTTTCTGTGTAAACAGATCACTGACTATGAGGTAGTTTGCACTAGGACCATGGTTAGAGTTTCAGCGATACGCATGAAAATGCCTCCACGAAGGGAATGTGGCAGAAGAGCTGGTGCTATGACACCTGAGGTTAGAGAGCTCCAAAGACAAGTGTGAGCATTGCAAGAAGAGATTCGTAGAGGAATGAATCTTAATGTCAGAGACGAAAGTGAGGATGAAGCCGAAGAAAAAAATGATGATCAAAAAGTAGAAGTAGAAGTTTTGAATCAAGACGAAGAAAGGATTTTCAGGTCATTTCCAAGATTGGGAAAAGACCTAAGATTGAGGTTCCTACATTTTCAGGGAATCTTAACCTAGAGGAATTGATCGACTGGATCAATGAATGTGAAGAATATTTTGAGTATGAAGATATTGAGGATCCTGATAGGGTCAAATTTGTGAAGGCCAAACTGAAGGGTCATGCGAAGATCTAGTGGCAAGAGATTCAATTGGAGTGAAATAGAAGAAGAAAGGATAAAATCACAAGATGGGACCGAATGGTGGATAAATTGAAGTGACAGTTCTTTCCTGTTGATTATGAGCTTGACCAATTGAAGAAAATGCAAAGTTTGAAGCAAGCAGGAAGATCTGTTCAGGAGTATACGGAGGAGTTCTATCGAATCCTCATCAGAACAAGCCATGCAGAAGATGACAAGGAGAAAGTTTCTTATTACCTTAATGGGTTAAGGCTGAGCATTCAGGAAGAATTGAATCTGGTTCGAATGAACAGTATTGAAGAGGAATACCAGTTTTCCCTAAAAGTAGAGGAAAAGCTAAACAAGAAGTTTGAGAGCAGACAAAGCGAAAGAGGTCATGATGGAAGATCTAGTGGATGGTCATATGGAGATTGAAATGAAGATCAGAAAAAGTAGGATGAGACCAGTAACAATCAAAATCATGGAGGAGATAATTTTGATCATTTCCATGATTAGAATAATAGAGATCAGAGAGGAAGAGGAGGCTTCCGTGGAACATGTTTTCACTGTGGTGAAGAAGGTTGTAGGGCATTTGAATATCCTCAACGCCAAGGAAGGACAGATAGGAGGAATGAAGGCTAGGTTAGAGTTGCACATGTAGATGAAGATGTCAGATCATCACATTCTGAAGATGCTGAAAGAGGAGAAACATTAATTAACAAGAGAGTCCTATTGAATGGGGAGAATGAACTTGAGCAAAGAAGAAGCCTGTTTTGCACCAGGTGCAAGTGTGAGGGTAAGTGTTGTGATGTGATTATTGATAGTGGCAGTACTGATAATTTGGTGTCAGAAGAGATGGTGAAAAAATTGAATCTAAAGAGGCAGAAACATCCACATCCATATTGGGTTTCTTGGGTGCGGGATGACCACAAAGTCATGGTCACTGAATAGTGCCTAGTGAAGTTCAAGATCGATAGGTACCAAGATTAGGTACTATGTGATATCATATCTATGGATGCATGTCATATATTGTTGGGTAGACCTTGGCAGTTTGATAGGTGTGTTGTACATGATGGTCATGTGAATACCTATTCCCTGATAAAGGATGGAGTGTGACATAAGATAAAATCATTGAAAGAAACAGAAGAAAAGGTACGTGGTAATGCAAGAATAACTTTTGTTGATAAAGAAAATTTCTTAGATGATATGCGGTATGAGCATATGTGTTTTACCTTAATTCCAAAGGCTAGGAAAGAGGAAGTAGAAAATGTACCTGTAGAAGTTGCAGATTTGTTTCAAGATATTGTGTCTGATAATGTTCCTGATGGATTACCACCAGTAAGGAAGATTAGTCATCAGATGGACCTGATTCCAGGAGCTAGTTTGCCAAATAAGGCAGCACATAGAATGACACTAGCAGAAAGTGAAGAGTTGAAGACAGATTTGAATTTTGGTTCATCACATCATCCACAGATTGTATATGGAAGTAGTCCCAGAAATGCATCTGAGTTGAGAAAGATAGATAAAGGAGAAATAAGTAGTGCTGAAGCTGAGGATTTTGAAAAACACTTGAAGAACATCTATGAGGAGGTGAGGAAGCATATTACCAAGATGAATGTGTAGTATAAGGCTAAGGCAGATGTGAAAAGGAGGCATAAGAAATTTCAAGTTGGAGATGAAGTCATGGTTCATTTGCGGAAGGAGAGATTTCCAGTTGGTACATATAACAAGTTGAAAATGAAGAAGTTTGGGCCATGTAAGATACTAAAGAAGCATGATTCAGGAAATGCCTATGAGGTAGAATTGCCTACTGAGCTGAATATTTCACCAATGTTTAACATTTCAGATTTGACAGAGTATCATGAAGGAGGTGTTGAAGATGAGATCATGGTAGCACAATGGAGTATTCCAGCAACTAGTTCAGATACCAAGGAGATTGAGGATATAGTGGATAGTCATGTTGGCAGAAGCACAAGGAATAGGACATATGAAGAATATTTGGTCAAATGGAAAGGATGACCTGTTGAAGATTCATCATGGCTAACAAAGGAGGAGGTTAACCATCTTGGTTTCCCTCTTCACACCTGAGTCGTGACAGGGTCACTTCTCAAATTACCCCGGGTGTCTGATGCAGGAGCATCCTGGGTGTAAGAGCAATCTTGCATCACCTAAAAATATTTTTGGTTTTGTTTTCAATAAGGGTATCTTGTGCAAAGCTGCTATTTATGGAAACTTACTATTTTTAGTAAGTTGGTCATATGATCTCGGAATGTTCTGATTTCACAGTTGGAGGTTCATCTCAATCATTTCAGCCTACCAGTTGAGTTTCATTGCCACATCATCAGTATTGGTGAAGTTATTGAGATTTTTGGGTATGAAATCTTTCAAGTCAATTTTGAAGGCCTTAGAGGCTCTGGATCATGATCGACCCCCAGCTGACTAGTGCTAGCGCATGTCAGGCACTGTAGATCTCATCATGGCATTTCTGAAAAGTGGTTACAATAGAAAAATGGAGTTACGGTTAAAAAGTTATGGCCTCCGAAAGTTGGGTTACCTAAAATCATATTTTGTATTTCTTTTGAGCCGACCCTATTGTAATAATTGTGAAAAATAAATAATTCTATGTTTAGTCGGCCTAAAGGGCTAAATTTCTAGAACCGTCTCGAGCGATGGAAATTGCGTATATAAGAAAGGTTGTAGTGTTGTCTTAGGCAGTTGGGAGCAGTTCAAAGTAGTTCTGGGTAATCATTTGAGGCTTTGTCCTACAAAATATTGTAAAGGGAATGCCCATGTGGCTTTGCATATTGTAATTCTAAAATTTGTAATTCCACATTTGTGGAAATAATAAGAAGCCCATTTTCTGTTCTTGCAAATTGTTGTTGTTTCTCTGTTTCTATTATGTGTTTGTGGTATTAAGGGGAGTACCCTTCATCATTGAGCCGGTGATCAGTATGGAAGCAGTGGTGAATAAAGTTGTGTTAGTCATGATGTGGTGACGTGTTCTAATGGTCAGAGGTGGTGATATGGAATTTTAGTGTTTGATGCTAGCATGTCTTGAAGGTTCTAAAAGAAGGGTTTGTTTGGTCAAAATGTGTTTGACCCCTTGACACAAAAATCTATCTAAATCATTGTATCACCCAACGTGGTATAGGAAAATTATTTTGGTCATCAAGATGTGTGTATTGGCACGTTATGTTTGAGTAGGAAGTTTGAAAGTCAAATTGTAAACTTTTTAGGACAAGTTAAGGCGGTGGAAGGCCCTAGGTTTTGATGAACAATATTTATGTTATAAGGATGAAAGAATTATGTGTTGATTGTGGATATCCAATGGGTGTATGAAGGTGCAATCAATCTGCGTTAGAGTTAAGTGTGTTGAGAAGAGATTGTGTTCTTCAATGGATCTGATCAAGCATAGGTGGTGCTATTCTAAAAATCATTCAATATGTTGTTCCCTAACATTTGTAAAAGTCAAAATCCCTTAACTGGGTTGATCATAATAGGTCCCTATTATAAATATTTTAATAGGGTGCCACATTAGCTTATTTCTCAAATCCTCTAACAAGGCTACTCCTAATAGGGTAAAGCTCCTAACAGGGCTAGAGGTAAAGCACCTAATAGTGTCTTTGTAAACTCCTAATAGGGTTAAGCTCTTCATAGGGTGTACTTTAGAAGAGTGCACAATTTAGTGGGTACTAATTCCCATCATGGTTTTCCCGAATTGGGTTTCCCCATGAAAAATATCTATGTCAAGTGTTTCATTACTTTGTGAATGTGCTTATGTGTTTCAAGTTTCTTTTTCTACTATTCGTTTAATCTTGTGAATGTTGTAATAAGGTTTAAAGGTTTGAAAAGTTTCATAATCTGTTGATTACTGATTCACCTCCCCCCCCCCCCCCTTAGTAATCTAATATCGTAGGATTAACATAAATGAGCAATTTTTTAGTATCTATGTGCAGTAAGATTTACATAAATGTGTAGGGGTAGAAAATGCATGTGCCACCATGTGTACATATGTTCCACTAATTATAATAAATATGTAGGACATTTTAGCATGTGTGCAGAATCAAAGTTGGGATTAAGGGGTAAGTGCAAAAAGGGGAGTATAAGTGGCCATTTGTTTCTCAAAGTCGGGTAAACTTGAACTTCAAAGACAAATTAGATGTTCATTCACTCAAAATTAGGATTTTTGTAAATAATAAGAATTGTAGTACTCTGAATCTAGTTTCTAAACTACTAAAAAAAAATTTAAAATGGATAAGATTAAGAGGGTCAAACCCGATGTGCACAAAAGTGTGTTCCTGATTTTTTTAGAAAAATATAACATAGTGTATTTCATGTGCTTCACAAAAGATATAGTTAGATTTAGTATTTTGGAAAACCCTTTGGTAGAATGATAGGCAAGAGTGAGAGCTAGAAGCTGTCTATTTTTTTCTAATTTTTTGTTGAATATTTTTTTTATGATTTTTTGTAGTCACATCCTGAAACTAAGGTGTCTATTCATGCACTGGGAATAACTTGCATCAAAATAATTGAAAATGCTATTTTTAAAATAAAAAAGTGTATAGAATCAAGTGTAGAACAATAATATAAAATTTCTTTTGAATTTCGTTAAGTAGATCAAAGTTTATTAAGAAAATGGTAGACATATATTGTCTTTGAGAGCTGTGAAGACGCCCGTAAAGATAATTAATGTTTACTATTTTGATGTTGTCCAAAAATAGAAAACTTTATATGGTTAGAAAGTTGAGAAGACATGTGAGATGATGGTGGTAATTTTATAGATACCCACTTGATCATGTGTAAACCTGATGATGAAGAAGTTGAGAAATAATCTTCGAAAAAAAAAAATGTAAAGGGAGAGAAATGGAGGGAAAAGGGGCTTCCAAGCCTTAGGGTCATTGTCCAACCCTCTTACCTAACCATAACACGTATGGGTTCCTAAGTGCTGAAAAAATTTCTCAGGTTTTGTACGACAAAGTAGCTTTTCTAGATCTTCCTAACTCATACGGGCTATGTAGAACTAAAAGCATAAGCTTTAATTCTATAGAACTTGTACAGGTTATGAAGAAATAAAAAAATATGATTGTAAACATAGAATACACTAGTATATACATTTTTGTCTATGTATGTATGTATATATATATATATATATATATATATATATATATATATATATATATATATATATATATATATATATATATATATATATATATATATATATATATAGATATTTATTCATATATTTATATAGATATATTTATATATGTCTATATATGCATGTCTCTCCCCATTCTCTCTATCTCGTCTCCCTTGTTGGTTTGTGTTGATTGATCGGGAAAGTATTGTAAACTTTTCATTTGTCATGGGGTTCAGGGCAACGCCTTGAAAAAAATTAGGGTTAACTTTTTAACTGACATAAGTCTTGTTATAATGGCTAGGGTTATGGTTTTCTCAATATAGGATAATTTCATAGCTTAATGCAATGGTATTGAGTTGCAAGGAATTACAAATTATAAAAGGAATGAATTACTAGATAATAAGATTGGACTCTCTATTTGGTGGACGTAGCCCAAGATTAGGTGAATCACGTTAAATATTTTTGTCTTCTTTTTCTACTTATGTGTGCTTTATTCCTCTACATTATTGATTATATTCGTATGTAACTATTAAATTTATGTCTTGTAATCCTAACATCCCTTTATCCATCACTATCTATGTCTATTCTAAGCCCTATTTATCCTCCTTGTTGATCTCTCTCTCTCTCTCTCTCTCTCTCTCTCTCTCTATCTCTCTCTCTCGACATTTTTACATAAGAAAAACTTGTATGGGTTCTGTAAAACTATGGACATGGTGAATTTAAGAGCAATATAAATATTTCACCTTTAGTTCAATAGAAATTGTATGGGTTTTGATTGATGATAACCTGTACGTATTCCATTGAGCTAAAAATCATTCCCAATTTCCTAAAAAACAAGATTGCAATTTGTTCCAAGAGCCCACTACTATTTTTCATCTCTTTTTGCGACAATATGAAAGAGGTTTTCATGTTTTTTTTGTCATGTATGATTTCAAATGATTGATTTCTCTTATTTTTTTGGTTTGTTCTTGAAGTTATTTTAATGTTAATACTTTCGATTATAAAAAAAATGATGATAATTTATATTTTATTTTGTATTTTATTGTGTATGTTCATCATCATATTATGTGTAATACAATTGATATCAAGATGGGAAAGAACAAGAGAGGAACAACTGAGCGATGAGAGGTGACAAAGGAAAGACAAATGGAGTGTATGATTAGATTACATGAAGGTACATCATCTAATGCACCTAATGAAAATGATGAACTTTCAATTTGCTTTGATTAATGCACCTAATGAAATTGAATAAGATACACCATTTCAATTTTATGTGATAAATGCACCTAAGGAAATTGAATAAAATACACCATTTCAATTTTATGTGATTAATGCACCTAATGAAAATGAAGAGCATGCACCAACTAGAACACCTCCTAGAATAATTCATACAAAATCAAAGTTTCTAATTGACATTGATGAAAATATATTGAAGCCAATGCATGATAAAATTTTTGAAATAACTTGTAGAAGATTGGTTAAAATAATGTGGAAGAACTTGTAGATGCCAATTAGTTGTTGAAATGATTAAAAATATGAAATTTAAAGAGACAATGAAAAATTTGGGGTTAAGAAAAAATGAAAATAATAGTGAAAGAACCATTCTGATCAATATATTTGATGCATACCAAGACATTTATTTGAAATCATGTACTAACAATGCTAATGTTACTCGATGTGTCCTCGCATAAACCATAATGGAAAAGGAAATGAAAAAATGTTGTTTAATAACAAAAATAAGAAAGTCGTTAAGGATAAGTAGAACAACATTATGCAATTCCTTGGGGAGGTGAGAGAAATTTGAGGATCCTAACAATTATTCTCTTTGGGCATTCTCAAGTAGACTCCCATGCAAGGAAAAGATTGTTGTTGTTGATGCACTAAGAACATTAATTGAAAAATTTTGGCATCAAAATACAAGGGTTTCACCCAACCAAAGAGATGTTTCTAGAAGGTGAATTGGATCTCAAAATCATGAGCCACATCCAAAACACTATTTATATATGACTCAAACACAATTTTATGAAAGTTTTCTTCAAACCTTTCCTCGGATTAAATTTAGTCAAAGATTTTTTGAGATGACAAAACTATTTTATGTTAAGATTAATCATGCACATACTACATGTTGTTGTAGGGTCCATGTTTAGTTTCTATGCATTATGATATTTATCATCATGTATGTTGTAATTTTCACACTACTGATGTTTTCCAGGAATGTGGCCTACAAGCATCGCCTAAGTCACCAAGAGAATTTATTTCAAGTGTACTATGTAAATGAGATGATGGGTGCATTTATTATAATATGATGTTCTTAAAAGATTTTTTTCCTACATGTGTGTTAAATGCTAGGGTTTTCGTTGCACCAAAAGATCAACCTATTAATGCCCGATACAACCACTAGACTTATAGAAGACACAGGGGGCAGCTAAGCCATGTCACGAACCCTGTGAGAGACATTGGTCCACTACCAACAATCCCCCTCCCAGCGTCACTAGTCGTGGCCTACATGGATTTGAACTTGTGACCAAGCTCTTATACCACTTTTTAATTGCTAGGGTTTTCGTTGCACCAAAAGATCAACATGTTAATGCTCGATACAACCACTAGACTTATAGGAGACACAGGAGGTGGTTAAGCCATGTTGCAAACCCTACAAGGGATGTTGGCCCACTGCCAACAATGTAGTGGTTTGCAATAGTTGCATATATCCCTACATCTAGATAGCACACATGGAATTGGTAAGAAACTAGTTTCTTTTGGAAAATACAAGTCAGTCACATATGGTGTTAAAGATGGAAAATAATTAAAGAGGTGTAAGTTAGTGAAAAAGGATATATGCATAGCTGATTTTATAAATATTTTTCAAGAGAAACTATTTTATGAGTACATAGGTCATACATATAGAGCTAGGTGGTTAGATGAGAAATTCAAGTTATGTAAGGACACTTTTTCCCTTGGTACTATTGTCTCTATCATTGATTTTTATGAGAACTATACACTAAAACCTCAAAATAAAGTGCAACCTATCTATTACCATATTTCTACACAAGTTACAATTTTTGTACAGACATCATTCATGCATGCACATGATAGCACATAGGAGGACATAAATTTTATAAGAGGGTATCACTTATATATTGGTGATGATCATACTCATTTGTCAGTGTTTGTGCAAGGATTCTTTATAGTTTTCTATGATAGTTTAAAGGAAAGAAATATAAGATACAACCAACACATAATATGGTCAGACAATTTCACCTCACACTTCAAGAATGTAGGGATGTTCTATGGTTGACAAGGATACATGTGACAAGTGGTATACAACATTTTTGGAATTTCACTAAGGTTGGAAAAGGAAAGGGAGAGCATGATGGTGTAGGAGAATGTGTAAAAAGATATCTTTTCAAAGAGGAATTGAAGTATGAAGGTGGTGTTAATAGATGTAGAAATAATTGTGCAATGGTGTAACTCTACAATGGGACCAGGTAATGTAGGTAATTCTATAGTTTATAGATATTTTTGGTTGATACATGAATCTAACATTGAAAACTATCCATATTTTTGTACACTAGCAATATCAAGTGACATGCATTCATTTAGAAGTTCAAATACAGCATCATTAGCTATTTATACTAAACAGATTGCACATCTTTTCTCTTCGTGTATGATTTTGTGTGGGAGGAATGTGAATCAAAAGAGTGGGTTGACTAATGATCTTGTAGACCTTTACAACCCCTTGATGCATATCAACTTCCTAGAGCACTACAATTGAGCCAGATTGAAGCATCAGTGGATTTTGACCATGTATTTGACCTAGTTGAACTAGGTAATTTCTCAATTTATTAATTAGGTAGAATTAATTTTAAACTAATTTTATTACACTTTACATTGATTTTGGTATTAACTTATCATTATATAAAATGTAGGTCACGTGTATGTAGTTATTGCAGATGAGAATAATGAAGAAGGAACATATTACTTTTTGTGTTGTTGTATTAAGACCAAAAAGAATTCGACAACTAGAGTCATTGATGTAGAGGGTATTGAGTACCCAATAGGATCCGTTGTTGTGATAAGGACATGACTTAGAAGGTACCCTATCAAAAAATCTAGCATGTAGTTGGTTGAGGACTTTGAGACCTCTTATCATTTTGTCACACTTTATGTTGATTTTGGTATTACCTATAAAATGCAGGTACCCTATCAAAAATTCTAATGTGTGGTTTTTTGAGGACTTTGAGATATATATACATATTCTTCATTACTCTAACCTTTTTTCACAATAAATATTTAATTAATTAAGTATCCCGGTAGACCTCTTAGCAAGAATTTGTGGAAAGTTTGTGAATCTAACCACGAGGCAATATTTGACACAATAAGGGTTAGAGATGATCCAAAAGGTTCACTTGATTAATTTTGGTTCATCTAGAAGAATTATTCTACAAAATGGTATAATAATTTTGACAATTTTGTATATATATATATTTTGTGAAATGTTATAACTTCACTTTTTTGTATACATAAATGATCATTAGGTGTTCTATGTGCATATTTGGAGGCCAAATTTTGTATATATCAATGGTGATGAGTTGTAAAGTGCATATTTAGATACAAAATTTTATATATGTAAATGATAATGATCTATCATGTGCATATTAGATGCCAAATTTGTATATAAAAGTAGCCACGGGGCTGATTTGGAAATATTGATCTAGGCCAAATTTTGTATATCCTAATGTGTACCATTAGATTATAAATACATTTTGAATTTTTTATCATTACATTTGTATATCCTAATGTGTATCATTTTTTATATTTTAATATGTACCATTTGAATATAAATACATAAATAAATTTTGTATTATATTATTCATGATGTAATAAAGTGCAAAAAATGTTGTCATTATGAAAATTAACCAAGGGTAAAAAGATAAAACACAACACTCTTAAAATACCTTTATCAACTCAAAATAATCATATAATCAAACCCATCAAACCATTTAGTATCATTTTCTTTGAAATCGCCTATTAGGCCTTGTAGCCATATTTAGAGGGTTTTTTGGCCATAACTTCCTAGCCTCTCACCATTGAACAAAACAAATACTTGTTTCAAATACCCTTTTGGAATTTTTTGAACATTTGGAAAGATTGGGATGCGGTCCTTTGGCACAGATTGGTCAACTTTTGACTTATCACACTTTTTAAGGGGAATTACATCTCATTTACAAAGAGACTAGCCTCAAACAAGAACAAGACCTCCAAAATGAAATATTGTTTAGAACATAGTTTTGTAGTTTATAGATGTTTAAATAATACATGAAATAACCTTTCCTTTGATATTTCTCACTAACCCTTTACAACATAATATGTTTACAAAAATTGGCATGTACTTGCATGAGGACATTATGTATTACAAAAATCTTGTGCAGAAGAAGTTTGCAAGCTGCTCAAAAAGTAGTAATTAATTGCAAATAAGATCATAAATATTATTTAATAAACTAGTATCTCCTTTACTTAAGAAACATCTAGGTTCATCTGCTCAATTGGGGCATGTTTTGGAACTGATAGTCTCCATTTAAACTCTAGTCTCTACAAGTAATTATATTTCTCAATGGAGGAGATGCACCCATTGGATCTAAAATAACTTTATACTCACTAGGATTCATATTTCTCTTCAATTGGGATACTCTTTCCAAAATTATTCTACCCTTTTGTCAATTTGAGAAATTAGCAAAACTATTTGTGGACCTCTAGGGAGTTCATCACCAAAATGAGAACCTTGAGATGAACCAAGAACTTCTCTACAAAAGAGATCACTACCTCCAAAATCTCTCTACTTGTCAATTGAACTAAAACCTTCAACTATAGATGGCTACCCTTTTTTTATTAAGAAACACCAGAGTATTTGGGGGATGCCTACTTTATTCAATTTATGAAGGCCATGAGGAGCTCAATGAAGAAAATAGGTAGGAAGTCTCTTGTAGAAGCTTCTTCAAATCCAAGAGGAAGGAGAAGTGGAAGTATTAAGAAGAAACATGTCATCACAATGAAGATATGATATTCACCAATTACATTAAGGCACTTATGAATGGAATGAATATTTATGAAGGCACTTGTTACATCATCATCATCTGACATAGGCTCACATGTGTATCTTACTTCTCATAATTTTACACAACTACTACATGCAAGGGACATCATTGATAGGGTATTTTGTTGAGAATTCTAGTGTGCCAAGAGAAAAAGTGGGATCTTTCCTAGGGTAAACTCACCCAAGTGGACATGATTGAGGTGTCATTTTGTGCTCATGATGAATACAACATGATATGGGGTACTTGGAAACATTGCACTAAGTGCATCTGACCCTTTTTGTATGAACAAAAAAATTGTTGCCCTGCAAAAGGGACTCTGAGCCTTCAAAACCCAAGATAGGTTATTGTATATGGGCCTAACATGACCCTGTAGGTTCAAATAGATCATGCACAGGTGCCATGATTTTCAAGAAATATTCTGTCAAAGTTTGATAGTTTTTTGCACTTTGGGAACATAAGGGACATCATTGGTAGGTTGTGTTGCTAAGTGTTCCGGCATTCCAAGAGGCAAAGTGGGACCACACCTATGGTAAACCCACCCAACCAAATATAATCAAGGTGTCAGTTTGTACCCATAATAAAAAAATGTCATATGGGGTACTTGGTAACTTTGCACTAAGTGTATCTAACCCTTTTTGCATGAAAAAAAAATTATTTCCCTACAAAAATGACTCTAAGCCTTAAAACATTGAGACAAGTTAAATTAGAAGGGCCTAATATGACCATGTAGGTTCAAACGGATCATGCACAAGTGCCATGGTTTACAGTAAAACTTCTATCAAAGCTCAATGATTGTTTGCACTTAGGGTACACAAGGGACATCATGGGTAGGGTATGTTGGGATTATGAAAAGGTGAGTTACTGAGAGGGAAGGGGTGAATCAGTAACCCTAAAAAAAATTCAACTGAATCCTTGTAGACATGTAATTCATTAACCGGCTATAGTATTTACATTCATCATACATTCAATAACATAACTGAAATGTAAATGCTTCTCATCTAACCAAATAAGCATACATGAAACTTCATACACATACCACATGTATTTTGGTATCACAGACACCCCAGTTAGAAGGTAAAAACTACGGTGGGGATGGAACCCACAAAGCTTCACTACTACAATAAATAAACTTTTTGGTTAACGCTATAAATATTGATCACTTCTGGTGATCTTACCATGATAGGGGTAACAAAAAGATCAGTTGATCTACCTCGTTAGAGGATTTTAGCAACACAATTAAGTGTGCACTCAGTTAAGAGATTATGCATAAGATTGTTAATTCTACTTTGTTAAGAGATTTAAATTCTGCTACAGTGGTTAGAATGCAACAGTGAAATTGATCTGTAAATAGAAACAAACTTTTCCTGATTTAAGATCTGACATGAACTTATCTGTTATCACCTTAATGTGATTGATCTCTTCTCTGAATACTTCTCGGTAGCCTTCTGATCTAATATTTGATTCAGTCCTTGAATGCTCTATTCTTGCTTCAATCTTCACAACCCTGTCTGATCTTCAGATATCTGTAACTATGGCTACTTCATGTGTGATACTTGTCAAAATGGTATCTTTACAATTCTTATAATAAAGGATTTTGACCTAATTAGGGTTGTGACACTATCTTAGAAAACCTAATATCAACAGCTCAAATGAATAACCTAGATCATCTTTACATAGGAATCATCAATCATTAAATGATTACATCCATAATAAATATTCACCTCAATCTTAGTAAACCATTTTTTGATCAGTGTAAACCATTTACCTTGTAGTTTGTTCCATTACAAACTACTATGTCATTTATTGGTGTACTTGGTGTACACTGCATTCGTCACTCGGTATTTAAATGACACTCAGTACATATGAATGCTTAGTTATAATGTACTTGGTACTTGATAATCATCTAGCTTGGTATGAGTACTCAGTCAAGACTGTATTCAGTTAGTATAGTATTCAGCCTTGTGTTATGTTTGGTGTCTATGCTCTATGTGTTGACCAACTATCTTGTATTGTCTCCTTTACCAACTGTATGAATGATTCTAATGAAAACTCTTAATGCACTTAAGAGTAACAAGTTATGCCATTGAGCATTCCAGCATGATGAGAGGAAAGGTGGACCATATCTAGGGTATAACCACCCATCCGGATGTGATCAAGATGTCAATTTGCACCCAAGAAGAACAAAAGATGATATGGGCTACTTGGCAACTTTGCACTAAGTGCATTTGACACTTTTGTATCAACAAAAAAATTGTTTCCATGTGATACAAAGTACTTAGATGTGATTATATAATGAAAAAAATATTTCCAAGTGGACCAACAAATTGGGTTTCATGGTGAGGTCATATACAAGTCATCAATGTGACAGGAGGTTAAACCAATAAGGCTACAAAGGGAAAAACCAAGAGACAACCCTCCATACCATAGGATCATTGATCTTTAGCTATTTTGAGAAATAAGGGACTTCAAACACTCAATTAAAAAAACTGAAAATTACCAAAAAAAAATTCTAAAGTCCTTTCCTTTTTTTATGTCTGTCTAGGCCTACTAGCCCTTCCTAGGTGGTTTTTAGATAATAACTTTCAAAGTATTAGATTTGGGAAAAAACTAAAATCTTATTAGGATACCCTTTTGGGAGTTATAAAACATATGTTAAATCAAGGTAGACTTGTTTTGGAATGTAGGCTTCAAATATTGACTAATTTGTGGCCAATTAGGCCTAATTAGACTACATTAACAAAGAAACTCTATTAAATATTGATCACACACCCAAAAACTATTCACTAAAGGTATAGCTATGTTTAAAATATTCCAAACCCATAATTTCTAGCAATGGACACACTCCCCAATAGGTCTAAATGTAACGCCCCACCAAGGAACCCAAGAGAACAAGCCATCTAGCTACTAAAGATGCAAGTAATTTCATTTTTTACCGATAAGATACGCATCATTTCTAATACATAAATAAACACTTATTTACAAAACTCAAATGCAATTTTACTAACCAACCTAAGTCCTCACAGGCTCGCTAATGTCACTACTAAAACAACATCCTCAACCTATTTAAATCCATAAAGATAAACATTGAATTGTGATCTTTATTAGTCTATGTTCATTTTAATGTTATTATCTTATTTAAATGTAATTCAATCAACTATCATTACTTGAATTATCATTTCAAGCCATTACTTCAAAACTAATCATCAAATTCATAACCTCAACTAGTATGTGCTTTATATTAGTTTTATTTAAATGTTAGGGTAGAGATAAACATTAGGGTATGCATTGTCTTATTACTCTAAACTCACTTTAAATTCATTAAGTAAACATAAACTAGTCATTTATCAATAAAATATAAGTTAGTATATGCATCCATCATATCAGAAATACACATTGATTACAAGTCTAATTTACACACATTATCATTCATAATACTTCCTTTTAACATTAAGTTAAAAGATGATATTTTCTTTCATTTCTATCATTCACTTAGATAAATCATATCATAACTATTCATAGGTTCATTTTCCTTTTAGCCATCAACATAAAGAGATACTTTAAATAAATACCATTATTAAAACAACATCTCTTAAATGCTCTAAAATAATACAACATGATCACTTTTCCCTTTCTTTCCTCCTAGAACTACCATTTCCCTTTTACATTGATTTGAAATGGAATTACATCAAAATACATCATTATTCCATATACTTTATACTCCTTTATAATCGCATGAATACATATATACATCAATACATCTCAACATCAAATAATATACTTGAATATAAAGTCTTCAGCAAATAATCTAGAAAGGGACATGTGCAAGGATCATCCATGAGACCATGAACAATACCTCGATAAATTTAACCACCCAACCATGTGGAACCAAAAAGGCCCACTCCCCCAAGCTAGGAGATAGAAACCAAGCTCCATGCAAGAGGTAACAACTAGGATATTCCTAAGGTGGTAGTACCCTTCCCAAAATAAAGCACAACAAGGTTATGAAAAATAATAATGCAAAAAGGACTACCAAAGGAAACACAATAAAAGAGTAAGGGATCTAGAGTAAAATATGTGTTAGTTTCATCACATATCTTTTCTTTTTGGGATCATTCCTAGTGGTCACAAACCCTGGTACCCCCTCACTGGGATCATTCCTATCGGTCATGGTCATGGACCCTAGTACCCACTCACTAGGATCATTTCTAAAAGTCACATGGACCCTAGTACTCCAACATACATATGCATAAAAATAGAAATTATCTTGTTTAGTGTGTTTATCCCCCCTTCTCAATTAATTTTATTAATGTTTTCACTTGATTAAGAAATTCACCAATGGGATACTCCTAGTGGTCATTTATTTCCCCGGCACCCACTATGAGCCACTCACCTAATGTACGTAGGTTCTTTACCTATAAGTAAAACATCATAAATTCATCAAATAATTACATAAAACATTCCATCATAACAACATATTACCATTTCATTAGGTTTAGGTGATCATTGGTTGTCCCTAATCCACTGGACAACCCTAAACTCTAATCCATCATCCAAATTGATTCAAAGGACATAAGAAGGAATAATAATGAACCAACATGATATCATAACCATATTAAATATAATAAAGGTCCAAATGGGTCAACAATAAGACCCTCAAATCCTCTGGTAACCTACTAGCCTCTAACAGTTGACAACTTCTAAAATTCATTTATTTCAAACTATGGTTAAATGCCAAGAATAGCCATCAATGAACAATAACTCATATCTTTCAAAAATAAAATAATTAAGCCAATCTCTTTGGTGAAAACCAATAAAACATACCTATATAATTTCCATAAAATTTATATGAATATCCAACAGTGGGAATGAAAGTTATGGCTTATGTTCTAAAATAGAAAACCCTAGTTAGGGTTCAAACCTACCTCCACTAAAATGGTTGTAACTCTCACAAAACATAACCAAAATCCATCAAACCATTGTAAAATGGAATATAAGACATAGTAACATCCTTGATATCAAATTTAAATTTTTACATTATCATACCAGCATGTAACATGCAAATACATTTGACAGAAAAATTGGAACAAAGAATGGACAGGAATAGTCTGACGAAACATATATAATAGGGAATTAATTAGACCATAAAAAGTAAATCTGAGAGATACCCATTTTATATCTCTGAATTTCTCTTCCATAAAATCAACCAATAAAAACCCTAGAATCAATTTAGATTATTTAAATAATAGGTCTCCAAAAGCGGGTTGCTAAAAACCCTAGAAAAATACATGGCAATTTTCACAAAAAAAAAACTCAAAACTTTTAAATAAATATAGGAATGGAAAGTATAGATATAATAAATAATGATAAAATATAAATAGATCCATATTTTATCATATAAAGAATGCAACCAATAAATTCAATCCATACCTCAATTCCTATGAAGATTCAACCGAAGAAGGAGGAAGGAGACAAAACGAGGAAGACAAATACAAACTTGATATGCATCATTCAAACCCTCTCCACTTTTAAAATATATTCATGGAAGAAGAATAAAAAATTCTACAGAAACAAACTCCTCTATCAACCCATGAAACTCTCATATATATCTCTCTCCCCAAAATCAAGGAAACTTATGAATCCTTAAAGAATTGTGCTCACAAAATCTCCCTCACAAATCATAAGTTTTTCTCAAAAATCTCCATGAAAAATACAACCAAGCTCTCCTCTAGGTTTAAATCAATATCCCCCCTCAAAATCAAAAGAGAATCCATATAAATAGATTCCCAAAGGTAACCAACCCCGATCTAACTCTTAACTAAAGGGCATAATTAAATAACTCAATATAATTATAAACTCACAACTTTATATTACACAAATATATCTATAATAAATACTTTTATGATCATTCATACACATATTTATTATTACCATATTATGTGACTGAATATGTATGTATGTATGTATGTGTGTGTGTGTGTGTGTGTGTGTGTGTGTATCTATATGTTTTGTTTTGTTTTAAGCCAAAGTGGACAAGCCACCGTATATATATTTATAATAAAAACTAATTCAAAGACTCATCTGAGAAAGAATAAGGAAGAAAATCTAGAATCCTTGTCATATACATGCAGATTATTGGTAATTACATATGCTTTACATAAGGGTTACAATGAATTCCCTGAACGTAATTTAGCAGGAGCTGAAACTATGATACTACATTATCACCAAAAACCCTCTTATAGACATCATACAGCAGAGGTAAGAGCTATGCCAATTTATCAAAAAACCTAATGCAAGGAGAAACTGTCACTCCTCCATAGCCACTAGCATAGAGGCACATTGCACAAAATCCCATGCCACATCCCATCCAGCAGGTGGAGCCAAGGGGATCTCCATCACCCAGCCATTGAGCTCTGTGGAAGAATAAACCACTGCCATAGCATATGGAAGCTCAAAAGAGGGAGGAACTAGATAAAGAGGCAAGTTGAGATTGGGAACTAGCATGGAGGTGGTAGAGGGCATAACACTATTTGAGTTCGGCAACAGTGAGAGGAGTGGCGGAGGCAATGGATTAGGCATGCCCAGAAGATCCAACACTGCATTGGCATAACGCCTGATCTTGTCAACTAACTCCTTGCCTAGAACCAAACCCACTATTTGCAAATTAGCTAAAATAATTCAAAAACTCTGCCTCTCCATAGCCCATTTGAATTTTTTGTAAGCCATCAAGTGTTCGTGACTAGTCATCAACTCCTAGTGAGAAAATAAGCTACCCACCAAGGCTTTGCGCGATCAAAGATCATAGTTTTGCAGGGCAACCATGAGCCTATTATCTGATATAAATTATGGGTGAACAACTTTGTTTGCAATAATATTCACTAATTCTACTAATTGCAGTAAGTCCATCAAATTGGGCAAGAAGATAGACACCAGTTGCGATGGAAATAAGACTAGTTTAGTTCTAGGCAAAATCACATGCTCACCTATGATCCTTTGAACTACCATGTATAATGGCATAGAATGGCACATGAAAATAAGATCAAACTATGGACCATCAATTCAGCCAAGAAGAGGGTGCTCTAAAACTGATGGAGAGAGAAAGACCCTAAGGTTCCAAGGCAACATCTCATCATGGAGAAGACCACATGACACACATCTTGGAAACTCCATTATTGAACACTGCACAGAGACAATTCTTAAGTCCAGGCCAATGAAAGGAGAAAATATTTCATAGCATTACTGAGGATTGGTAAAATGTACACCATATATTACATAAATGTTCAAGCCCCAACCATGCAACAATTCATACACTTAGATTAAAACCAAAGCTATCAGATAGTAAATATGCAATAGGAGTGGGTACTTCACTCCAAACATGGAAAGCCAATAACATTTTGAATGTGGGAAGGCACGTGAAACCCAATTCTAGAAGTAGTTAACTCTGTACATTTCATGAAGGAATTTTTGTAAAGTATTCAAACCTGAAGAGAAGATGATGATTTTACCATGATTAGAACAACTAGAGAAGAGAGGGCATCACTGATATGATTGAATGTACCATCATGCACTAGGCTGAAGTGTTTGAAGATAAAATGATGTTCTTTGTATCATTCACTATCAATCTTTATATTTCCATGTTAGACTTTATAAATTCCCCCAGATTTAGATCCTCAAGATTCTCTACATCACACCCTAAGTTAGCTACAAAATCTACCAGCATATTCCCTTCCCTCAGGGTGTCGGAGATGTGAATTACTTTGAATGAGTCAAAAAGTAGCCATATTTTTTGGAGGATATATGATAGCTTCCAACTATGGGACTCCCATTTTATGCATGATTTTATGATAACCATGTTATCACCTTCAATTTGAATTAATTGAAAGCCCCCTTTCTTTTCCAAAACTAATCCTTCAAACAGGGCATAAGCCTCAGCCATGTTGTTTGTCCCTAGCAAAATAGGGCATTCTTTAATGGCAAGAACCTCCCCAAGATGGTCTCTGATACAAATGCCTATCCCTGATTTTCTCAGGTTTCCTCAGGAGGAGCCATCAAAATTGATTTTAACTGAACCACATGTAGGAGGGAGATAGTGAACTGATTCTCTATTGATTGAAGAACTTGGATGATTGTGTTGAAGCCATCCAATAGGAACATGGATGCCTTTCCATTCCGGATGACAGAGTTGTCCCATATGGATAAAAATGGGTTGCATTTGACTCTGTGATGGCTAGCATTACCAACTTTTGAAATGGATTTTTCAATACCTATTAGGACATAATTAATTGATGAAGAGGTATTGCACAAGATCCACTTATTTCATTCCCACCAAAGTTCCCAAACTACAATAGCTGGGATGCATTTCCACAAGCAAGAAAATAGTGAAGAGGAATGTAAATCTGGCCAGGCTTGAAATAGGTCCCAGAGTTTTTTTGGAATAGGAGTAGGAAACTGAAGTTTGCAGAGAACAAATAGCCAACATTATTGTGCAAAAGAGAAATTTAGAAAGAGATGATCTGCATCTTCCAATTCAAGATCACACAAACAACAGATGAAAGGTTGGGCAATGTTGAGTTTGACAAGGTAGTCATTAGTGAGGGCTTTCTTTTTCAGTGGTATCCAAGAAAAGCATCCTTCTTTGGGGAGAGTGGAATAGTTCCAGCAGAATGAGAAAGCACGACAGTGAGTTTTATTTGAATCCTACTACTAGATAATTTATACCCATCTTTAATACTATAAGAACCTATTTTTCCCAGAGCCCATAAAAACTTGTCTTCCTTTCCTGATAGGAAAACCACTATGTCTGACAAAATTGCCATAAATCTTGATCTATCCTAAACTAAACTTGGTAGCTCACTCGGGTCCTTCTAGATTATCTTTCTAGAAAATAGACAAATTGCAGAGACATAATCCACAAGCTTTTTACCCCAAATTGCTTCAGAAGAAGCTACTATTTCATCCAAAGAGGCTGAGTGAATGAGGGGAGGTAATCCACTCCAAGAGTCACACCAAAAGTTGATCCTATCACCACTATTCACCTCCCAAGTAATGTATTGGGTCATGATATCTCTAGATGCCATCATGAAGTTCCAAATAGTTGATCCTTTGGGGGGATTTTGTATGGAGAAGACTCTAGTCGGATAAGGATTATCAAGATATTTATGTTGCATGATTTGACACCATTTGGTGTTTGCCTTAGAATACATCTGCCATACTAATTTTCCTCCAAAAGCTTTGTTTCTTTTTTCCATGTCATGTATGCCAGCACCCCCAAGTGTTTTGACTTGTGTCATATCTTGAACAGAGACAAGTGGAATTTTCTTTTCCCTGTTTAGGTTTCCCACCCATAGAAAATCTTTTAGAATCTTTTGAATAGTTTGGATAACTGATGCAGGGGCTTTTAGGACTAAAAGATAATAATTGGGGATGGATGCAAGCACCATTTTACAAGAAGAATTTTACCTGCAAGTGAGAGCCATCTGGCTTTCCAAGAAACAATCCTAGCCTTAATCCTCTCAATGATAGGCATCTAATAACTGATTTTGTTTTTTCCAGTGAAAAAAGGAATGCCAAGATATACCAAAGGAAGAAAAGCTTGGGAGAAACCCAAAATTGAAACAATTCTATTGGAGATAATCTGGTTAGAATTAAATAGGTAAACTTTTGACTTATGGGGATTGATTTTTTGACCTGATGCTGCTGAATACAAGTCTAGAGTTTTCTTAATCTGGTTGGCCTCCTTAACATTGGAAGCACTGAATAGTAGAGTGTCATCTATAAATAAAGAATGGGTGATCGAGATATTTGTGTCGCCTATCATTATGCCTTGCCAAAGACCAAGCTCGTGAGTATGTTGGATAAGTCTATTGAATGCTTCATCCATTAAAATAAAGAGAACCGTGGATAGAGGATCACCTTGTCTAATCCCTTGAGTAGATGTAAAGAAACCAGCTAGAACTCCACTAATAATTACTAAAAACTCTACACCCGAAATGCAAGCTCAAATCCATTTGCACCAACCTTTTGCAAAACCAAATTTGTGTAGAACTTTAGAGATAAAATCCCATAAAACTTTGTCATATGCTTTCATCATATCCAGCTTTATGATGAAATTTGAAGACTTATTTGAATTAATTGAGTGAAGAGCCTCATGTGCAACTGATGCCCCTTCTATAGTTTCTCTACCTGGGACAAAGCCTCCTTGCTCTTGTGACACAAGGTTTGGGATCAGATGTTGCAATCGCATGTAGATTGCCTTAGTAATGGTCTTGTAGATTGTGTTACATAGATAAATCGGTCTGAAGTCCAAAAATTTATTGGGAGACTTAACCTTTGGGATAATGGCAATGTTTGTTGTGTTGAAATATTTTAGCATAGATTTAAGGTTCCTAGATTATTCTAAAATGCCAAGGAGGTCCCACCCAATAAAATCCCAACATGCTTGTTAAAATACTATTGTAAATCTATCTAGGCCAGATGATTTATCAGGTGGTAGGGAGAAGACCTCTTTTCTTACTTCAAAGATTGTGAAGGGAGCCAGCAAATCTGCATTATTAGAGTCTGAGATAATGGTGGGGATAACTTGAATAATATCTTGAAGATGGGTTGCTAAAGGAGCAGGTAGTTTTGTTGGTGTAAGAAGATCTTTGAAGAATCTAACCCCTTCTTGTTGAATGCCCTAGGCATCTGTAATTAAATTTCTAGATTGTGCATTATGAATAGAAAAAATATGATTGGCAGCTCTTTTTTGTTTTGCAGATGCATTAAAGTATTGTTTATTTTTATCTCCCTCTCGTAGCCAGAGCTCACAAGATTTTTGGCACTAATATATCTCTTCTCAATTACACAATTCTTCCCATTCTGCCTGAAGGTGTTTCTGCCTAGAGAAATTTTCACTATCCAAACCCTGATTAATAAACTTGTCAAGAATGTCAGATAGTTATTGTTTAACAAGATCTTTTTCTTTGAAAATGTTTTTGAATGTCACCTCATTCCACTTTTTAATTTGTTGCTTAATGAGTTTGATTTTTTGAGCAACTTGGTGCATTTTAGATCCATCACATCTTGGGGCACTCACCCACCATTGCTTCATAAGGGGCAAAAATTAAGGATGTCGAAGCCACATCTTCTCAAATTTAAAAGAAGAATGATGTTGAAACCCTTTGTTAGCTAGTGGCAGAACAAGTTGTAAGGTAATAGGAAAATGATCTGATCCTGGGCACACCAATATTTTTGAATGAAATGTGATGCCTATTAATTTCCAGTCCATAGTAACCAAAAACCTATCCAATCTAACTACAATCTGAGAAAAATCAGCCCTTTTGTTTGTCCATGTGAAATAACCCTTAGTAGGCTCAATATCCATTAGATTATTATCTGCCACAAAATTTGAGAAGTCTGTGATAGTTTTCAGCGGAGGAGAGATGCCCCCAATCTTTTTTGATGCCTTTAAAATGGCATTAAAATCTCCTCCCATAATTATATGTTGGTTAGATTGAGATTGTATACTACCAGTTAAATTCAGCTAAAGTTTTCTTTTCATTTGTTTCCATAGGGCCATAAACATTAATCAAGATAAATGATAAATCATAAACAATGACATTGAAAATTTGATAATTATCAGACTGAGCTAAGGTTTGGGCTTTTTCTATTTTGGGATCCCATAATACTGCCAGACCCCCTAAGGCTCCATTACCCTGCTGGTGAACCGTTTTCCAAGATCTCCAACTACTTATTGTCTTATCAAATGTATCTTGAGACATTTTTGTTTCTTGTAATAAGGTGATGTGTGTGTGTGTGTGTGTGTGTGTGTGTCTGTATATGTATATGTATATGTATATGTATATGTATATGTATATGTATATGTATATGTATATGTATATGTATATGTATATGTGTATATGTGTATATGTATATATATATATATATATCACCTATCTATATTATTAATAATTAGTAATTAGAACACTGTACCTCACATTATTTAATATTTAATTATTAATAATACAATACTTTACCTTAAGCCCAATATATAAAACATAAATAATATCCACAATCATGCAAATATAATCACATATAACTTTTATCTATATATATATATATATATATATATATATATATATATATATATATATATATATACACACACACACATATCCATGTATTTGTGCACCCATATATATACATATATATAGATATTTATCAAATACCAAATACTAAAATCTATGTAATTATAAACTAATAGCTCACAACATTAATATTATTATGTATTTATACTTACACTCAGATAGAATAAAATCGCATGCCTCAAATTAAATCTAACTATTCAAAGAGGCCATAACACTCAACTATAAAACACATAGAGAAAACCATAAGGTCAAACAAGGTCAACCACAGTCAATAAGGCAAGTCAAGCTAAACTCCTTACCAAACAAGAAACCCTGAAACATTATAGAGAAAAGATCATCTGAGAATCATCCCGAGGAGGAGAAATAAATGAAATGATCAAACAAATCATACAACCAAAAGAATGCAAGTGACCACAAGGAATTATCCACAATAATGGCCAATTAGATGAGGAAGATCTGGGTTATTCACCCCATAGCTGACTAAAAATTTAGGAACCCCAATGTTCCTAGATCAAATAATGAAAAAAGGGAGGCTCATGTAGGGACCTTGCTACTATCTATGTAATCAACAACTTTCAAGGATTTTAAAGGCACGCTCAGACCTATGTAGCCAGGTTGAGTCAATGCCTGGTACCTGCAACCCAGCATCACTGACATGAGAATATATATATATATAGACACACACACACACACACACACATAGGAAGACACTAGTAGACAAAAAGGGGGAGTGCGACATCATGTATATCTCTTGTAGAAGTGACTATGACTGCCTCTCCTCATCCTACACATATAATACCCCAAAAATGGGCTATAGGACCATTGACCTCCTACATCAACAATCTGATCGAAATTGACACAAAAGTCCTAACCTAAGGCACATCTGCACATCAAATCATCAAAACCCTAATTGATTTTACCATAATTCTGCATCGGGGAATATTTCTTAAATATTCCTAATTTATCCAAATTATCTCCTAATTAAATATTATTTGGTGATAAATGATATTCTTTTATTTATCCAAAATTTTATTAATTGAATATGATAAATATTTAATTAATTAGATTTAATTATTCCACTTAATCATTTAATTAGATTTAATTCTAGTTATTCCTAAATAATATTATTTAATTTTGACAATAAATCAAAAATCCTACAAATAATTAATTAAATTCTTATTTAATTAATTAAATCCAATTGTCAGATTTAATGATATAGTTTTGGAATAAAGTTTGATTAAATAATTGATTAACCCATAAATCAGTTGTTTTAATTCAAAAATTAGTTAAGTTGAGAATAATTCATTTGAATTATTAATTCATAATTACCCATGCAAATTCAGAAAAGTAGTTAAACTTTAAATCAGTAAATCAATTCAATTTGTTATCTTTTTGAACTCAACATCTATTTTGAGTTAAAAAGTGATCTAAACTTCTGATTTGAGTTAAAAAGTTGATTTTGCATGATTTTGTGAGTTAACTAATTCTGATTTTTTGATAACTCAAAAATCAATCTGAGTTAGTCAAGGAGAGATTTTTGGCTTTTCATGAGCTTTCAAAAATCCTAGATTTTTATATAAACAAGGCTCAGCCCTTCACAAAAGATCCTTCTTCAAATCCTTCAACTGCACTTTCAATTTTCTAGAGAATCAAGCTCTTACAAACAGGCGATTGTGAGATTTTTGCAATTTCATTTCATTATTTTCAATCCATTTGCATAACATAGTATATCATTGATAGATTCAATTGCATGCATTCAATTCATCTTAGATCAATTTCATATAGTTTTTCATCATATTGCATAGAAAATCCAAAAATATAGATTAAGCTGCATTCATTTAAATCCTTTGTTTAGGCATTACATTGTCTCTGGTCTCGATCATAATCTGAGAATATCAAACTCATACCTACTAGAAGGAAGTAAATCACCTAGTTAGCATTGTTTACTTTATTTGCAGATTTCTTGATTTTCTAACCTCTAATGGTTTTACTGAAGTGTTATACCTACAACTAGGTAAAAAATTCACACGCACATTTCTAGCGCCCACCATTGGGCCCTGCAATGGGTTTCCATTCTGAATTTTCAATTTTCTAATTTTTTTTCTTAAAACTATGATTTTTAATCTTCTATCTGTACAATTATGTATGACATTCCATAGATTATCGTACCAGGACCCCCTATCTATCGTACGATAGATGACAATCTGAAGTGTCATGTCGATTGTTTGCACATTGTCGTATGAGAGCTAAATTATCATATGCATACTAACCCACTATCGTATCGTGTCTAAATTCTCATATGGGAAGTAGCATATTGTTGTACAAGTTTTGATACCAAAATTTCAATTGTCATATCAGAATGTCAAGCAGTTTTTAAGATTTGGATTTTAGATTTGGACTAACAGCTAACCCTAATGATTAATATTTTTTGTTTCTGATCATTTCTTCTTACGAAAAATCTCAAAAATAAAAATTAGGTAAAATCTACTAAGCGTGTTGCTTTAGATCTGAGGTATTTCACTACATCCCTATAACATTTCAATTTTGGAAATAAAATGAACATCTCATGTGTTTAGCTTGAGTGTTTCTTTCTTTCATAGATCACACATTCATTTTTTCTCTAAAGGAAACAAGGAATCTAGATTTTCTTTCTTTCATATCTGTCTCATAGAGTAATTAGGCCCTATGAACACTATTTGTGGCATTCTTGAGAGAGTGGGCTTCATTCACTTGTTTTACATGTGAAGCTCTTCTCGAAGATAGATCCCCTTGTAGGTAGGGAGGATTTGTTATCATCTCACGGTCTTACTTGGTTTAGTCTTCATCTTTGATGGTAGATTTTCTCTTGGACCCACTTAATGAGATCGGTAGTCATTATTTTTGACATATGAACCTTGGTGAGGTGGTTTCAATTTAGCATGTCAATCAATCTACTTGCTATGTTTGGGTGAAGTGAAGAGGCTAGAGGATTATGCTTTGTTCCCTTTTTGGGAAACATCAGAAACTCAGAACCCTTGAATCTAAGCTAAGTTCCCATGTGGTCCATTTTTTTAGTCTTCCTTGATAGAGAGGGTTAACCGTAGTGGACATTCCCTTTATTGGGTAAACCATGTAGATGGAACCTCAAGCAGTAATAGCCATTTCTGTCATGGTAGCAGTAGTCACTATATAAATGTCCTTGTGGAAGAAATCTCCACGACTGTAGTTTCTTGTTGGGTTGTCAGATCTCCTCAGCATCTTTGATTGATTAAATTCTTAGAATGTGTCAAAACCCCGGTGCACCTGGATTGGAGTTCGCCCTCTTGAGATTGCAAAAGTTGCAGAGTTGACCATTACTACAAGCCATAGTGCAACCAACTTTTTATTTTATAGGACTATGTGCATGACTACAAAACATTTTGAGAACATACACAAGTAGAATTCTTAAGGAGTAGAATCATAAGTCACTATTCTTGTTCATGCGCAAGGTTTCTTTGTCCCTTGCTCATTGTTTGAAGACAATTGATTTCTTGAACTCCCCTGATTGTTTTCTTGTGTGTCTAATCCATGATAAAATCTATTAATGCATCTAGTTGGTCATTTAAAATGAACAAACCCAGCCATCAAAATCAACCAACAATCTGAAAAACTTGCAAAATCTGAAGAAAAATCCTTTTATGGTGTCAGTTGTCATCCTAGAAAAACAAAAGTCGTACAAGTTTTTAAATTGTCATATCAGAACCCCCAAAAACTTGTATGATAACCTATACTGTGTCATACTACTATTTTTAGAAAACCCAAGAAACTTTCAATACTAGAGTCAAGTGTCGTATGAGTTTTGCCAATTGTCATTCCAAACCTGATCTTGACTCGTATGAGCCTGGATAAAGTCGTATGAGAGTTGAATCAAAGTTGTCAGAAAGCCTTCAAATTTGTCATAAATTTAATCATTGTACTCAACCATTAGATTCTTTCAAAATACTCACCGTGTCAAGAACAGAACATAGAATCAGAAAAATCCAATTCATTTTCCTAAAGTGGTCTCTTGAGTTTGATCCATCCTTCTAATCTATTGATTTGAATCATGTTTCATCTTGTGTCAAAACCTTGTCAAAATCATCTTTCAATTCAATCCTCAAATCAGCTAAGTGTTGTGAGCTCATGTTCACTATCTTTTGGGCATCTACCCATACATCTAGGGCACAGTATCCTACACTTACATCCAATCAAGTCAAATCCAATCTTGACAAGGTTGCTTCATTCAATTTTTTTGAATCAAGTCATTCATTAGTTGTCTTAATCTTACTCTTCTGATTCATTCAAGGTTAATGGTGAAAACCAGAGCTTCCTTACACATATTACCTGGAGAAGAACCCAAATACTCACCTTTGTCTTCTTACATCATTTAGACCACTAATCAACCATACGATACCACTTGGTATGAAGAAGATGCTCTAGGTAATCTACATCTGAAGAAAGGTTATTCTAATCCTCCCCAATCAACCCATGGAGGTAATCAATAAAATCCACATCAATCAAACCCCAAAAGTCCTCACAACACCACAATGTCTCAAGGAGGAGGATACCGAGGCTCTCAAGGTCATCACTCTAATCATGGCTGAGATCTAGAACCAACACCGTCTAAAGTTGAATGATATAGAAATAATGATGACTTTCAAAGAATGATGAAACATTTCTTGCAAGAAGAGAAAGATGCCTATTTCTTACAACTATCTCAACAAGGAGCCAAACTTCCTCAAGAATTTAATGTTGAGAATATCATCACACAAGAGGAAGAATCTCCCATCACAACAATGATGAAACAGATGCATGTCATGCAAGTTAAGCTCAACAAGCTAGAAAAAGAGAAGGAACCTAAAGAATTCTCTATGGAGGCTCTATGGCCCTTTCCATTCGATAAAAACTTGTACATGCCACCATTCCCAAAAAGAGTGGAGATACCAAAATATGACAAATACGATGGAAACTCTGACCCCCAAGATCATGTCAAAGAATTTTGTACTCAATACATGGAGTTTATACATGAACCAACATACTTAATGCGTCTTTTCTCATGATCTTTGGGAGGAATAGCCATTCATTGGTTCTCTAAAATGCCTCCAACCATCAAGAATTTTGAGGAGCTAATCAAACTATTTTACCAACAATACTCCTACAATATTCAACATCCGGTCACCATGATAAACATCTACAATTTGAAGAAAAACTCAGGAGAACCCTTCCTAACCTTCCTCAAATGATGGAGGAAGAAGTTTTCACTCTATGCTCGACCTATTCTGGAAACTGAAAAACTCAAGATCTTCACCAACAATCTGATTCTGAAACTCAATTATCATTTGCAAATGAAAAATCATACTTCTTTTGATAAAATGGTAGAAAATGCCATAAAGATTGAAAATGTGCTTTCTCGTAAGGGAGATATATCGCTTAATAAAGACAAGTATGAATCAGGTTCTAGTTTCAACAACAAAGATAAAGTCAAATTCTAGAACAAGAACAAAAATGTTGTAACAGATGGTGTTGTCGATCACATTAGTGCTCCATCAAAGGCATGAGCATTCAATCTCACCATTGGCACCCAAGCCATAAAAGCTTCCAAACAAAAGGCATCTGAATCTTCTAAAAAGTCTAATGACTATAAACCATGGGTTACAAAACCAAAGCGCAAGTTCACTCCTTTGGGTGAGTCCTTAGAATCTACCATGAAAACACTATTGGAAAACAAAATCATTACATTACCTAAGATAAAACCATATGATCCTGAAGTCAAACCTAAATGGTGGAAAGAGATTGATTTATGTGACTTCCATCGAAACAAGGACATAAAACCAATAATTGCATGTGCTTGAAGCATCTCATACAAGACAAAATTGATGATGGAGAAATTATAATTGGCAACCATAAAACCAACAACGATCATACGGCATTCACGAAACCATTTCTAAAGCATACTCAAGGAGATTCATCTTCTAATCCTAACATGGGTGCTAAAGTCAATTACGCCTACTATGGAAAAAAAAAATTCATAAACATGGTTGAACCATGCCTATCTGAACATTGCAACATCATCACCATTGTAAGAAGAGATAGATATAATCAATCAACAAATGCAGTAACTTGATCACAAGCTCAAGTACATCTACAAGGACAAAACTCGGGTTCACCAAATTCCCCTAAGGAGCCTTTCAATCTTTCATCTTCTTATAAACAAAGGGCTGCCTCAAAATCATCAAATCTTTAAGAGACAAGGCCAACATCATACAGTATTGTTCAATAACTCTAGCATACCAATGCAAAAATATCCATGTTTGAGTTGCTTCGGATATCTCCTGCTCATAGGGATATTTTGGACAAAGCTCTACTCGGCTCCAATGTTCCTAACAATCTTGATCTAGACAGATTTCAGACTATGGTTGGTCATCTAACATCACCCCAATATATCTCCTTTTCAGAGGAAGATGACAATTCACTGAGTCATCTGCATAACCAGCCCTTGCACATTGAAGTCTTAATCCAAAACCATCGACTCAAACATGTGTTGATAGATGGAGGCACTAGTTTAAACATATGTTCCTACAAATTGGTCACACAACTGGGATTTTCAGAAGATGCTATTGATCCTAAAAAAAAGATAACCATAAAAGCATATGATGAACAAGAAATATCTTCCAAGGGAGCAATTGTACTACCTATTAGAACAGGACCAGTTATCAGAGACATCACCTATCAAGTTTTGGATCTTCCATTGGCTTACAATATTCTTCTAGGGAGATCTTGGATTCATGAAATGCAAGCTATTCCATCAACATACCATCAATGTGTGAAATTTCCTTATGATACAGTAGAGGTAACAATTCCAACTAACATATCTACATCTTGCAATGCCTTGAAAGAGAGTGCTGACAAACTTGTTCCACGTAATAGAGAGTCTTCTACCAAGAAAATGAACATTGCATCTAAATCCAAGATGGAATACATTGCCAAAGAGGTCAAAATCAAGGACACAGGCATGGGAGAATATACTATGGAACTAGTCCTATCTCTAACATCTCTCTTGGTCTTGCCTAAATCTTATGGGAAATCTTTAAAATAGACAAAACAAGAATCTAAAGAACCTCAAGCTATCTACAATGGAAGTTTTGTCACAAAGAAAGTGTCCAAGCAATATTTTGAAGAGGATGAAGTTGTGCTTGGATGGCTATACAAAGATGATTCTCAATCTAAATCAATTCAGAAATGTGACTCCAAGTTAGACAAGATTCCTTCAAAGTCATATGGACTAGGTCACAAACTCGTGTCTAAAATGGGATACACAGGAAAAGGACCTCTAGGAACAAGAGGCAAAGGTCTTATATCACCCCTTGTACACTATGGCTGGAAAAACAAAGATATTATAGGTCTAGGATATAAGAAGAAACCTTTCCATCTCAGTGGAAACTCTCCTCATGTAATAGAATAGATAGAACCAGAAGTGGATAAAACTAAAGAGGAAGAAACACAACAATCAAATAGTGATGATTCAGACACCACTGATCTTATTCCTTATGCACGTTTACCTCAAAACATACTAGATCTTCTTAAAGATGAAGAGAAACCTGAGGAGAATATCAATGTAGTAGATACACAAGAACCTACTACTGAACAAGAAGAAGGAAAACCTCTCACAATAGCTGAGCATTTGGGACACAATAGTGATTCTAAGACAAACTCCCATGAATATGAGTTTTTCTCTGAATCTAAAGGTAATCCTGCTTGGGGGATTCATCCTAACTTTACACATGTTCTCACATTTCCCAGAGGTCTAGATGAAGAATCAGAGGATGAATCAAATGACTATGAATGGGGATTTATTCTAGAAGAAGATGAACTTATCACTGAAAAACACATTGATTTCATTCACCAATATTCACCTAAATCTGACATGAGTCTAGAGAAAAATGACAAACTTCACGAGTCTAATCCACCTACTGCTGAAGTGGAATCCAATAATGACATTGAAACAATTCATGAACTAAACATTCTAAAAAGTAATATCACCTTTGAATTTGAGAGTCGGGTTAGGACCAATCATGACAACATCATATGCATGAACAACATTTTTCAATCCTCCCCTACGTTGACTATCCAACATCTAGAGCTTATTGACCAAACATCTATCGATCCAAACAAAGATATCCACAACTTTCGAACTGACTACACTCTTGCCTGCTACCTCAATGCAGTGGAACCTATGACAACTTCCATTAGTGAACCTAGCATTAGCATGATAGAGTTAGATATCAAATATCTTAGTCATAAAAAGAAAAGAAAAAAGAAAAAAAATTATGAGGGTGAAAACCACTTTGTAATAGTCTCAGAACCTAAAAAAGTAAAAATAAAAGATGTATCCGAAGGTGAAAACCTCCCTGAGGCACCTAAGGATGAGATATTTGATGTCCTTCTAAGTCATTTATAGGAAAAATCTCCAATATTGATAGAACCAACTCAATCTATCAACTTGGGTACAACAAAGGAACCACAACTGATTCATGTAGCTCAATCCCTATTAGAGGAAGAGAAACAAGCATTTACCAAATTCTTAACAGAGAAGAAAATCAACTTTGCATGGAAATATTTAGTTATGCCAGGGTTAGATCTTGATCTCATCATGCATCATATTTCTATAGCTCCAGGAGTCAAACTTGTCAAACAGAAATTGTGAAAGATGCATCCACGTGTTACCCTCCTAGTCAAAGTTGAGCTAGAAAAGTTACTAAAAGCTAGATTTATCCAATTCATAGATTATGTAGAGTGGATCTCAAACATAGTTCTAGTATCAAAACTAGATAAATCTATAAGAGTATGCACAGACTTCAGAGATTTAAAAAAATCATGCCCTAAGGATGACTTTCCACTACCAAACATCGATATGATAGTGGACATGGCTGCAAGATTTGAAATGTACTCTTTGATGGATGGTTTCTGTGGATACAACCAAATCAAAATTTCTCTAGAAGATCAAGAGAAAACAGCTTTGACATGTGCATGGGTTACCTTCTGTTGGAATGCCATGCCATTTGGTCTTAAGAACATCGGAGCTACTTATCAAAGAGCCATGACATATATCTTCCACGCTATGATGCATCAAACTATGGAGGACTATGTTGATGACACCTTAGCTAAATCAATGATGAGATCTGAACATCTAAATGACTTGATAAAAATATTGGACATAATGGAGAAGTTTAGTCTCAGAGTGAACCCTAAAAAGTGTGCTTTTGGTGTCACTTCTGGAAAGGTCTTAGGTTATATTGTTTCAAAGAAAGGCATTGAAGTAGATCCTGCTAAAGTCAAGGCTATCATGGAGATGCAGCCCCCTAAAAATATCAATCAAATGAGAACCTTACAAGGAAGAGTGCAATCAATAAGATGTTTCACATCTCAGCTAGCAGATATATCAAAACCTTTCACAAAAACATTACATAAAGGTGTGACCTTCTCATGGAATGAGGAGTGTGAAAGTAATTTCAACCACATCAAGCAATATCTATCAAATCCTCCTATTCAAGGGAAGCCATTGATTTTGTATGTCTCTTCCACAGATACATCATTGGGGGCATTACTAGCACAACATGGTGAAAAGAGGAAGGAGAGAGCTATCTACTACATTAGCAGAACACTGGTAGCATATGAGAAGAACTATTCCATGATTGAGAAAGGTTGTCTAGCTGTGATCTTTGCATCATAGAAACTGAGACATTATATGTTATCTCATACAACACAATTGATAGCTAAGATAGATCCATTGAAATACTTATTAAGCAAAGCTGCCCTCACAGGTAGACTAGCTAAATGGGTGATGCTATTGAGAAAATTTGACATAGAATATGTTGAAAGGAAAGCTATCAAGGGCCAAGTCATTGTAGATCAGTTGGCCAAAGCACCAATGTTCGATGATACACCATTACAGATGGAATTTCCTAACTCATCCATCATGCACATATCTTATAGGACTCGGCATCTTTTCTTTGATGGATCTTACACACATAATGGATCTAGAGCAAGCATATTGTTCATAACACCACAAGGTTACTCAATACATAAAGCATTCAGAATAAAATTTCCTTGCACAAACAATATTTCTAAATATGAAGCTCTACATAATGGCATGAAGATATCAATTGAGTGGTGAGTGACAAAATTTCACATTCATGGAGACTCACAGCTAGTCATACACCAAGTCAATGATGTATACCAGACAAAGGATGAGAAACTAGTTCCATACAAACGCATGGTTGATGACTTTAAGAAGTATTTCATCTCAGTCACTTTTGAGTAGATTCTTAGAATGGAGAACAAGGTTTCTAATCCTATGGCAACACTATCATCTCTACTACAACAGCCTAAACAAGAGCTACGTTACAAGTTCCTGGTGGAAGCACTGTCATTCCCTACATATGATTCCCCTAAAATCCACATGATCTGCACTATTGTTGGTAATGATTCTTCCAAATACAAACACCTTTTCTCCTACCTCCAAGACCAAATCATCCCTAATACCCTTCAACCGCCATGAGAAATGATATCTTATCTGAAACGCATCACGGTATGTCATCATAGGTAATGATCTATATAAATAGAGTCTAGATGGTACACTTCGTAGGTTTTTATAATGTGAGGAGTCTCAACGAGCATTAGAGGAAGTCCACAAAGGTATATATGGATCACATTCCAACATTTTAACACTAGCTTGAAAAATTATTAGGGTTGGGTACTATTGGCCTGAAATGGAAAAAGAGGCTATCAAATATGCTAAGAATTGTCAGAAATGTCAAGTCCATGGAAACTTGATTCATGCACCCGGGAGAGATCTTATTCCCTTTACTACATAATGGCCTTTCCAATAATGGGCATTTGATCTTATAGGGGCTATATATCCACATTCTTCCAATGGACATACTCATATCATTACAACTATAGACTATTTTACAAAATGGGTAGAATCAGTTCCTTTGACTCAAGCAACCAGCAAACAAACTTCAATGTTCATCCTGAACTACATCATATGTCAGTATGGAATTCCACATTCAATAGTCACAGATAATGGTGGCCAATTCAAGAATAAGGACTTGGATTCCTTTTGCACTAAATTCAAAATCATATAGCATTGGTCGTCCATCTACTATCCTCAAGGGAATGGACAAGCAAAGACATCAAACAAAAATCTATTGAAGATCCTACATTGTACAGTTAATAAAATAGGAAGAGACTAGTATCTCATGATCAATCTAGCTCTTTGGGCCTATAGAACAAGTATCAGAACACCCACTGGGGCTACACCATCCACTTTATTTTATGGGTTTGAAGTGGTACTACCTATTGAGGTTGAAATCCCATCACTACGAATCAGAATGCATGGTCTAGTAACTGATGATGATTATAGAGTGTCTAGGTTACAAGAACTTGAACTACTAGATGAGTGTAGACAAGTTGTGTATGATCATCTCAGAGTATATCAGAAAAGAATGTCTAGAGGCTACAACAAGAAATTCAGACACAGAGAATTTCAGGTTGGTGATCTAGTCTTGAAGAAAATCCTAAAAATCAATCACATCAAGAACGCAAGTGGAAGTTTTAACCCAACTGGCTGGGTCCCTTTGTTATCACTGCTACTTTTTTCTCTGGAGCCTATCAACTCTCAATGAATGAAGGAGAACAGCTCTGAGAACCAATCAATGTTCTCCATCTGAAGAAATTCTATCCCTAAGGCATTCAGTCTATGATAAAATGTCCTTGAAAAAATCATAAAAATAAAAAAAAATTCCTAAAAAAATGATCATCTTGGTGAAAACTTAGCAATAGGCATGTTGATGTATCACAAAAAAATTGAAAAGATGAAAAATACAAAAATACAAAAAAAGAAGAAAAAGAAAAAAAGTGCCTTGGTAAAAACCTAGAAACAGGCACCTTGGTAGCAAAAATAGAATCTCTGCCAAGATGGTACAAACCCAGAAAATGGGTGCCACTTGTATCAAAACGCTCCATCTATCAGCGTAATCTTGGTCTTTCCCAACTTTCAGTCTGCTTTAGTTTGTATATATCTCCTGGTTTGCTTTTGCATCCTATTTTCAATAAAGTTGGTCTGAGCACCATCCAGCAAAAGTGTCAGTATCCTATCAATGTTCCAAACTTGGGGGCAATCAATGTCATATCCTAAAGCCTTCAATATCTTTAGACAAGTCATTTCCAGCCAAGATCCTTCCAAAGCTATGTCTGAGTCATTCAATCAGTCTCCTCACCAGGAAAGGATTTTGCATCTTACAACAACACAAACAACAACAAACTAAAAATAATATTTGTGACATACTTAAATATTTTTGTATGCTAACTGATTCACATTGATATTTTTGCATATTTTGTTCCCTCAAGCTCTTCGATGATGTCCTTCATAGGATTTAGAGACTGATGACTGGGGGCATAATCTTTTATTTGTCTTCTACTTGTATGTGAAAATCTAACAACTTTGAAAATTATGGATTGAATTGGTGTCCACTATAAGTTCCTCCATCATGTATTGGATGGCCATGTGTACCTCAAACATCAATACCCAAAAAATTCAAGGAAGTTTGATCTAACTTTGTCTTTTAAGTGATTTCTCCTTCTCTACTGTGAAACATGTTGATACCCAAGGATGTGAACGATAAAGGGTCACTGCAGGTAAATTCACATGAGAATGAGAATGATCTCTCCTCTTCTTGGTTTGTTTGTCCACAAGGTGTATTCAGGTCATCACAACATTTATGTTCTGATGCTTATACAAATTGCTATATCAAAATGGACATGATATTCAGGTCATCCTGGCTTTTGTACTTTGATGCTTATATATAATCAGACATTTCAAAATAAAAATCAATATTCATATGTTCATGCTTACCTAACTAGTGAACATTGTGTTGATTTATTTGGTGTTACCTATATATATATATTCAGTGATGAAAATGACCGACACATGATCAGTGACTAAGTCCTAGGTCCTAGGTCTGCATTTCATTTTGCACTTTGCATGATTGCATTTATCTCATGATTTCAAAATTCATCTTGACACTTAATGATTCTCCAAAACTATGCTAAACATGACACAATGACTGAGTATCACAAGGTCTCCTTAACAAATCAGCAAGCAATCACCATCCTAGGTTAAACATCCATTTTGACAAATCACCAAGCACTTGTCTTCATTAATACTTGCAAAATATATCATGTGTATCACTGCATTTACATTACTTATCATAATCATTTCATACATCCATTACATACATACATGAACATTCATCAAGCATAAACTAATCATACATTTCCATAATCCATCTATCATTGCATTGCATAATCCATACATTTGAAAGTAAACATTGCATTGCATATTCCATACATTCTATGCTAACACATAAAACATTTGCATCATATGATATAATACTTATAAACAAAATGACAAGTGCATATGACGTCACAACCCAAAAAAGATCTCATGTGTATATGTATATATATATAAATATATATATATATATATATATATATATATATATATATATATATATATATATATATATATATATATATATATATATATATATATAATTGGGATAAGTACAAGGGTGCATGACTGGCACAATATACAAAAGAATGAGCTTGACTAAGCTATCAGATATAATCAATGTATGGACAAAAATGACAAAAACATGAGAACACTCTGACAGATCAGCTATCTACCTGGTCCTTGACATCTAGTGCTCCTCTGGTAGGTGCATCTAGTGGTGGATCAGCACATGGTGCTCTAGCTCCCTTAGAAGCAATCATGTACTCAAAATAGGATGGCACTCTCTACTTAGCAGGTACCCTCAAATAATAAGCAGACACATAATAAGAGGCCTGACTCATCTGATGGATCACCTTGGCCTGTAGTCGACTCGCATCAACCTCTCGCTCAAGTCACTATCTCTCGAACTCTCTAATATGGACCTCAAAAGTGGCACTATGTAACCTCAAATCATGTATCTACAGTCAAACTCACCTAATGATCTCATGTGGCATCTATCTCAATCTAGGATCCACCTCAAGTGCCACTATCTCTCCTCTATAGACTACTCTCCACAAGTTCCTCTATGCACCTTATGACGATAGATCTCTGCACCTAAATCAAAATCAGGGGCATCTCATGCCTCATCCATCAAAGAATCTTATTGAGCCCCTAAATCCTCATCATCACTACCAACACCATGGAGTGTACCGCTCTCACCTCTAGTATATCTACGCTGCAAAACTGAAGGCATGCCTGCTGAAACACCCTACGGTCACGGTGGTCTCATATGTCCTGATGGCCTCACTGGGGTCATCAATGCTCTAGGTCAGGGTGGTGTAGGATACACTACTGGTATCTGCACCTCTCTACATCTCTAGCCTCTTCCCATAGGGGCACCTATAACATCATCTATGTCCTCCATAGTGGGGATAAGCTCAATAGGGTTTGAGTAACACCTCATCAGATGATCTGCTAACTAGGCAATGAATGTATCAATAACTCTATCATCTACAAGTTGTGGCCTATAGTCCCAATCCCTAGCAACATATCCACTATACTCCTGGCTGCACAGTGCATAAGACAATCAAGCTATCTAACCTAACCCCAGCTCTCCAACCAATAGTGCATAAGTAGAAAATTCCTATGGGGCATCCTATATGATGCCATACTTCCTCCATACATGTGTGATAAGGAATCTCTCAAGGACAATGGTGGATCTATTGGAAAAATGGTCAACACTCCCCTCAAGATTCGTGACATGGCTTAATCGCCTTCTATGTCTTCTATAAGTCTAGTGGTTGTATCAGGCATTAACAGGTCGATCTTTTGGTGCAACGGCAACCACTACTTGTAACAAGTGGTATAAGAGCTTGGTCACAAGTTTGAATCCCCTTGGGTAATGCTGAGGGGGAGATTGTTAGAAAAATGGTTAGTGCTCCCCTCAGGATTCATGACATGGCTTAACCGCCTCCTATGTCTTCTTCAAGAAAGAAAGCTCTAAGTTTGATGGAGTAAATTTTGACAGCTGGAAAGAAAAGATGAAGACACATCTACTATGTTTAGGACTAGGTTATTGGTTGATTACTAAGAATGAGAAGACTATCATTGATGAGGATAATATTGAAACATGTTCTAATGATGAAAGAGATCTATTCATGTGTAACATACTTTCCAGAGAAGCACTTTTGTTAGCCCTTCCAAAGACTGGGTATAGTCATGTAACATATTTGAAAACATCTCACAAAATTTGGTTATCTTTATAGTCTACTTTTCAAGGTGATGAACATGCAAAGAAAGTCAGATTACATAATTGGATATGTGCATTTGAAGATATAAGAATGATGGAAGATGAATCTGTTAGAAGCTATATTGGTAGAATGTCAGAGATTGTTGCAGGTATAAAATCTTGTGGAGGAACAAAGATAGAGAATGAAGTGATATGGAAAATTTTGACATTGACTCCTGCATTTAAGAAGACAACACAGATGATTGAACAAGTTATACCTTGTACTATAAACTTTACAAGAGAGACTCTTCTTGGAAGATTGGAAGCAGCAGAAATGAATGTAAGGTTATTAGGAGACTTACCTAGAATAGAGATAGCATTCAGTGCTCTTAGTGTTCGCCCTACTTTTTTGAGAAGCATTAGTGTGAGTAGAGATTATGCTGGCAGTAACAGATCTAGAAATGAAGAAGACAGGAAGATTGAAGAAGGTATTGCCTTCCTTGTGAAGAGAGAACCAGACGGTAAGAAAAATTTTAAATGTTGGACATGTCAAGAATATGGTCATTTTGCATCTAAATGTCCTAAGAGAGTTAAGAAGTATAGAAACAATTTTAAGCCTAGAAGATCTAAGGAATGTTATTATGCTAATGATGAACTTGAAGCTAGCATAGAGAGAACCTTAAGTGAAAGTGATACTAAGAATAATGATGATATAGGATTTGTAGCAATTAAAGAAGAAAATCCTGAAATAGAGGTTAAGGAAGAAAAAGATCTAGTTTCTCAAGTTGAAAACAAATCTGATTGGATTATAGACAGTGGTTGTTCACATCATATGACTGGAGACATGAAAAATTTCATAAAGTTTAACAACTATGATGGAGGAGTTGTTAGAGTTGGAAACAATGCACGTTGTTTGATTAAAGGTATAGGATCTATTACTCTTGATGGAAAGACTAATATTGATGATGTTTACTTTGTGGATGGTTTGAAACATAATCTTTTGAGTGTTGGACAGTTAGTTGATAAGGGATATCAAGTTTGGTTTACTGAGAAAACTTGTGTGATAAAAGACAAAGATGGAAATTTGATTGGTACTGGATCTAGAACCAGAGGTAATGTATTTCAGTTGAATCCTACTAAGATGACATGTTTGATTACTAAGATTGATGATAGTTAGTTATGGCACAGAAGATTTTGTCATATAAATTTTGATAACATTGTGAAAGTGAGTACTAAACTTGCAGCAAGAGATTTTCCTAGAATTATGAAGCCTAATAACATGATTTGCAAGGAATGTGTGATGGCTAAATAGAAGAGAAGCTCATTTCCTAGTAAAAAATTTACATCAGTAGAGAAGTTGGAGATTGTTCATACAGACTTGAGCGGTCCTACAAGGACTAGAGGATTCTATGGAGAAAGGTATTTTATGATTCTTGTTGATGCTTTTACAAGAATGATGTGGATTGCATTTCTTAAAGAAAAATATGAAGCATTTGATAAGTTTAAGATCATTAAGAATAAAGTTGAGAATGAATCTGGAATAAAGATTAAATGTTTGAGATCAGATAGAGGTGGAGAATTTACTTCTAGAGAATTTAACACCTTTTGTGAAGTGAATGGTATTATGACACAATTTTCAGCCCCTAGGACATCTAAACAAAATGGTATTGCAGAAAGAAGAAACAGATCAGTGACTGAAGCAGCAAGAGCTATGTTATTTGAGAATGACTTAGAGAAGATATTCTGGAGAGAAGCAGTGAACACAGCAGTGTATACAATGAACAAAGTACAAATCAGAGTAGACACAGACAAGACACCCTATGAACTATGGTTTGGACATGCACCCTCAGTTAAGTATTTTAGAATTTTTGGAAGCAAATGTTATATAAAGAGAGATGATGACATTGGAAAGTTTGATCCTAGAAGTGATGAAGGTATATTTTTTGGATATTGTTTGAAAAGAAAAGCTTATAGATGTTACAATAAGAGAACTAAGACTATTGTTGAGATCATAAATGTTAAAGTTGATGAAAAGTTCAAAATTTAGGAAAGAATGCTTGATTATGAATCAGATGAAGGAACTCATCCTAGATCTAACATTGAGACTACTGAATTATTCTATGAAACTGATAGTGATTTGTTAAATGAAAGCCATAGTGAGATCATTGAAGAACTAAAACCTGAAGTGAGATCTAAGATAGTGACACCTAACAAGAATTTATCAACGAATCATCCTGTTGAGCAGATTATTGGAAGCATAGACATAGGAGTTCTAACTCAAAATAAGGTACAAGAATAGTTATGTTTAATTTCTCAAATTGAACCCAAATCTACTAGTGAAGCTTGTGAAGATGAACATTGCATTAAAGCTATGAAAGAAGAACTAGATTAGATTGAAAAGAAAAAAACATGGGAATTGGTCCCTAGACCTAAAGATAAGAATGTTATAGGAACAAAATGGGTATTCAGAAACAAGATGAATGAACAAGAATAAGTAGTAAGGAACAAAGCAAGATTAGTATGTAAAGGATACTCAAAGCAAGAAGGAATTGACTATGAAGAAAATTTTGCACCAATAGCAAGAATTGAAGCAGTAAGAATGTTTTTGGCTTATGCAGCTTACAAGAAGTTCAAAGTATATCAGATGGATGTAAAATCATCATTTCTAAATGGAGAGTTGGAAGAAGAAGTCTACATTGAGCATCCTAAAGGTTTTCCTTTAACTCAAGAAGGAGACATGGTATGTAAATTGAAGAAAGCTTTATATGGACTAAAGCAAGCACCTAGAACTTAGTATGCAAGATTGGACAAGTATTTGATAAAATTAGGATTTACAAAAGGAATAGCTGATAGCAACCTGTACACAAAAGAAATTAAAAATGGATTGTTGGTTGTAGTTATTTTTGTTGATGATATTATTTTTGGAGGAGAAGATGAAGCCAGTGATAAATTTGCAGATGAAATGAAGACTGAATTTGAAATGAGTATGATTGGTGAAATGAAATATTTTTTGGGATTGCAGAGAACACATAACACTGATGGTATCTTTGTAAGTCAAACAAAGTACTTGAATGATTTGTTAAAGATATTTGGAATGGAGAACTGTAAACCAGTTGCAACACCTATGGTAACTAGACATAAGTTATCTAGCACAGATGAGACTCCTGCAATGGAACAGATGAAGTATAGATCTATGATTGGAGGATTGTAGTACTTGACACATAAAAGACCTGATATAGCACATTCAGTTAGAATTGTAGCAAGATTTAAAGTTGAACCTAGAGAATCACATTATGCAGCAGTGAAGAGGATAATGAGATATTTAAGAGGCACAATTGAGTATGGATTGTGGTATGAAAAATCTGATGATTTTACCGTATGTGCATATATAGATGCTGATTGGGGAGGCAATGTTGATGATAAAAAGAGCATGAGTGGTGAGGCATTTTTCCTTGGAGGAAGATTGGGTTCTTGGCTAAGCAAGAAGCAGAATTGTATTTCACAAAGCACAGCAGAAGTAGAGTATGTAGCCACAGCAAAAAATTGTAACCAGATAATTTGGATGAAGTAGATGTTGAAGAATATTGGAATAAAAATTTTTGAGCCTGTTGTTATACATTATGACAACACCAGCACAGTTAGTATGTCTAAGAACCTTGTGTTATATTCTAAGGAAAAGCATATAGAGATAAAGTATCATGTAGTAAGAGAGAAAGTTGCTGAGAAAGAAGTCAGACTTGAATACATAAGCACAAAGGAGTAGATTGCAGACATTTTAACAAAACCTTTGCCTAAGGATACATTTGAGTATCTGAGAGGTATGCTTGGGGTTATGCCCTAGCCTACTTTTGAGAAGTGATGCAGATTGTTGCATCCATCTAGTGGTATATAAGCCCTATCTTTCTTCTGGACTAGATGTTGGTACTTCCTCTATGGGGGAGTATGTGTATCTGAGCTAAGTTATGAGGACTCTAGTGAATGTATTTTTTGAAGAGTGTCTTTTGACATTGGATTTGTTGTTGACATAATGATGAAATTTATGTCATTGATGTCAATGGGGGAGAAGTGTACATGAAAAACCATTTGTACCATCTATTGGAGAGAATTGAATAGGAAAACAAAGCAATATTTGATTGATGAAGAGGACTTGAAGTATTTTTCAGAGCAACAGTGTTGCAGTGATTGGATTTATCGAACATTGGATGTTTTTCATCTATGTTGCCATCAATGCCAATGGGGGAGATTGTTAGGAATGAATGCTAAATATATCCTATGGGAGTATTAGCATCCATTCTATAGTAGTTTTTGTTGCATTCATGATTGTTATTGTCATTGATGTCAACACAGTGATCTACTGAAGATTAGCAGAGGAGCAGATAGTGTTAGCACACGTGGGATATTAGAGATCAAGTTATGCGTAGTTGAGGAATTATTCTATGATGTGTTGTTAGATTTTGATTAAGAGTACAAATAGTAATTCATTTATTCATGGAAGTTATGAGGAAATCAGTGGAAGCAGTATTTAGGCAGTGTTCCTGAGTAGCAGTTTGTAGAAATTAGATGATATCTCCTAATCGGGATGGAATCTGGTTATGTAAAGTTAGAGAGCAGTTGAAGACATGTTTATAGTGATGTGGATGATAGTGAAAACTTTGAGGTCACATGAGTGAAGAGTTATTCTAATTGGAAGCTGACAGTTTTGTGTAATTTTGATGTAGCGTGTGGAAACTTTTATTTTGTAATTTGGTTGCTGACTCATTTGTAATTATTTGAGTGTGGTATAAAGGAAGGAATTTTTTCCTTGTTATAATACAGTAATGTAAGAGTGAATGAAATTGTGAAAGATAATTTGTGGAAAGAGGATATGCAAGGTATGGAGATCTGAAATTGAGATCTGGTGTAGCAGTGAGTGCGGTTTGGCACAGTCAAAGAAGAGGTAACATATTGTTGAGATCAGTAATATTTTGATATTATTCTATTGAATAATCTAGAGATCAGTTGGATAGTGTGTTTAGTGATCTTTCCATTGAAGCTATTTGGGCAGTGGGTCCTTCTGTCTTCCATAACTCCTAACAGGGTTAGAATCTTTTAGCAGGGATTCAAAATCTCCTAAAAGTGATTCATATGTACTGAATGTATTTCATAAGACTCCTAACAGATTCCATCCTTTCACAAGTAATATTCATATTAGTGCATCTTTTATGGGCATCATTCCCACTGGGGTTTACTCTTTGATCAAGAGGTTCCCTAGTCAACATATCTTGTGTCATTGTGTTATTGTGTATGAATATCTTTCTATGGTTGTTGGTTACATTTCTTATATGGTTAAAATCTATTGAAGTTGATAAAGGTTACAATTATTTGATAACTAATTCACCCCCCCCCCCTCTCAGCTATCTTCATGGACTTTACTTTCTAACAATTGGTATCAGAGCTTGGTCCCAGGTTCGAATCCCCTCGGGTAACATTGAGGGGGAGATTGTTGGCAAAATGGTTAGTGCTCCCCTCAAGATTTGTGACATGGCTTAACCACCTCCTATTTCTTCTATAAGTCTATTGTTTGTATTGGGCATTAACAGGTCAATCTTTTGGTGCAACAACAACCACTACTTGTAACAGGATCATCCTATCAGTACTCGACTCTAAAAGAAATAACCAAACTAAGCATGAGTAGTCAGTCACGCCTCTATCTATAAGTACGGCCTCCAGATGACAAAGGTCATGCCATCTAACACATGCCTGCAATACTCAGTATGGCCCATCCAAAATGTGGGAGTATGTGACATATCCAAAATACCTGTAAATCAAAGGCTCCTATGGCTTCCTCTGATCACCACAAATAGGTTGTCATATCGGGATGTGCTCCCAAGCCCAGATATGAAGAACTAAAGCACCTGAGGTGAAAGATTTTGCCTCATGATATAGGATCTCATGCATCTCTAAAAACATATGGGACAAGAGACACTGACCCCATCCCAGCTCAGCAGGACTAGCCATCAGTCATACAACCATCAGGGCCTAGCCCATCAAGAGACCATTCTATTGATGGTCAGACATGATGATCCCTCTGATCATCCCTGCTATGATACACTCTAACCTATGAGTGTGGTCATATCTATGTACTAGAATCTCCTAGGAAATTTGTTGAGCTATCTGCTCATCAACATCAAATAGATTCCTAAAAGTATGAAGACCGATATTACCCACGATGATATAATTAGGGCACAGGCCATGAAATGGTATCCTCAGAATCCTATACACATCTTTCAGAGTCATAGTGATCTCTCCGATAGGCAAATGAAAAGTTTGGGTCTCAGAATGAAACCTCTCAACAAGTGTAGTAATCAACCCATGGTTTACCTGAATGTCAGGTAACCAAATCAGATACTCAAAGCCACAGGAAACTAAATGAACTCTGAGTGGATCAAGAAGAGTTACACATAGTCTCTGGGTTGCTGGGTGAGAAATATGAACATGTACATCTAGATAGTAAACCTACACAGCACAAAAATGGGACAACCTATCAATAACTTGGTCAAAATTAGGCTATGAGCATTCAAATTGAGAAAGTCAATACTTTAAAAGGTACATAAAAGACCAAGGAAAGCAATCATGAAATTAGAAAAATTAAAATTTTGACCTAAGGATGTGAAAACAATCACTATTTTCCATACGAGTTTTTAGACTAGTACCTAAACTTGTACGAGTTCCTACAAGGTCCCATACGACACTTCATGAATATATGACATTCAGATGGTTCACGTACAAGACTTGAGGGACCCGATGAAATGTCGTATGACAAAAGGGTCCCTCTCATACGAGTTACAGTTGAAATAGAAATAATAGTCTATAGGAAACTAAAAACTCGTACGAGTCTAAGTAGACTATCGTATGAGTTTGCATGATGCAAAAATTAAAAAATTGAAAAATGTGATAAAAAGTCCTAAAAAGCATGAAAACAAGCAAAATTTGAATGCAGGACAGGCACAGAGGTCCACTTACCGGGTTCCCGTACTAGGGAGGTCGTTGGTATCAATGGTTGTGCTCAAATTGGTGCGATGAGATAGGAATTTCCATTTTTTCTCAGAGGGCTCCACAGGTTCACAAAAGACAAATGGTTCAAATGATTTGAAAATGACCCTTTTGGGCGTTATATAGGTTTTGACCTAATTTTTCAAAGTGCTCCGTTTTGCATGAAAATTACACCCTTGGCTAATTTTGACATTCTGAACCCATTTTTGGGATCAAAATTGAAATTTGAGATCATTTACTTTGTCAAAATTGTGATTTAAAATTTTTGGATCCAGGATGGCTGACTGCTTGCATAATCGACCTTCAGAACATTCTTGAAATCCAGAATTCAACTTAACTAATTATCATACATCAAACTATCAAAATTTCAACTTGGTCAACCATGGTAAACTCATGGTCAAACCTAGTCAAACTTGGTCTTCAAGACCTCTAAATGATGCAGAATGCATCTTTGAACGTGCACAACCACTTCTCAAATTGATTAACATGCTTCAACAATCTCTCAACATTGACTTTCTTGTCAAATTTCAATTTTCATCCTAAAGGGGGCATGGTATTGCACATCATTAACTAATTTTTTCTTCAGTAATCAAGACAACAACCACGTCTAGTTGATGATTCATCAAAGTCCTCGTCCCTTGGGGCACATCACTTGGGGCATATCAGATTAATCAAGATCCATATCAATCTGGTGTTCTCTCACAAACTTGTAAACTGTATCAGCTCTTTGTAACCATCGGTTCATTAGTGTTATTTCCTTGTTTCTTCATAACTAAAGGATTCACATTTGACATCCTTTCGATTCCTTTGGAAAATCAGTTCCGGAGTCAGGACACTCATTTCTTCATAATCATAAGGTTTAGAATCAGGAGTTTTGGCACTTCTTCATAATCATTGGTTCATTGTTGCTATAGTTAACATCATCTTGGTTCTTTGGTCAATCAGGACCTGAATCACCAAAGCTTGAAATCAATCAATCGGTTTATGTCTCGAAATCAGTTAATCTTTCAGGATCATTTTCTCTACCACATAATTGACTTCATCTCATCATCAAGAACAGATTAATCTTTGAACCATTCTGCTTCACATAGTAATTCAAAGAGGGGGAAAATGTAATACCCCAAAAATGGGCTATAGGACCATTGACCTCCTACATCAACAATCCGATCAAAATTGACACAAAAGTCCTAACCTAAGGCACATCTGCACATCAAATCATCGAAACCCTAATTGATTTTATCATAATTCTGCATCGGGGAATATTTCTTAAATATTCCTAATTTATCCAAATTATATCCTAATTAAATATTATTTGGCGATAAATGATATTCTTTTATTTATACAAAATTTTATTAATTGAATATGATAAATATTTAATTAATTAGATTTAATTCTTCCACTTAATCATTTAATTAGATTTAATTCTAGTTATTCCTAAATAATATTATTTGATTTTGATAATAAATCAAAAATCCTATGAATAATTGGTTAAATTCTTATTTAATTAATTAAATCCAATTGTCAGATTTAATGATATAGTTTTGGATTAAAGTTTGATTAAATAATTGATTAACCCATAAATCAGTTGTTTTAATTCAAAAATCAGTTAAGTCGAGAATAATTCATTTGAATTATTAATTCATAATTATCCATGCACATTCAGAAAAGCAGTTAAACTTTAGATCAGTAAATCAGTTCAATTTGTTATCTTTTTTAACTCAACATCTATTTCAAGTTAAAAAGTGATCTAAACTTTTGATTTGAGTTAAAAAGCTAATTTTGCATGATTTTGTGAGTTAACTAATTCTGATTTCCTGATAACTCAAAAATAAATCTGAGTTAATCAGGGAGAGATTTTTGGCTTTCCATGAGCTTTCAAAAAACTTGGATTTCTATATAAACAAGGCTCAACCCTTCACAAAAGATCCTTCTTATAATCCTTCAACTGTGCTTTCAATTATCTGGAGAATCGAGCTCTTGCGAACAGGCGATTGTGAGATTTTTGTAATTTCATTTCATTATTTTCAATCCATTTTCATAGCATAGAATATCATTGATAGATTCAATTGCATCCATTAAATTCATATTAGATCAATTTCATATAGTTTTTCATCATATTGCATAGAAAATGCAAAAATATAGATTAAGCTGCATTCATTTTCATCCATCTTTTAATCATTTAAATCCTTCGTTTAGGTATTGCATTGTTACTAGTCTTGGTCATAATCTGAGAATATCAAACTCATACCTACTAGAAGGCAGTAAATTGCCTGGTTAGCATTGTTTACTTTATTTGTAGATTTCTTGATTTTCTAACCTCTAATGTTTTACTAAAGTATTGTGTCTACAACTAGGTACAAAATTCACACACACATCAAAGAAGATTCATACTAAAACATGATTCATTAGTATTTTTAGCACATAGATAATCATGACCATGTAAATTCACTAAATGAAGGTAAATCATCATAAGTGATAATGCAGAATTGACATGTAAGCATAATCAAATATATAAACAATATTTATTAATCATTACTCAGAAAGAAGAATCTCATAATCAACCAAATAGACAACCAAGATCATGTATAAGTAAACATAAAAGATAATGATAATGAACATATTATTCAAAGGAAAGGCATAATATATTACCATTTCATCACCTAATTCTAGTAAGGAGGAAACACATAGTCCATAAATGATAAAATATCACAATCTTGTCCAGTCTCAAGTATAACAAGTAGTATCATCAGAGTGGGTATGACAATTAACCCTTTGGTCATTATAATTGATTTATCTAAGGTAATCATAATCATCAATAAGAAGTGCCTCACATAGTATCATACAGATCTATTAGGTAACCCCATAACATCAAAGTCCTAAAATATCATGGATATATAAGAAGACATGAAGTAACATATCTAAAAAGATTTATCAAATCCCAAAATAGAATGTGAATTTATTATAGCTAGAATAGAATGGGTTATGAAAACACCTCAAGAAGGATCATACTCTTAACAAAATAAGAATAAAATTCCATATAACACTCCCTAACTTATAACATGCATATCCAGGTTATGTTAGGGTTGGAGGGGAATACACTAAACATCAAACCTTCGGTCTATGTCTCTTTTGAGGCAATTTGAATGAGGATTTATAGAAACACCACTTTCAAACCTTTTCAAATATCTCCAACACTTCAAATGCCTTGTATTAGGTATAAACATGCCTTTTGAATCATTATATGGTCGACCACTTCAATGTTTCATCAAATCCCATCTCTAACAACTCAACTTTGCATAAAAATTTGTAGCAAACCCCCCTAGGGAATCAATTTTAAAAAACCATCAAATGAGATCCAATGCACCTGAAACACATTTAAATACAAAGTGACTTCCAAACATATGATTTGACTCCAAATAAAATCAAAAATGGTCACTAGGAGCTTATTAAGACCTTGAAAATAATAAAAACACAAAAGACTCCAAATCCTTTCAAAACAATCAAAAAACAAAAAACTTCTTATGATTTTACATAGTTAGGGCACACAAGGGACATTTCTAGTAGGGTATGTCATTAGGTTTTCTTGCATGCCAAGAGGAAAAGTGGGACTGTTCATAGGGTAAACCCACCCAACTAGACATGATTGAGGTGTTGGTTCATACCCATGATGACCATAACGCGATACGGGGTACTTGGCAACTTTGCACTAACTGCACCTGACCCTTTTTGCATGAACAAAAAAAATAAATGCCCTACAAAAATGACTCCGAGCCTTCAAAAAATGAGACAAGCTATTGTAGAGGGGGCTAAAGAACCTGTAGGTTCAAACTTATCATGCACATGTGCTATTCTTTTCAAGAAATAGTTTGTCAAACTTCAATGGTCTTTTGCACTTTGGGTACACAAGGAACATCATCGGTAGGGTATGACACTAAGAATTTTGGTGTGCCAAGAGGAAAAGTGGGATATTTTATAGGTCAAACTCACCCAATCATATGAAATCAAGGTGTCAGTTCATACCCATCACGAATAGAACATGATATGGGGTACTTGGAAACTTTGCACTAACTACATCTGACCTTTTTTGCATGAATAGAAAAATTGTTTCCTTACAAAAATGACTTTGAGCCTTCAAAAACCAAGATAGGTTAATTTAGATAGGTGTAAAATGACCTTGTAGATTTAAAAGGATCATGTGTAGGTACCATGGTTTTAAAGAAATAGTCTGTCAAAGTTTGATGGTTTTTGGCACTTACAGTACACAAGGGACAACGTCAGTAGGGTATGTCATTGGGAATTCTAGCATGTCGAGAGGCAAAGTGGGACTGTGCTAGGGTAAAACCATCCAACTAGATGCGATCAAGGTGTCATTTTGTTCCTATAACAAAAATAACATGAGATGGGGTACTTCGCAGCTTTGCACTAAGTGTATCTAACCCTTTTTGCATGAACAAAAAATTGTTTTCTTATAAAAATGAATCTAAGCCTTCAAAAAATGAGATAGGTTATTGTAGAGGGACCTAACACAACTATGTATATTCAAATGGATTGTATGCAAGTGTCACTATTTGCAATAAATAGTCCATCAAAGTTTGACAGCTTCTTGCACTTAGGGTACATAAGGGACATCGTCGGTAGGGTATATGGCTGAGCATTCCATATGATGAGAGGTAAAGTGGGATGATGCCTAGGGTAAACCAACCTAAATATAAATTACCAAGGTTTCATTTCACACCCACAATGAATAAAATGTGATATGGATTACTTGGAAACATTACACTAACTGCATCTGACCCTTTTTACATGAACGGAAAAATTGTTTCCCTACAAAATGACTCTGATCCTTAAAAAATAAAGACACATTTTTTTAAAGGGGCCTAACACAACCCTTTAGGTTCAAAGATATCATTCACAGGTGCCATATATTGTAAGAGACAGTCCATCAAAGTTTGACATTTTTTTGCACTTACGGTACACAAGGGACATTGTCAATATGGTATGTTGTTGAGTGTTTCGTCATGCCAAGAGGCAAAGTGGGACCATGCCTAGGGTAAAACCAACTAATTGGATGTGATTAAGGTTTTATTTCATGCCCACGATGAACAAAATGTTATATGGGCTTCCTTCACAATGAGGGTTTGTTCCTAGTATCCCTCAAAACTAATTTTTTAGTTCATAACTTTTGAAATGTTCACCTCTCATATAAACAATAAACCTTTTTAGATAAACATTTCGGTGAAACCTAACATATATCAAACTTCACATGTCATGTTTTGGATCAACTTGCTCAAAAATTGTTGATTTCAAGTATTTAAGGGCCAATTATTCATGTTTTACAAAGTACGTACCCTCTAAACACTCCCCCAAACCAAAAACCTTTCTCCAATATCCTAGGAAAGGTTCAAATAAACAAAATTGACATTTTTTATGTGTTGAAACATGTCAAAAGGTGTCCAAAGATGTAGATATATAAAAATGATCATTTCCAATGTGCATTCCAACAATGAAATTTGGCAGTATTGATGGCACTTGTGTCCAAATTTCACTCTTTCATAAGCACAATATGAATCAAATAATAAACATGTTTTCATTCTATTATATTAAATAATCATTTAAAAGTATATGCCATATAATTTACATAGAATGAACAAATTGGATCACATTTAGCTTGTAAATATGTACATTTCAAAGTATCAAGACATACACACAATAAAAAAAGGTAGATCACATTTCAATTGCAAATAACTAAGTTTTGAAGAACAAAGATATGCACACAATGAATAAATTGGATAGAATATCAACTTTCATATATATTAAAATGAACAATAATAGTGTACATATACAAAGATGGCATAAATTCCAAGTCAATAATAGAGTTAGAAAATGGTGGCATGTACCATGTCAAGGTCGATATATACAATCCAATGTCGAACATATACATAAATTGGTCCTTCAATGACCACAAATAGAACTATATGTCTCTATAAATATCCATGATTGTGGTGGATCATAAAAATAGAGCCTCTTTGAATTAGTAAGTGGCCTTGTAAGTGGTTGCACAAGAACAATTCAAATGTTGAATCAGATATCTTTTCTCAAAATAACTAAATAGTGAACTGTAATTTATTTGTAGTTGAATTATTGATTACCTCATGTCTTTCTTCTTCTATTGGGTTGTATAGTAAAGTTGATGGGATCCTTCTTGGGAAAAAGGGACTCCTAACAAAATGGAAAGGTATAGGATCCATGGGAAGTCATGAAGGGGGTATAACAGGTAAACTGAAATTAATACAAGTTAATAATGTATTTTTTGAGAAACACTAAAAAACAAAAAATGCATGGGCTAAAAAAAAAAATGTGCACCATATCCCCAGATGGATCTCCTATACTCATAGGAGTCACAATCACTAATGAATTAGCTTTAATCATTTCATGTATGGTAAATGATAAGAGATGTTATAATCATAGAGGAAATAATTAGGGATTTCAAACAAGCAAGAATGCAATCCAAAAGGAGTTGACAAGAAGGTTTCACCTAAAAAGAAAAACATACCTCTTCCATCTGTTGTGTTGGACCCCCTCTTCGATGATTGATGCTCCTAACAAAATGGAATGGTAAAGGATTTGTGGGAAGTCGTGAAGTGGGTTGTAATAGGTAAAAGGCAATTAATATAAGTTAATAACCCAAAGTTGCTTACAAACACTAAAAAAATATAAATGCTTGTACTTATATCTAAATGCATATGTTTAACATATATAGAAAAAATGCATATCAAATCCTCAAATGGTTCTCCTGTACTCTCAAGAGGCATCGTTGTCGATGATGCAGCTATGATCATTTTCAGTATGTCAAAAAATGATAACATATGTTATATTCATAGAGGAAGAATTTAGAGATTTCAAAAAAACAAGAATGCAATCAAAAGTGAATATTAAAATGTTACCTCTTCCCTCTCCAAAACCACTATGACACAGGTGCATTCATTAATTATGTAAACCCCAATTGTTTATGTATATAAAATAAATAAATCAGGTGCATTCACCAAGATCTACATATACATGTTTAATCATAATACATTTCAACAAATAAATTTAAATTATACTAAATTAACTTTTGGCGTTTGGGTGTCCATGAGGATATCTTTTTCTATCTAGATGTGCTAGAAGATTCTTTTCACACACGAGATGCCCTTGAGCTAGGTGGGGTAACCTAAAAGAAATAAAATCAACAGAAGAGAAATGAGTATATAATATTAAATCTAAGTCAAAAAAATCGAAGACTAAATGACTCACATGGGTTCAATTAAAATTGTAAATAAGAGGTGTGGAAAATATGATACCGCAAATATTTCTAGGCCAAAGTCAATGGCTGAAAGCATGACATCATCAACTTGGGACATCTAATAAATATACATATTAACAAAAAATATTTTGAAACCAATGTATTATTCTATTTTTAACAATATTTAAAAATCTTTACCTGGGGTGTCAAAGCTACCTGTGCATGTGGAGTGGAACGAATACTACATGGTGTCCTCGCACCACCTGATGCACCTTGCAATCCATATTATTCATATATCACTTTAAATTGTTATATAAATAAAAATTTATTTACTTTTATTAGATTTAGGTGATTAGTTAATAACATGTCATTAACACAAATAAACACACCTACGTCTTCTCTCCACCCAAAAAAACCATGCTCATTACGTCATTAGCGAGGGCCACATCCTCTGCGGTGGAATCATGGCATATAATGGCCCAATGTGTACACAAATGGGATGTCAAACCATCCTCATTCCCATTAGTATCTACCCCAGAACATATATTTTGGTAGTCGACACACATATGCTTGATGGGATAGGTTGAGCCAAATGGTGCATCTGATGATGATGGAGGTGGCACAAGTGTTGATCCATCCTCTAGTTTGACTAATTGTGTACCATGTTGAAAAATGAAATTAGTTAATGATGTAGCTTCCTAAATATTTTATAACTACATAGACTCCTTCGGGGCTACTGGGACTATTATGTGAACCATGGGTTAAGTAGTTAAAGCCATCCTATGTCTAGGGTCTACCACCCTCTAAGCCCTAGGTCTATCCTGCATAGATCCTCTCCCTCTACCTTGGAATTGTTAGATGTCAAAGCAATTTGGCTTCAAGCCAAGGATAAACATACAATATAACTTTCTCAAAAAATATAGAGGCACCTCCCAATTATTACAAGGTGGTTGGTCAAAGACCATATACCACATATCCTAAAATATTATTTTCATCCCAGCATGAACACACCAATGTATAGGAAACCTATTCATATCAGTAAGTAAGTTGTTATTAGTTTTAGAATCAGTGAAAAGAGAATATATGTCATGTTTAAGTATGCCATCTCTTTTCACCTCATCATATGACAAGTCATCGGCATAAAATGCATGACATTTATCCCTATATGAACCCCATTTTTTAACCTATCTAGATACTTCCATGGCACTACTACCCTCTAGGGTTGTGGCAAGGGATGAGTGGTTCTCATGAGTAGAGGACCTCAACTTCTTCACTATCATATTAATTTGAGTAGTGCTATGTTTTAAGAAACTTATAAGATCCTCCTATGTGGCATGTACATGTTCTACTAGAGGAAGAGGAGAGTTTTGGGGTGGTGATGGTTGTTGAGGAGTGGTATTTTGAGAGTTTTTTTTGTTGCTGAGCACTATTTTGAGGTTTTTGTTGTTCTTCATGTGAACTTTTTTTAGGGTTTTCTTGTAGTGGTTGTTCAGGAGGAGGTCTTTGTTGTCTATTTTGTCATCGGGGATTGTTTTGAGAATTTGACATAAAATTATTAAAAAAAACTTAAATCAATTAAATAAACCCTACTTCAATTCAAATTCAAACAAAAAAAATTAAATTATTACCTGTTCGATGACATGGCATGTTAAAAATTGGTCTAAATGTTGGGAAAATGAAAAACATATGCAAACACGCTTAGGTTCTATGGATTTTGGGACCCTAGAAGATGTTGTCAAGCAATTTTTCATGATTAAAATGGGCTTGGCCATGGGCAATTAAAAAAACAAATAGTTCTTCATAACCCATGTGGGTTATGAAGAACTTTATGTTTTTTTAAATTGGCTCGGCTTATGCTTGGTTTCCATGAGCCAAGTGATTTCAAATTTTAAATAACACATGTGAGTTTTTTGAAAAATTGAGTTTTTTTCACCATGTGGCCACTTTTTTACCACCATCTTGATGCACTTACCCTAGGATCTTAAGGAAACAAGGTGTTAAGTATTTAGTTTCTCAAAAAAGGGTCATTTCTAGACATGAGAGGCACTAGGGGCATACAAAGAGGTCATGAAAACATTATTCAAGGGTAATGAATCAAATTTACATTATTTAAAAATATAACTCTATGTTATGCAACATAAATCCACATCAAGGGTTGAGATACATAATGCTACCAACTAAATACATTATGTCCTGAAAGATAAGTACATACATTTCATAATATCACAATAGGCTACATACTCCATCACATATATAAGATTTATGCTATCAAAATAATGCTAAGAACCAATATAAAAATGAGAAAGGATACAAATTTTAGAGTACAACCAAATGATGCAACACAAGAACCTAATACAAGGATACAACTTCATAAAGTCACAAGTCTAGAAGATGTGTCAATACTATTTGGGACCACTTGATACCTGTAAAATAATGCCCAACGGTATTTGGCCATCCCAACCAACCATGAATAACCCTCAAGACCTCTCCTGCAATGCTCATGGAGATAACCTTGTGGTCTATACATCACAAGAAAGTCTATAACATGGGGTAAACACAATGTAATCCACAAAAAAATGCAATCCATAAGATGTACATGAGAATATAGTATCCAATATGCCACACACCTATCTAGGTAAACCATAAGAAGAGTCATGATATCAACAATATGCATTATATAGGACCCCCCATAACATATCCATTGACTCACCAAACAAATCAAGTGGATGCACAAACTAGAATTGGGAGTGTCATCGCACAGCCCCAATAGAGAATGAAATAACCCATTGCCTCATCTCACCATGACTCATGTGGTTCCTAGAAACTTCTCACAAAGATGGGGATCTTGATGCACCAGTAACTCTAGGCTCTCTATGGTTGGTATCTCTAGGCCTTCTCCAATACATTTGAGGTTAATGAGAGTCCATAAGCATTTAGGATGAATTTTTATGGCTAGTACATCAAGGTCCACATATCCATACTTATCTTGATTTAATTTTTAACCCCATTAATTTCATTTATGTTATCACTTGATTAAATAATTCACAATGGGTTACCCTAGTGGCCCCTTTGTGCCTCGGTCCCCCCATTGAGAGCCACTCTCAAGGTTGGCTACACACCCACTCAAGCACACACACACACACACAAATGGAGCACAAGCATTATCATTATACCCAAACAAGAATGGAGAGTTTATATCATTACCCTAACCAAAAATAAAAACATCTCATCCATGCAGTGTGATCTAACGACATCCACATGCACACACAAAGGCCTATTTTTACAAATCAAGCATGCCCATAGAAAAATTGAGACCTCAAAAGGGTGGATTTGGAACAATATGAAATCTTCAATATTTTCATCACCCTCACATGACCATAATAATGCAATTTCATGAAGGAAGAATCATTCAAGGACCCACAATGCATAAAACTTGGATTTGGGCATAACAAGGCCAAAATTTCATCAAAATTCAACTTTCCAATCTCAAGAAAGAAAGAAAACTCATTTTTTATCATGACATACACATTCAAAAAATGCATTCACTTTATCAATAAATCAAACATGAGAGCTACAACTCTCAAAATGTCCAAACCCTCATTTCAAAACCATGCATACAACATAATACATTAAACTCTAATTTTCTTCCACAATTCTCTCAATTTCTTTCATGGAAATCATCAAACAAACTTAAATATCGATTCCAAGATATCAAGAACATATTTAAACAAAGAATTGATGAGAAATATCAAACATGCCTCTCAAGTCTCAAGAAAACCCTCAAAACACTTGCCAAATCAAAATTTCTCCACCAAATTGAACAAAGTTTTGAGGAAAACTAGGAATAGACCTCCAAAATCCAAAGAACAAATTCCCATAAAAAATTTGGTTGAAAATTTTCTGCAAAAGGAACAATTTTGAATTTTCCAAGTGGTTTTTGAAAAGAAAACCCAAATTCTCATAAAAACCAATTATTAAAAATAAAATAAAAGTTACTTTTTATTAAAATCCCAAAATGACTTAAACTCAAAAATAAAAATATAAAACCTTAATATTCACATTATTTCACCAACAAATAACTGAATGCAAAATACCTCAATTAAAAATATTAAAACCTTAATACAATTAAATCCCTTTAAAATTTAGCTAGCTACGTCTCTTATGCCAAAACACTGATTAGTTACACTAAACACATAGGCACACATATTGAGGTGACAACTAAGATACAACATGGAGAATCGTCATCACCACATACACACACACACACACACAAATCATGCATACCAAAATAGATGGAATTTTTCATACTTCAACCGGTGGGTGTATAAGCATATCAAGAAAATTGATGTACAAAAGCTAAAATGATAATTTTAGTTGAATACAAGTTTCCCACATGGTTACCTCCATACATATATATACATATATATATATATATATATATATATATATATGTATATATGTATGTATGTATGTATGTATGTATGTATGTATGTATGTATGTATATATATATGTATGTATATATATATATGTATGTATAATATATATACATACATATATATATATATACATATATATATATACATACATATATATATATACATACATATATATATATATACATACATATATATATATATACATATATATATATATACATATATATATACATACATATATATTATATATATATATATATATATACATATATATACATATATATATATAGATGTATATGTATGTATATATATATATGTATATATATATATATGTATATATATATATATGTATGTATATATATATATATGTATGTATATATATATATATATATGTATGTATATATATATATATATGTATATATATATATATATATGTATATATATATATATGTATATATATATATATATATATATATATGTATATATATATATGTATATATATATATATATATGTGTGTGTATATATAT